>BSBK01010715.1:0-193273 GCA_027943335.1 Chamaecyparis obtusa | reverse complement strand
AGTTTTCACTTTTCATGGTGTTGATAGTGACAAATCAACATCATTTTGCACCATAGTGACAAGTTTTCGCTTTGCACCATCATGAAAGTCAATTATTGGAATCAAAAAGACAAAAAGAGATTGAGGTAATTTTTTTATTTTTTTACATGTCCAATGTGAATAAATAGTGTTTTGGTTTATAATTGGTATGATATAGACTTGTTCAATACATAATTTGATATAAGTGTAATAAATTTATATTATAATTTGTCATATTGTAAGAGGTTTATATTATAATTTGACTTATTGGTTTACATTTATATTATATTTTTAAAATTGTAATCAATTGATATGTAGAATTCATCATCATGCCAAGGAAACGAGCAAATAATTTAACACCGAAAGAGCATGAAAGAGACCAAGAGAAGAAAAGGGAAATAATGAGACAACTTCATGAACAAAAAAAAAATAGATACCATAGAAGAAGATTTTTCTTTGGATGAGGAACATGAAACATGAATACAAAGTAAGAGAGAATTGGAATTGAAATAAAAAAGACAACAAATGATAAACTTGCATGCAACGAGACAATTGAATTATGAAGATGCGGGGACATCATCTACGAGTTCCCAAGTTCAAGAGACATCATCATCCAATGTTCGAGGCACACCAATGTATCATGTTGAAGGCACACCATTGTCTACTTCTGAAGGTGGAGGCACACCAATGTATCATGTTGAAGGCACACCATTGTCTACTTCCGAAGGTGTGGGCACACTCTTCTATCATGTTGAAGGCACACCATTATCTACATCCCAAGGTGTAGGCACAACATTGTCTCATGTTGAAGGCACACCATTATCTACATCCCAAGGTGTAGGCAGAATATCATCTCATGTTGAAGGCACTCAAGATGGTACGCAATTCACACATAATGTTTTTGATGCTCCTATAATTATTAAATATAGAAAGCCAAAATATTTGATTGATATTGATACTAACATTTTGCTAGTAATGCCTGACAAGATTCCCAAGTGTACTTGTCAAAGAAATGTTAATCATATTTGGAGATCATTTTTTGAGAATTTAAACATGATAGGAAGATGTCAACTATTTGTTGAAATGATGAGAAATCTGAAATTTAGGCCCATCATGAAGATTCTTGGGCTAAGAACGATGGACAAGTCAAGTGAAAAATATATTGTAAAGAATCTAATGACTGCATATGAGAGTGTGGGTTCTACATCATGCACGAAAGATAGTAATGTCACACGACGTGTACTTACATCAATGATAGTAAGCACTCAAATGAAGAAATATCGACCCATTAGAAAGACAAGCAAAACATTGAAAATAAGTAGAAAGTCTCTAATGAGAGCCTTGGGAAGGCGTCAAAGAGTGGAAGATCCAAATAGCAATGAGTTATGGGCATTTTTCTAGTAGACTACTGTGAAAAGATAAAGCAATTGTTGAAGCTTTGAAATCCTTGATTGAAGAATTTTGGAAGAATAATACACAGGTGTCTCCTAATCAAAGATATGTTGTAAGAAGGAGGATTGGTAGTTGAATTCGTGTTCCACATCAAAAACATTTTTTGGATTCAACTCAGACACAATTCTTTGCAAAATTTATGCATAGGTATCCTCAAATTAAAATTAGTTAGAGATATTTTGAAATGTGTAAACCTTTTTATGTCAAGATAAATCACACATGCACAACTTGTTGTTGTAGGGTACATATTGAATTTTATAACCATTTTGAAGTTTATAGGAATATATGTGTAGGTTTGCACTCTAACAATGTTTTGAAGGATTGTAACATAAATGTCCCACCTAGATCTTCAAGGGAACTAATATCTACCATTTTATGTGAAAGAGCAGATGGTCAAAAATTTTACAAGCTCTCATGCTTGAATGGTACATGCACAGATTGCGGAGGTTTGCGATGTTTGCCAATTTGTCAACATATGGAGAGTACGCATGCAATCGGTAATGAAATAGTGGAATTTGGAAAATATAAAACCATGACATACAATCTAAAAGATGGAAAAGAGGCTAAAAGATGTGATTTAGTAATTGAAAAAATTCCAGTGTATTAGTTCATGGACATTTTTTGTAAAAAAATTATTTATGAGTATGCAAGGCATACACATAGAGCATGATGGTTAGATATGTAATTCAAGTTGTGCAAGGACACATTCCCACTTGATACCATTGTTTTAGTTGTGGAATTTACAGAGAACTACACACTACAACCACAGAATGAGGTGCAAGCAAAGTATTACAGCTCTCAACAGGTTGTCATATTTATTCATATAGCATTCATGCATGCACCAGACAATACAGAGGAGAATAGGAAGATATTAAGGGAGTATCATTTTTATATCAGCAATGATCGCTCACATCCTATAGAGTTTGTACATGGTTGCTTTCAACTATTTTATGGTCATTTGGCAAACAGGGGCATAAAATATCATTGACATATCATTTGGTCAGATAATTGTGCATCTCAATTCAAGAATTCTCGGATGTTTTATTGGTTGTGCAAGATGCATAAGATTATAGGAATTCAATATATGTGGAATTTCATAGAGGCCGGTCATGGAAAGGGAGAGCACGATGGTGCAGGTGCATGTATTAAAAGAGCCTTAGCATGTGAAGAATTAAAGTACAAAGAGAAAGCAAAATTGTCAGATGCGGGATGTATTGTCCAGTGGTGTAACACTACAATGGGTCCAGGTAATGAAGGTGAGTCTACAGTTTGTATATTTTTTTGGTTGATGGATGAAACTAACATTGCACCATATGAGGATTGTTGTACATTGATAGGATCGAGTGAGCTACACTCTTTTAGAAGTTGTAATGCAGGTTCATGGAGTATCCACACATGACATATGGCGTGCTTTTGTTCATCATGTGTAGATGAAGATTGGGATGGGTGTGAGTCAAAGGAATGGGTTGATGAATGGTATACACATATTTTGAGTCCACTTGCCTCCTATTATCCCCATGAATCACTACAACTAACAGAAATGGAATCATCTATTGACTTTGATCACTTATTTGATCTAGTACAACTAGGTCTGTATTTTCCACATACAAATAATCTCAAATTTAGTACTTTATCATAAATATTTAGTAAACTAATGTCCTCATTATGTTTATATCATTACAAGCCATGTTTTTGTTGTTATTGCACCTTAAGACAATGAAGAAGGGACAAATTATTATTTGTGTTGTTGTGTAAGGCAAAAAAGAAATTGGATCACTCAGTTATCTATGGTGAAGAATTAGAATACCCTATAGGAGCAGTGGTTGTAACTGGTACATGGCTTAGACGGTATGCTATGAAGAACCCTAGGTTGTGGTTGTTCGAGGATTGGGAGACACACAAAAAGATTCTTCATTATTCAAACCTCATCGTTGCATCAAATGTCCACTTAATCAGATATGGGGGAAGACCGCAAAATAAAACTCTTTGGAAGGTTCGTGAGTTAGAGCATGAGGCAATACTTGAGACAATCAAGGGTAGGGCAGACCCAATTGGTTCATTGGACTAAATGGAGATACAAAATATCGTAACATGTCAAATTTATATAGCACTGTAAATTGGGTGGGCTGTAAATTGCTCATGCATTACCCCGTATGTATAACGGGAAGTTTGTAACATTTAATGACAACCTTTCTCTTCTATTTTTTGGGGCAATGCCGGAAGGTTTTCTCTACTCAGCTCTTTCATTCGGTGCTCCTATTGAGCTGAGTTGTAAAAATATTTCTCATTATTAATAAAAAAAACTTTATAATAGAAATCTTATAGTTCAGAGATTTTTCACAGCATACATAGAATAATTCATATATTCTTTACATACACTAAGATCCTAGTTCAGCATTAACTTCCACACATAAACCCAAGCCAAAACCAACTTCTAAACAAGCCTTCCATAAACACCATGCACAAAAAACCTAAAATCTTCCAACAAAACCTAACCCAGAGCAGTAGGAAACTTGGTAACAACCTTACTTCCTTCAGAAGCAGCATGCCTAGCCAGCTCTCTAGGCAGAATAAACTTGACAACAATCTCAATTTCTCTGGAGGAAAGTGTCACGATCTTGTTATATTTCAGCAGAGAAGCAACCTCAGGAGTAATCTTATGAAAAATATCAATCATGAAGCTCTCCACGATATCCATGGCATCACTGGATATTCCTGTTACCCTAATTTTCATATGCATGCAAAATTTGACCAATTCCCATTTCAAGGTCTCTATTTTTACCCTGCCAAACTCCTCAAAAATTTCATAGCTTTATGTCCTGTTCTCTGGTCTTTGCAAGCTTTCTAACTCTCTGGTCTGCAGGTCAAAAAAATTCATAAAAGTAGTCATTGTAGGCTTAAAACCCTAAGTAGCCCTTTGGTCTGATATATTTTCAAGTTACTTTATTAGCCACTTAAAATCCTAAATGCCCATGTGCGCTTTAATCCTATTGGCTGGTCATAGATTCTCATATTTCTCTAGCGGTGACCTTTCCCTCTCAGCGATTCAGTGACTGCATGATTCTCATAGTCGCTAAGTGTTTCACGGTTAAGTCCTCAACTGTTAGTGATTCAGTGAGCGGTTAGCCTTCCCTTGGTCACGTAATTGTTGAGTTCTTTGGCGATCTCAAGATTGTGGGGTCCCAGTTGATGAGATCAACGGTTGTTTTAAAATCTCATAGCGTGTGTTAGAGGCTTGTGATCTTACGACAACTGTCGATCCTTCCTTTTCTTAGTGCTTCATGCCTTTGTGGGTCCATTGCCATGGTGTCCTATGTGGAGGTATTTCATTGGTCAAAGGGAGATGACTTTTAATTTGTCAGTGGGCCCAGTTGTCAGGCCTCTTTTGATCTAACGGTTGGCATGTTTTCTCATGAAAAGTGTCAGAGGTATGTGATTTTTAGACTGTCATTGATTTCTCTTGGTGACGTAACTCTTCATGCCTGGTGGGTCCACTACTACATGTATTCAAATGGTGGCTTCTGATTGGTCCACATGTGCTAAGTTAGCTTATTCATTAGTGGGACCAAGTTCTTTCAGCGGTCAGAGGCTCTGACATCTGTAGAGGATCGACGACTGTCATATGTTCATGACGCTATGTGTCAGACCATGAGATCATGCGACAGCCATTGATCTTGCTTTATCTCTAAGCATTCTCGGTGGGTCCTTTCTTGCTGATGTGTTCACTTCCTATTGGTTGTTGTGTGATGATGAGGACTTCCAGGTGGACTAATGTGTCAGAGGGGTCCCTGTCTAATATAGATCTACGGCTGGCGGCAAGGAATATTCAGGGGCCATGAGATCTTGCACCCACTGTTGGATCAGAATCTTGTCTTAAGTGGGACCGATGTCAGGACTTACCGAGGTGTATGCTTACAGAGCAATCAAGGGTGAATAAAGGAATGACATGTGGTGGTTCTAGGCCCAGGGTTAAGGGTATTCCATGAATCAGTGACTAAAGAACTTTTCCATGTTCACCAGACTTAACCGAGGTCAACTAAATGTTTAAATGACTCTGTGACTGAAGAAAAAGGGTAACCCGAGGTAGACTTAAAGTTAGATTTGCAGTCAAATGTCGAGCCCGGGTAAATAAGAAGATCTGACGGTCACATTTTAAAGTGAGATTAAGATTTAAATGTCGACCGTTGATGGAGGAAAGGTTTGGCGCCACTTGTTAGCTATTATTATTTAAATTCAAATATATTCCTGTAGGGTTTCAGCTAGGTTTTTTTGAACCAGTAGTCAATTGTGACAGAATTGGTGGATGGAATTTATATCTTCAGGACATTTTGCAGTTGAGGAAGATGATGACAGGGGTCTGGGCAGCCGTTTTTGGTCATTTCTTGTCTCAGGGGGGTACCAATCAGTGCATTCATGGCAAGACTTCATGCAAGAGAAGTAAATAAGTCTGGGTTGCTTGTCTGCAAGTTGATTTCCAGTACAGAGATGGGCACAAATATCTAATCAGCTATGATTTTTGCAGAGATATATTTATGATCAGATTTGATCGACTAGGGTTTGATTATTGTATTGAAAACCATGTAACCCTAGTTAGTTTTTGACTCTTGCCTGCGTGCAAAGGAGTATGTATATATTATATTTTTGGATCCTTAGGGCTCAGAGTTGGACAATTGTAAAAAGAAATTCACTTTTCTTAAAAGTTATCTGTGGCATTTTTTCTTCCCTCTAGCTCCTACAATTGTAAATCTTTCATTGATGATTCAGATATTGCAGAGGTATTTTGTGACAATCCTTCATGTCCCTATGCTTCTTTGTCTAACTTATCTCTTATTGAATCAAAGTGTATGATGTTTTCAGTGATATCTTAGGGTTCTTGATCCCTCTTGCTTTCTGTAATTTTGTGTGTTATTGTGTTTGATCTGATTTAGATGTTTTGTGGGTATACTTCAACCGCTTAATAGTCTTGTCTCAATCATACACCAAGTTGCAGAAGTGAATGTCTACTTGCAGGTCATAAATTGTGTCTTATGTTTAGACCCTTCTATGAAATACTTATGCAAGCCTATTCAGTAAGTTGTGACCTACTAGACCTGAGCCTTTCACTGATTCCATTCCTCTATACTGAGATCCAAACCCTAATTTTGGTGTATCACCTAGTAGGTAGTTTTCTTTCAGTCTTTTCCCTTTCCAAGCATTCCTTCTATCCCTTTCCCTTAAAAGTTTTACTTTTCATGTCTAGAAGCAAATTAAGGTGATTATCCAAGAGGAACCAGCCTAGAACCTGGAGGTCTCATCTTAGTTAGCATACGTCCCACAACCTGGAGATGATTCCCATGTTATACTAGGTTATCAAGACTGCGAGAGCTTGAGACAAGGGTGAAAACTTAATGTATAACAATTCCCTTGGAGGGATGCACTTGTTTCAACACCTTGTATATTAACCTTTTGTGACTTCCTACACTTCTCTTCCTCTTCTTTTTCTTATTCTCTTCCTTTTGAACATCACTTTCTTTTCTTTTCTCAGCTTTGTAGAATCCTTTACTTCATTCTCTCCTTTCATACCATATGCTTTAAGACCCAAAACCCCCTAGAAACTAGGGCTCACCCAATGTCTCATCTCCCAACACCATAGAAGCTGAACCAAAGTTGATTCACCATCATTTGACCATCCTATGATGGATTCATGCATAAAATACCCCCCTCTAATGGCTAGAACGTCTACTATTGTACCCTTGCACCAATTTCATGATCCTTATGCACCCTTCAAACTCATCAAACTCCTTCTATCCTTGAAATATTTCATGACCCTTATGCACCCTTCAAATTAATGTCTACTCTAGGAGGAAGATTATAATTTCCATATTTTCACAAGCCTTGAAATATTTTCGTCGTTATCGCTCTCTGCCTCCGCTCTCTCAATTTAGTCCTCTCCCTCTCCGTTGCACTCAGCTTAGCCATCCTTACCTACTCTTTAACAGAGATTCTCCAAAATTTGTATACAAAGGGATCCTACAAGAAAAAATGAAAAGTTTCCCAGAGAATATCCTACAGCTTTTGACCAATTGAGGAAGCAAAAAATAGGTGAATAAGCAATTGGTAACCAGCCACAGAGAAATTACAAGACTTTGAAAAAAAATATTCTTTCTTGATGCTGAACTCATTTGATGTGGCTGTATATGATATGTCCACTGTACTTTACAAAGTGTTTTATGATTATCTAATTTCAACTTATTATATGATGTAACCAAGTGTTGACACAGTCATTATATATGGTATGTTTTACTATTTTTTTTTTTAGAACTAATGCTTCTAGTGAATCCAAATTTAGTTGTTATAAAGATGAGATGTTAGTGAATGACTTCTTCCTAATACTACTCTTCCACTAGATCCAAATTTCAACCCTTTTGTGGATCTACAGGCTCAATCGTGAGCCCACGGGATTGGCCAAGAGAAAACTGTGATTGTATATCAACTGATTACAAAATGTTCATTTGAGGAGAAAATATTGCAACGATCAAGAAGAAAATTGGCTATGGAAAATCTAGTTATGAGTTCTGTTAAGAATGAAAATTGGTAAGGCAATCTCACTCATTTTACAACAAAGGGCAGCCATCTATGGTCCAAGGTTTTAATTCAGCTGACAAGTGGAGAGCTTCTCAAGGTACTGATCTCTTTCATAGAGAAGTTCCTGCTTCATCTCAAGGTTCTCATTTAGGTGACCAACTCCTTGGAGGGCCACAAATAGACCCATTAATTTCCCAAATTGGTTCGTTAGCAGGCAAAGAATTTGGTCATGCACTTCATTCTAGCACCACAAATATTTCTATTAGAAATGACTATTCGTCAATGGCCTTGCATTTACGGGACTTGGGCATTATCCTTGAAATGTAAGTTGATTGCCACCTTTGGCAAGGCAGTCTCACTCCTCATTTTACAACAAAGGGCAGCCATCTATGGTCCAAGGTTTTAATTCAACTAAAAAGTGGAGAGCTTCTCAAGGTACTGATCTCTTTCGTAGAGAAGTTCCTGCTTCATCTCAAGGTTCTCATTTAGGTGACCAACTCCTTGGAGGTCTACAAATAGACACATTAATTTCCCAAATTGGTTTGTTAGCAGGCAAAGAATTTGGTCATGCACTTCATTCTAGCACCACAAATATTTCTATTAGAAATGACTATTCATCAATGGCCTTGCATTTACGGGACTTGGGCATTATCCTTGAAATGTAAGTTCATTGCCACCTTTGGCAAGGCAGTCTCACTCCTCATTTTACAACAAAGGGCAGTCATCTATGGTCCAAGGTTTTAATTCAGCTGACAAATGGAGAGCTTCTCAAGGTATTGATCTCTTTCATAGAGAAGTTCCTGCTTCATCTCAAGGTTCTCGTTTAGGTGACCAACTCCTTGGAGGTCTACAAATAGACCCATTAATTTCCCAAATTGGTTTGTTAGCAGGCAAAGAATTTGGTCATCCACTTCATTCTAGCACCACAAATATTTCTATTAGAAATGACTATTCGTCAATGGCCTTGCATTTACGGGACTTGGGCATTATCCTTGAAATGTAAGTTCATTACCACCTTTGGCAAGGCAGTCTCACTCCTCATTTTACAAAAAAGGGCATCCATCTATGGTCCAAGGTTTTAATTTAGTTGACAAGTGGAGAGCTTCTCAAGGTACTGATCTCTTTCATAGAGAAGTTCCTGCTTCATCTCAAGATTCTCGTTTAGGTGACCAACTCCTTGGAGGTCCACAAATAGACCCATTAATTCCCAAATTGGTTCGTTAGTAGGAAAAGAATTTGGTCATGCACTTCATTCTAGCACCACAAATATTTCTATTAGAAATGACTATTTGTCAATGGCCTTTCATTTACGGGACTTGGGCATTATCCTTGAAATGTAAGTTCATTGCCACCTTTGGCAAGGCAGTCTCACTCCTCATTTTACAACAAAGGGCAGCCATCTATGGTCCAAGGTTTTAATTTAGCTGACAAGTGGAGAGCTTCTCAAGGTACTGATCTCTTTCATAGAGAAGTTCCTTCTTCATCTCAAAGTTCTTGTTTAGGTGACCAACTCCTTCGAGGTCCACAAATAGACCCATTAATTTCCCAAATTGGTTCGTTAGCAGGCAAAGAATTTGGTCATGAACTTCATTCTAGCACCACAAATATTTCTATTAGAAATGACTATTTTTCAATGGCCTTGCATTTATGGGACTTGGGAATTACCCTTGAAATGTAAGTTCATTGCCACCTTTGGCAAGGCAGTCTCACTCCTCATTTTACAACAAAGGGCAGCCATCTATGGTCCAAGGTTTTAATTTAGCTGACAAGTGGAGAGCTTCTCAAGGTACTGATCTCTTTCATAGAGAAGTTCCTGCTTCATCTCAAGGTTCTCGTTTAGGTGACTAACTCCTTGGAGGTCCACAAAAAAACCCATTAATTTCCCAAATTGGTTCGTTAGCAGGCAAAGAATTTGGTCATGCACTTCATTCTAGCACCACAAATATTTCTATTAGAAAGGACTATCAGTTACAACTTTTTGAGCAGCTTGCCAGCTACTTCTGTGTAGGATTTCTATAATATATAATGTCCTCATGCAAGTACATGCCACACATAGTCATTCAATCGTCGCCGATGACTCCGTGCTGAAGTGTCCCTCAAGGTCCCTTAAGCATGAAATTAGCAATCTTTACGGGGTTGTATCTTAGAGCTCGTGTGAGGTAGCATGGATCCATCAATTTCTATGAGACCATGTTGCCGGGGCCTACAAAAGCCTATCTCGGTTTTTGGAGATTCAACTTCATTTAAAATCAGCAACACATTCTCGGTCGGTGTCAGAACTCAAGGTGTTCCTCAGCTGAAACAACCAATGTTGAGTATCTTTCCAACCGTAGGTCGTAGCATCGAACCATCTGTTCCAACAGCTCTAGATGGCTAGGTAAACACTAGTGGCAACCTTGTTCGCCATGCACAGTCATTTGATCACCGCCGACAACTCCATGCTAAAGTGTCCCTCAAGGTCCCTTAAGCATGAAATCAATGATCTTTCTGGGGTCGTATCTCAGAGCTTGTGTGAGGTAGCATGGATCAGTCAATTGCTATGAGACTATGTTGTCGGGGCCTACAAAAGCCTATCTCAGTTTTTGGAGATTCAACCTCGTTTAAAATCGACAACACATTCTCGGTTTGTGTCAGAAATCAAGGTGTTCCTCAGTTGAAACGGCCAATATTGCGTATCCTTCCAACCGTTGGTCGTAGCATCGAACCATTTATTCCAATAGCTCTCGATGGCTAGGTAAACGCTAGTGGCAACCTCGTTCACCACGCACAGTCATTCAATCCCCACTGATGACTCCGTGCTGAAGTGTCCCTCAAGGTCCCTTAAGCATGGAATCAATGATCTTTGCGGGGTCATATCTCAGAGCTCGTGCAAGGTAGAATCGATTCATCAATTTCTATGGGACCATGTTGTTGGGGCCTACAAAAGCCTATCTCAATTTTTAGAGATTCAACTTCATTTAAATTTGGCAACACATTCTCGGTCAGTGTTAGAACTCAAAGTGTTCCTCAGCTGAAATGGCCAACATTACATATCTTTCCAACCGTCAGTTGTAGCATCAAACCATCTATTCCAATAGCTTTAGATGGCTGGGTAAACGCTTGTGGAAACCTCATTTGCCACACAGTCGTTCGATCCCCGCCAACGACTTTGTGCTAAAGTGTCCCTCAAGGTCCCTTAAGCATGGAATCGATGATCTTTGCGGGGTCATTTCTTAGAGCTTGTGCGAGGTAGAATTGATCTATTAGTTTCTACAAGACCATGTTGTCGGGGCCTAAAAAAGCCTGTCTCGGTTTTTGGAGATTCAACTTTGTTTAAAATCGGTAACACATTCTCGGTCGGTGTCAGAATTCAAGGTGTTCCTCAGTTGAAACGACCAACGTTGCGTATCTTTCCAACCGTCGGTCGTAGCATCAAACCATCTTTTCCAATAGCTTCGGATGGCCAAGTAAACACTAGTGGAAACCTCGTTCGCCATGTACGATTGTTCGATCCTCGCCGATGACTCCGTGCTGAAGTGTCCCTCAAGGTCCCTTAAGCATGGAATCAATGATCTTTGCGGGGTCATATCTCGGAGCTCGTGCAAGGTAGAATTGATCCATTAGTTGCTAAGAGACTATGTTGTCGGGGCCTACAAAAGCTTCTCTTAGTTTTCAGAGATTCAACTTCGTTTAAATTTGGCAACACATTCTCGGTCAGTGTTAGAACTCAAGGTGTTCCTCAGCTGAAATGGCCAACATTGCGTATCTTTCCAACCGTCGGTCGTAGCATCGAACCATCTGTTCCAACAGTTTTGAATGTCTGGGTAAACACTAGTGGCCACCTCGTTTGCCACACATAGTCCTTTGATCCCCGCCGATGACTCTGTGCTGAAGTGTCCCTCAAGGTCCCTTAAGCATGGAATCGGTGATCTTTGTGGGGTCATATCTCAGAGCTCATGTGAGGTAGAATCGATCCTTTAGTTGCTACGAGACCGTGTTGCCAGGGCCTACAAAAGCCTATCTCAATTTTTAGAGATTCAACTTCGTTTAAAATCAGCAACACATTCTTAGTCGGTGTCAAAACACAAGGTGTTCCTCAGCTAAAATGACCAATGTTGCGTATCTTTCCAATCGTCGGTCGTAGCATCGAACCATCTATTTGAATAGCTCTGGATGGCCGAGTAAACACTAGTGGAAACCTCATTTTCCATGCACAGTCCTTTGATCCCCGCCAACGACTCCATGCTGAAGTGTCACTCAAGGTCCTTTAAGCATGGAATCATCGATCTTTGTAGGGTCGTATCTCAAAGCTCGTGTGAGGTAGAATGGATCCATCAGTTGCTACGGGACCGTGTTGTTGGGGCCTACAAAAGCCTATCTCATTTTTTGGAGATTCAACTTTGTTTAAAATCGGCAACACATTCTCGGTTGGTGTCAAAACTTAAAGTGTTCTTCAGCTGAAATGACCAAAGTTGTGTATCTTTCCAACCGTCAGTCATAGCATCGAACCATCTATTCCAACAGCTCCGTATGGCTGAGTAAACACTAGTAGCAGTCTCATTCACCATGCACAGTCGTTCGATCCCTGCCGACGACTCTGTGCTGAAGTGTCTCTCAAGGTCCCTTAAGCATGGAATCGATGATCTTTGTGGGGTCATATCTCAGAGCTTGTGCGAGGTAGAATCGATCCATTAGTTTCTATAGGACCCTGTTGTCGGGGCCTACAAAAGCCTGTCTCAGTTTTTAGAGATTCAACTTTGTTTAAATTTGGCAACACATTCTCGGTCGGTGTTAGAACTCAAAGTGTTTCTCAGCTGAAACGGCCAACATTGCGTATCTTTCCAACCGTTGGTCATAGCATCGAATCGTCTATTCCAACACCTCTGAATGGTCGGGTAAACACTAGTAGCAACCTCGTTCGACACCTAGAGTCATTTGAACCCCGCCAACGACTCCATGATGAAGTGTCCCTCAAGGTCTCTTAAGCATGAAATCAATGATCTTTGCGGGGTCATATCTCAGAGCTCGTGCAAGGTAGAATTGATCTGTCAGGTGCTACGGGACTGTGTTGTTGGGGCCTAAAAAATTCTATCTTAGTTTTTGGAGATTCAACTTCATTTAAAATCGGCAACACATTCTCGGTCGGTGTCAAAACTCAAGGTGTTCCTTAGTTCAAACGACCAACATTGCATGTCTTTCAAACCGTCGGTCATAGCATCGAACCATCTATTCAAATAGCTCTAGATGGCTAGGTAAATGCTAGTGGCAACCTCGTTCACCATGCACAGTCGTTCGATCCCCGCCAATAATTCCATGCTGAAGTGTCCCTCAAGGTCCCTTAAGCATGGAATTGACAATCTTTGCGGGCTCATATCTCGGAGCTCATGCAAGGTAGAATCGATCCATCAGTTGCTACGGGACCGTGTTACCGGGGGCTACAAAATCTTGTCTCAATTTTTAGAGATTCAACTTCTTTTAAATTTGGCAACACATTCTCAGTTGGTGTCAGAACTCAAAGTGTTCCTCAGTTGAAACGACCAATGTTGCATATCTTTCCAACCATCGGTTGTAGCATCGAACCGTCAGTTCCAATAGCTCTGAATGGTCGGCTAAACACTAGCAGAAACCTCATTTAGCACCCACAGTCATTCAAACCCCACCGACGACTCCGTGTTGAAGTGTCCCTCAAGGTCTCTTAAGCATGAAATCAACAATCTTTGTGGGGTCATATCTCGGAGCTCGTGTGAGGTAGAATCGATCCATCAGGTGCTATGGGACCATGTTATCAGGGCCTACAAAAGCCAGTCTTAGTTTTTAGGGATTCAACTTCATTTAAATTTGGCAACACATTCTCGGTCGGTGTCAGAACTTAGTGTTCCTCAGTTCAAATGGCCAACGTTGCGTATCTTTCAAACCATCGGTCATAGCATCAAACCGTTAGTTCCAATAGCTCTGAATGGTCGGGTAAACGCTAAGGGAAACCTCGTTCGGCATGCACAGTCGTTCAAATTCCGCCGATGACTCCGGGCTGAAGTGTTCCTCAAGGTCTCTTAAGCATGAAATCAACGATCTTTGTGGGGTTATATCTTGGAGCTCATGCAAGGTAGAATCGATCTGTCAGGTACTATGGGACCATATTATTGGGGCCTACAAAAACCTGTCTTAGTTTTTAGAGATTCAACTTCGTTTAAATTCAGCAACACATTCTCAGTCGGTGTCAGAACTCAAAGTGTTCCCTAGTTCAAACAACCAACGTTGTGTATCTTTCAAACCGTCGGTCGTAGCATCGAACCGTCAATTCCAACAGGTCCAAATGGTGAGGTAAATGCTAGGGGAAACCTTGTTCGACATGCATAGTCATTCGAACCCCACCGACGACTTGGTGTTGAAGTGTCCCTCAAGGTCTCTTAAGCATGAAATCAGTGATCTTTGTGGGGTCATATCTCATAGCTCGTGTGAGGTAGAATCGATCCATCAGGTGCTACGTGACCATGTTGTCGTGGTCTACAAAATCCTATCTCAGTTTTTAGAGATTCAACTTCATTTAAAATCGGCAACACATTCTCGGTCGGTGTCAGAACTCAAGGTGTTCCTCAGTTCAAATGGCCAATGTTGTGTATCTTTCAAACCGTCGGTCGTAGCATCAAACTGTCTATTTGAACAGCTTCAAATGGTTGGGTAAATGCTAGTGGCAAGCTCATTCACCACGCACAGTCATTCGAACCCCGCCGACGACTCCGTGCTAAAGTGTCCCTCAAGGTCCCTTAAGCATGAAATCAATTATCTTTGTGGGGTCATATCTCGGAGCTCGTGTGAGGTAGAATCGATCTATCAAGTGCTACAGGACCGTGTTGCTATGGCCTACAAAAGCCTATCTCAATTTTCAGATATTCAACTTCTTTTAAATTTGGCAACACATTCTCGGTCGATATCAGATTTCAAAGTGTTCCTCAGTTCAAATGACCAATGTTGTGTATCTTTCAAACCGTCGATCGTAGCATTGAACCGTCAATTCCAACAGCTCTGAATGGTCAGGTAAACACTAGGGGAAACCTCATTCACCATGCACAGTCATTCAAACCCCACCGACGACTCCAGGCCGAAGTGTCCCTCAAGGTCTCTTAAGCATAGAATCAATGATCTTTATGGGGTCATATCTCAGAGCTCGTGCAAGGTAGAATCAATCTATCAGGTGCTACGGGACCATGTTGTCAGGGCCTACAAAATCTTATCTCAATTTTTAGAGATTCAACTTCTTTTAAATTTGGCAACACATTCTCGGTCGGTGTTAGAACTCAAAGTGTTCCTCAGTTCAAACGGCTAATGTTGCATATCTTTCAAACCGTCAGTCGTAGCATTGAACCATTTGTTCCAACAACTTTGAATGGTCGGATAAATGCTACTGACAACCTTTTTTGGCACACACAGTCGTTCGAACGACATCGACGACTCCGGGGTGAGCAGTAGGATGAGTGAAAATATGTATTCTAGTGTTTATCATTAACAATCAGTCAGTTAGGGGACAATTAGAAGTTAGTTTGTAAAAGCATAAGGTTGCACATCCACATCTGTCGTAGTAATCTTATTAATAAAAGAACTCTTTCCAACATTAGGGTACCCCAAGAATCCTTATATTATATTTATACATTTATGCATTCATTTCATTACTTTTGTTATTATTACAGTTAAGGAATTAACTGTTATTGAGGACAGTGACTGACATTTGTAGCACAGTCAGCAAGTTAAACATACAAGCATAACTATAAGGCATGGGAAATTTACAAAGCAAAGACATGAACATAAACATAATTTAGTATACATCAATACACTAAACACATGAATTGCATACCTAAAACATAAAAAATATATATTCATAGGGCATGAAGTCAAATATATGTGTCCAATAATGTCATACATTGAATATATTCAATACAGTAAAACTAGCTTCCTCAAAGCCAAATGGATGTACAACATATCACTGATACAATATGCAAAAAATATGTCCACTAATGCCAATAGGCATACAATCCATGTCCCTAATCTAGTCCTTTCCCACTAGGGGAAGAAAACAAATCCTGAGCTATCTTCGATTGTCACATCGATGGAGATGCAGTGGATGCCGTAGTCTTTCGAGTGTGCTCACTCGTCCTCCTGTCTAGACTCTTTTGTAGCTCGACTTGATAAAAAAAATTAGATAGAGATAACTAATATACATCAAAATTGAATTATACAATGACATAAAATTGAATATTGGCTTACCGCTACCAAATAGTCACTATGTTCATCCATCGAAGGCGCATGCTGGCGATCTGGAGTCATAAGTCCCTACAACAATGATCAAAATAATAAATAAAATACATACATGGATATCATTATAAAATTCAATACAAACTATTAAAATAACAATTAAAGTTAAGTGATCTCTTTCATACCTCAGTCAATGTTTTAGAACTAGCTACTGCTACAGCTACTCCACGAACCAAAGTATCACGGACATAAGGAGGAGTCTCTGATGTCAAAAGCTGAAAATGAATCAAAAAAAGTAAATTATGCAGTTATCAAGATTACATATATTTTTTACAACCCTACTAATGAGTAAATGATACCTCCATGAAGGTTCCACTGCGTCCTCCGATGTGTGGTGTCGAAGTCGAAGCTCCAACATTCAACTAGTGCACATGTACATGGAAAATTATAAGATAACCATTCATATAAGAATGTACTACTGACATGTTAATTATAATGTATTATTACATGTATACCTGTGGACTCAAATGGTGACCTCACAAACCTAGGTGAAAGAAGGTAATCATCGTGCCTCTGGATTTTGATCATAATTTGTCTAGTAATTTAGTCATTCATTCATTAATTAAATATGATCAAGTAAATCCAATTAATATGCAAATAAAGATACCTCAAGGAAAGTTGCACAATGCCCTTCATTGCCTATTGTGAATGTCGATGGTCCACCAGTGCACATCTAATGCACATGCACAATAAGTTAGGATACAATTATTCATATAATTACATAATAATCAAATATGTTAATTAAATATTTTATTCGATACATACTTGTGGAATTGACGATGATGTGTAAAAGGGGACATTAGGATCATTGCCACTTCCACTTCCACCACCATCGCCACTAACACTCTTTCCCTGAATTTTCATCATAAACAATAGATACTAAATTAAATAGTTATTCTTTTATAAATGAAATATGATCAAAGCAATTTAATGAACTTGGAAATATTTACGTGTGTGTCAATGCCAAATGTCATATTTAGAAAGCTATCAATCATCAATCCAGAATCCTCTTCCTCTCTCTCGCCAGTACCAAATGTGCAAAAGCATCCACATGATCGACAAATATGCCCCCTCGAGGATTGAACATAGTCACCTTGAACTAAAGGAGTGGCACACTAAATGAGAGTTTGTGTCAAAGCACTAATCATGCCTAGTGTGTCTGCCTCTACATGTTCCTTCACCATGGAAGGAATACTAACATGATCCAATTGTGGCTTGCCAATAACAGCCCTAGGTGCATTAGGGTCATGATGTGCCCCTGCTCGATCAAATGATGAACCCCCTCCTCTACCCTAAGAATCTAGAATGTCAAAATAATTTGGCACCTCCTTGAGTACAAACTCGCAATAGAGTTTCCTTAAGAAATATATAGGAACCTCATGATTGTTACAAGGAGGTGAATCAAAGACCATCCACCATCTCTCCCAAAAATTGTTTTTAATGTCTTCATTTACGCACCAATGAATTGGGAACCTCCTTGTTGTAGTTCTAAGAGTATTTGCGTCCCCTGGTTTTTTAAATAGCTAGCAAATGTCATCTTTTGTATTTTTTTTTTTTTTATGTCCACATAAGATAATTTATTTGCATAATATTATTTTTGTTCTTCTCTTTTATCCTGCAATAAATTAATTTTCCCACTAACTACGCTTACGTGGGTCAAGATTGCTTCCAAAGATTTTGCAAGTCTTTCCCTTCCGGGATTTGTACCACTAGAATCTTTTAACCTATTAATTAAAGATTCTAATTATTTTTTTCCCTCTTTCAATTTGGTTCATCAAATTTTGTTGTGTTCCAAGAGGAGGTTTCTCGATTGGTGGAGACAATTGAGGTTCATTTTCTTCATTTGTTTCTTCATTCGGTTCTTCATTTGGTTCTTCATTTGGTTCTTTGTGAGGAGATAGAGGGTTTGGTGGAGGGAGATTATTTCTTCCTAGCAATTAAAAAAACTACATTTTAAAATCTTCATTACACAACAAATTTAAACAAAAACAAATTTGAACAAAACAAATTTAAACAAAAATAAATTTTAACAAAACAAATTGCAACAAAACTAAAATTTTAAAACAAATAAGAGGCATGATAAGCTGTAAAAACACTTACCTCTTCTTTCAGATCAAACTTGACGATGCCGTGGAGCCATTTGATCGATGGATGAACAAAAACAATCGATTCACAAGCAAATATAAGAGGGCGCATGTGCGCCCTATAGGGTGCACACACTTTGGTTTGGATTGCCCAAGCCATAGGGTGTGCGCCCTATAGGGTGCACACCCTTTAGTGCGTGTGCACTATGCACGATGGGGGCCCCAAAAGAAAAGTGGCATCTTTTTGGTCCCCCATCTTTGTGCACTTACCCTCACATATTCCAGATTGATATGACATCTTGAAATCAGTAAGTCAATAGGCTTGACATCAATGACAACATAACAATTGATTCAATCCTTCTACATACCTTTCATTGCTCGGTTGACCTTGTTCATTCTCAGCATCACAATATCAGTTGGGGTAACATGATGGTGTCCAAGTGTGTCTGTCCAAGGTTGTACAAATGTGGGTTTGAAAATGGTGATTGATAAGCTCCAACATTAGAGGGTTAGAGTGGCCTAATATTGAGCTAGGAACTAGGTGGAAAATCTCCAGTGTGGAACCAAGTGGGTTTGATTAGAATAGGAAAAAACAACTTGACAAGTATGAATTAAAGACCAAATAGGTGTGTAGGGTACACTTGAAAATCGACTTCTACAAGCTTTCAGGTTGATTGATTTTAAGGACCGAACCTGACAGAGGGCTCAAAAGGGTATCCAAAAATGCAAAACTATCGATCATAACATGTGCATAAATGTTCACTATCCTAGATGCGACCTTCTAAAAGTGAGCTGAAAGGGTTATTACCAAATGTGATCCAAGATAAACCGAACGTGATCTTTCAACTAAATGTGACCTAGGATGAACTAGATGCAAGTCTATTTTTACCAAATGTGATCCCGGTTACCAAAAATGACTCTGAATGCTAGATGCGATCTTCTAATGACTAGTTTGAGAAATAAATTTTTTATACTTGTCAAATGCCAGCGATTATTTGTTCGATTCCAGTGGGTTTGAGTGTCTGAAAATGTTTGTGATTGTGAATTGAGGGTTTTTATCTTTTGTTTTGAATTAAAACACATCAATCAAAGTTGTTTAGACTCTCAAATATACCTAATTGCCCTATGAACTTGGTGGATATTGGAAATGCTTGTTCACTTTTTCACACTCAAAGACTCCTCAAAATATGACAATCCAATAACACACAATGGATGTTGAAGGCCATATTAACTGAGTAGTACTGTCTATGAGGGCTCGATATGGTGAACTTCTTGTGGTAATTACTATTTTCCTTGCACAAGCATTACCAACCTTTTAGGGATAATCTAGGTGGCTTCTAACATAGAAGAATTAATCCAAGCATTTATTCATAATTATCTCCCATAGTCTCGCAAGAGAGATTGAGGCCTATAGCCCTATAAATAGTCAAACATGTGTAGTCTCACAAGCGAGATTGAAGTGGCTCTGCTCTACACAAATCCAAGCATGTCCATGAAATGATCAAATCAAGGTTCCAAGGACAAAACTGACTAAGTCTACCAAGGTTTTCATCTCAAGGAAGCATCTTGATTATAGTGAGGTGGAAGGGTTGGCTTCTACTTATCCTCACATGGGTCATTCCCAAGAGCTTTTTACCTCAACCGATAGGCCCTCTAAAGATTAAAGCAATAAAGAAAAGAGGATTGGTGACTTAGGAGTCTATATTTATGATTCTCCACTAGGGAGAAGAACATACTCCCCTATCTATGTCATTTTATCCTATCAAGCACGTCATGCAAATTATAAATTTCCCCAAATTTGACCTCAAATTTTAATCTAATGTTTGAGTTTATGATATTCCCAAAGGGAAAAGAGCATAATCCTTTAATTAGGTTGAAAATTGACTTCAAATTCTGTTAAATTCTTATGAAATCAACAAATAAAGTCATGATGTTTGGTTGAATTTATGGAGGCAACTTGCAAGACCACTCATTGGTAGTTTGAATTGTTTGTCTTGTTGCAATCCTTTGACAAGCATGTCTCTATCAAAATGATGTGCAAATAATAGTTAAGCTGACAAATCAACCAAAAACACAAAAATCATCCATTAGTTGTCAGTAAATTGAATTTTGTAAATTAGAATACTGAATGCGATTTTGAACTTTAGACCAAATAGAGCTTAAACGAAATGCGATTCAATATTCCCTAAATGCGATTAAGAAATCTAAATGCAATTCAATTTTAACTAAATGCGATCTTTACTAGAGGCGACCAAGGAAATCTTGTATGCAACTTTGTTTTGATCGAATGTGACTGTGTTTCCTGAATACAGTCCTGGTTCCTAAATGTGATCCTGCATCAGCAATACACAGTCATAAAATATTCAAAAATATAAAAAATCTAGGGCCAGGCCCCACGGTGGGTGCCAGAAATGTGTGTATTTTGTGGTACCTATTATCCCGCAACACAACACTTTAATAGGACATTGTATTGTTAGTCTAAAATTGAATTAAAAGTAAATAAGCTACACAAAAACATCCTATTGCTCTCTAACTAGCAAGAGTGTGATTAAGATCAATTTTACTCTCGTATTTAGACCCTAATCAGTGACATTACACTACTAGAATGAGAGATTTTAAATGCAATTTAGCTAAACATGAGAAAATGAAGCTAAACTAGGAAATGCCATTAATTCATTACCAAATTAAGATGATTTAAGCTATGAATTAACAATGATTTTAAGCTATGCATTGAAATTGACAACATGTAATTATGAATGCAATTAACTATTAATTTGTGAGCTTCAAAAATTCTCTTTTATAGAAAACCTATTAGATTCAATGGTTAAGATTCAATTTGAGAGGAGTGGATGATATTCATTCTCCCTTGACCCATATGCTTAGCCTCTGATTGGTTGCATTTTTCCTTGTTGTCCCTTGAGCGGTGACATGTATTTTGAAGCCCTTTTATTAATTTCTTTTAATTAATTATCTTAGCCATATAGTCAAGTGGGATTGGTTTAAATAATTGGGCTAGAGGTAATTAATAGAATTTTTGATCAATTGATAATAATTTGATGCTTGATTTAGGAATTTAATTAAATTTGATGAATTATGCCAGCAATTAGATGATCATATTAGCATAATTAGGCAATTGTTCCGAATTAGGGAAAATAGGGCCTTTGGTTAGACTAGCCTGATTTAGGGCAGGATTACAATATTAAGTTATGTATGTGTGGAGAGACTCATTTCATTAATGTTAATACTTGGAAGTAAAGTTATTTATCCTTCTTGTTTTAGGCTTAGTAAAGTAGGGCTCTAGGAAGCATATTTGAATTTTTTTCAATTAAAGTCTTATAGTAATCCCACAATTGAATAAGTCACATTTCAAAGGCTATAATTTCTTCATTGTAACCAATGAAGAGCTTATTTAGATTTTATTTGATGGTCTCTCTTGACCTACATCATTAGGCCAATTAAATAATTCAAATTATATGATGTGTAGAGTTGTTCAACCTTGTATTTTTCAAGAGATAATAGAAATACTTTATAAACCATCTTCATTATGCTTTGTAATTGTGTGCATTTTAATTTTGACTAGTTCATTATTAGTTGTAAATTATAGACGATGAAAGATATGTAATAAAACTTCTTGCAAAAGTAAGGTACTTATATATATGACACATCTTTGTTAAAACTTGTAATTCAAAATTTAAGTTAGCATTGCATTCAATAATTGGCACATAAAAATTCATTGACACAATTCAATAACAATTTAAATGTTGTTCTTTAATGGGTGATATCATGGTCATGAAAGAATTAATTTGGTTAGGATAATTTCACTTAGATAATTGGTTTGGCCAAACACGCATATTCAAATTATTATATAATTAATTGTTTGAGTTCTCTTTGCCACACCATGTTAAAAAAAATTGTGTTTGGATATATAGTTGTTTGTATTTTTTTGTTTTTAGTTTGATTGTGTAACAATTTTTTAGCATCAATGTTTCAGATCACACTTCATGATCCATCATCAGAATTCAAGAGAGAAAAGGATTAATGGATTAAGAATGAGAATTAGCAAAAGACCAAATTATATATAGTTGTTTGTTAATAATTTGATTAGAATGGTTTAATGTCAGTAACACGATGATATCGTAGATTTCATGTATCTTTGTGAAGTTTATATATAGTTTTGAATTACATGTTAAACTTCATTTTGTGAAAAAAGAGCAGTTTTCTATATTAATATTAATTCTTTATTATTATTTGTAATGATGCTTTATTGTATTGTTATATTTAAGGAGTGATATTACAGTTATTTAGTCTATTAGAGGCTTCTTGCAAAAGTGGAAGGATCTTTGCAAATGACTTGAAATTTCACGTATGAAAGGTCGAGGGTTGATTTCATGTGGAGATGATTTGAGAAGAGGTGACTTTGTGTTTGCAATTCCAAGTTTTCTCATGTAAGGTAGGATCATCATGTTAAACTTAAGATTGCTAGGTGTTGTGTAACTGGTTAAGCCAATCAAATAATTGTTGTAAAGGTTTAACAGTTTGTGGCTAAAGTAAGCAACAATTTTTCCATACTAAGTAACAACATAATGATTTAAAGCCATAAAAGATGGCTTATAAAACATGAAGCCAAGAAAAGTATAGTGGCACACAAACATAGGTCAACAAAAGGGTCTACTTTAGGAAGTAGACATTTAATTATTTTTCTATTGGGCAACAAGAAGATTAGATGGAATATTACATCATCATAAGACTAAAATGTTATATAACAATATACAAAAGTGAGTACTCCAAAGACCCACACTTATGAAAGTGAACTAAAACATCAAATAAAATTTTAATCACACAAACATTTGTCTAGCACCACACATGACTTTAACAAATTAATAATAAATTAATTCAACATTTAACCCGACCAAATATGTATTAAATTTCAAATACCATTATTTAAAGTTGAACATTATAATCACCATCCTTTAATGACTCAGATTACGTGAGTAGTTGTGTTGAATGATTTATTTGAAAAGGTTAATAGTTTTTCATTTCCACTCTAAAGATTCCATTTCCAATTTAGGGGATATTACCTAAAAACTTTAGGCATTATTTTCATGATTTGGATTAGTTGAAAGTTATAAGGGGGAGGCTGAGTCATGTAAGGTGATGGGCATGGTTGGAGGTAGTGACGTTAATAATTATGGGCATATGAGGAGCGTTCACGGGCTAAAGCTGATTAGCCTATCAACATGGAATGAAAAGCAGGGGCATGAGAGAAGAAAGTGACGGCTATCCGTTGGCCGCCCACAAATTTCCCCATGGATGAGTAGAAACAATCTTGTCCATAATATATTATCTAATGTTTGCTAGAGTAGGTGTATTCATCATGTCGGTCGGTTCACTTGCATCATAAATCCATTTTTTATTGGCTAGCACTCGTGAACAATAGCTAAGCCTATATAACATCTGTCATCTCCATCAAGCCTTTACAAAACCATCATAAATATATGTATTTTTAATGTTTTGGGGAACAAAGCGATAGAGTAGATGTTGAGGAAATGAAATTTATTATTAGTAATTATTCGGTACTGGAGCCTCCCGTCCAAGTTGTTTTCAAAGGGCATGCTTCTAGCTCTCTCTCTCTCTCTCTCTCACACGCCTAAGCCTGTCCCTTGCAAATGCTCTTTACTCATTGGTCTCTGGTCTTTGCTCATTGGTCATTGGTCGCTTAACGTGAACGTTTGCATTTGCTATTCATAGTAGGTGGGAATGGGGCACGCCTCTTGCTCGTCTTTTCCCTCGACTTGTTCCAGCGGTGCCCCCATCTGCCAATTGCCAAGAGTGACCGTTACATCTACCACGTGGACCTCCTCCATCAGATTCCTTCTCTTGTATTATTATACGAGTCTTCCGGTCGAATAATTACGTTCAAGAAATCGCGGGCTACCTAACTGCTCAATCAAAGGCGAGATGGAAAAACAGTACCTAGGTAGCCCCAGTAACAGATCCAAACCTTCCGCACTTCCCATGGCTGCCCTATGGGATGTGTCGCGTCACCAGACAGACGGATCGGTATCTGTTCCGGATTTTCGAATCATCAAAACGTCTCTTCGCCCCGGATTATTCAAGCGTTCTTCAGTTCCTATCAGTTCCTGTCGGATTCGCACTGGGTGCTTTCCGGGCACGGTCGATTGAAATGATAGAAGCGATGGGGTACGAGCTCATCGGCCAGAACTCTGAAATTTGATCACAAATCGTTCTCCGTTATGGAAGATTTATATGCTTCTCGTTTCATAACGAGAGCTGAAATCTTGACCTTCTAGGGTTGCGGATCCTCCATTATATGTTCGATTGAAATGATGCGTACGAAGGGATATTTCTCCATCATCAGCCAGAAATTGAAATTTGATCACAAATCCTCCTCCATTCTGCACAATTTATTTATGAGATTCTTGTTTCATATCGAGCTGAAATCTTCACCCTCTAGGTTTGCGAATCCTCCATTATATGTTGGACTGAAATGATGCAAACGAAGGGATGCTCGATAATCAGCAAGAATACTGAATTTTGCTCAACAAATCCTCCATTATGCACAAATTATGAGCTTCTTGTTTCATATCGAGCTGAATTCTCGACTTTCTAGGGTTGTGAATCCTCCATTATGTGTTCGAATAAAATGATGCAAACTAAAGATGCTCGATCATCAGCCAAATACTGAAATTTGATCACAAATCCTCCTCTATTATGCACAATTTATCAGCTTCTTGTTTATCATGTATCGAGCTGCAATTTATCAGCTTCTTGTGTCGTATCGAGCTGAAATCTTGACCTTCTAGGGTTGCGAATCCTCCATTACATGTTCGATTGAAATGATACAAACAAAGGGATGTTCGCTCACCAGACGGGATTCTGGAATTTGATCATGAAGCCTCCATTATAGAAAATTTATCAGCTTCTGGTTTCATATCGAGCTGAAAGCTTGAGCTTCTAGGGTTACGGATCCTCCATTATACAAAATTTATCAGCTCCTCGTTTCATATCGAACTGAAAACTTTGATCTTCTAAGATTGCGAATATCCTCCATTTATCAGCTCCTCGTTTCGTATAGAACTCAAATCTTAAAGTTCGAGGCTTGCGAGTCCTCCATTATACAGTATTTATCAGCTCCTCGTTTCATATCGAGCTCAACTCTTAAGCTTCTAGAGTTGCGAATGCTCCATCTTACAAACTTTGTAGCTTCTAGAGTTTCGAATGCTCCATCTGACAAAATTTATAGCTCCTAGAGTTGCGAATGCTCCATTTTAAAAAATTGATCAACTCCTGGATTCATATCGAGCTCAAATCTTGAGCTTCTAGAGTTGCGAATGCTCCACTTAACAAAATTCATGGACCTGAAATCTGGATCTTCTAGCGTCGCAGGTTATGTAACAGGACATCTGTTAGAATAGGTTTATAAAAAAAAATTTAACACAACCGATTTTCGAAAAAACAATCGACATTATGAGCTTTAGAAATTTAATAACATTAATAAGTCTTCTATTATAAAGACCAGATTTTCGGTTCCGGAAATTATGAAACGAGCTTCTGGACAGATTTAACGCTGCTTACCATCTCCGTATATTTTATAACATAACTCCGGTTAAAAAACTCTATAGAAAGTTTATCAGCTTAGAGTTTTATATCGAGCTGAAACCTTGAGCTTCTAGGGTTGCAGTTTATGCAACAGAGCATCTTTTACATATGTTTTCAAATATTAAAGATTAAAAAGAATCACACAATCTAATATAGAAACAGCAACAACCAACGAATCATACAATCGAATTTAGAAATAGTGAAAATCAACAAATGACACAATATATTTAGAAATAGCCCCCCAAAAATACCATTACCATTAGAAATTGTGAAATGAAAATCTAATATCATTAATAGATTAGTAGGTTTTTAAAGACCAGATTTCGGTTCCTGAAATTATGAAACGAGCTTCTGGACAAATTGGCCACTGCGTACCGTCTCTGTATAGATTACAACAGAAATCCAGTGAAATACATCGATATTATTTATGAACCACACCAGAAACGAGAAACTCTTAACGGTTACACCTGGGAAATTAATTTCATTCACTTACTCAACCGTCAATTGACAACCTGTTGCCCGACGAACTGCAACAAACCTAAATTCCAAATACAGCATGAGCAAATCGGCTGACACGCGTCTGCGACCTGGAGATTCTACTCTGATATAGTAAACAAATAATTGTAATTGACGGGCGGAGGGTTGGGATCTTTACCTGAGATAAATAAATATTTGTTAGCTTAAAGCAAAGAAAAGCGAAGCACGCATTAGCGTAAAGTCTCTTGTACAAAGTACCTAATGTCGCCTGGACAAATCGAGTTGTACGATGCGAACAAATCAAATTCACCTCGGAGTTTAAAAAGGGTTGAATGCGGTCAGCGATGATATATTTCCGAAAGGTCTAGAGCTTAAATAAGCGGGCAATGGAAGGTGTAGATTCATTCCAGAGAAATTGGAGTGCATATACAGCGTCCACTACATCCGTTCCCTGAGTTCCGAAGCGACAGAGCGGGAATCCACTTGTTGCCGAGAAGACCTAAAGAGACGGCAATATCGAAACGTGAAAATGGAGTTCCACGGCATTTAATGATGACACGGAAAAACGAGAGGACAGATGAGTTGTGTATTAAGTGATGACCCGTTTCTGGGGACGAGAAATGCTCCCTCCATTGACGTCTTTTTCGGCAGAACAGTAATGCTTACCGGCAAGCGAGGTAAATGGGAAGTTTTCGAGTTTAAATTGCCGCAGTTAATCTGCCCGGGTCCGTCCATTTTTAACCCTGTGAGTTAGGAGAGAAGTCGCTTTCGGAGCGTAAGGAAGTCTGGTATTTTCTTGGGCTACCTTTCTTTTCCTTGCTTTTTCATCCTGGGTTTTCGAGCCATATCTTTTAGGTTTCTCCTTCTCTCGTAATGTCAAGGCAGTCGGAGGCGGTGCAAACGTAATGTCCAGATCGCCTTGCTAATCGTGCGTACGCGTCTGAGAAGAAGGGCTTTTCGTCACTGCAGAAGAGGAATTCAACGATCTTTGGGAAGAATTGAACGATCTTTGGGAGGAATTTGATGGAGGGGGAAGGGGAAGGAGCGGCCACGGGTGAGGGTTTGGGGAAGGAATGCCGAGAGAAAAGGGGCGGAGACGATCTTTTAAACACTAGCAGTACCATTAACGTATCTGCTTCAGTATCCATTTGCAGGCCCTCCGCTGCTACAAAGTGTCATCATGCAGGCCATGCTATACAAAAGCCTGTTGTTCTCAAGCGCTTGGTCCCCGAGACGGAAGCAAAATCTTCTTCACAGGTATCCGTAGCTGGCTTTACGGGAAAATCAAGGCTTTTGAATGGCGAAATGGCGGAGGACAAGAAATCGGCAACTGAATGCAGCATCTGCGGAGATGTCGGATTTGTGCGGGATCTCCTTCTCTGTAAGAGATGCGGCTACCGTTTACAGCACACGTAACGTTCTCTCGTACTCAAAATTTTCTTTTGGCCGAGGGTTTGAAGGTTCGATTCGGTCTTATTTGTTGTTTGTTGTGCAGGTATTGTAGTAGGCTTTATCCCGATTTGGATATGGAAAGCTGGGCTTGCGAATGGTGCTTGTTTGAGGAGGAGAGCAACGGGACGGGCAAAGCGAAGCTGGGAAAGCGGAAGATGGAAAGCAGGAACAAGGCCTTTGAGTTTTTGCTCCAGATTGCGCAGGAATCGCCCGGCAGCAGCAGCAGCGACAGACAAAGGTACAGGGCCGACGGTATTGCTACTAGAAAGGAAAGCGGATTTAAGTGCGGCGCTGTTAAGGTCGGGAAGGTGGAGCAAAGGCTGTTACAGACCCCTAAGGAGGAAAATGCTTTGAAATTGGGACATTTGGACCAAGACTGGAAAGAGGACAGCACAATGAAAAACGGAGGCCAGGTGCCGAAGAAACAACGCTGCAATAGCAGCCATCCTCCCAGTGATAAGAACAATAAGGCACTGGATAAGTGGAGGAATCTTTCTAAAAGTAAGCTTCATTGTAGTAATACGTCTAAGGCGATTGTTCGGCGGTACAAGTTGCTCGCAGATGTTCTTTGTTAATTTCATTACAATCCGAATTCAGGTGATCTGTGAATCGCTAATTACCGTCACTTTCGAACAATCGAAGCAAAGTTTTGGTGGTGGCCTTGCCTTGTCTTGTGAAGAGAGAAATGTTGTTGAGCTTCCTTCAACTTTCAATTGTCGCGTGCTTGGCCGAGGCCTGTGGACAATTGGCTGGAAGCTGCGGTTAGTTTACAGACTGTACAGAATGTTTTTTTTCTTTTCTTTTTATGAAAAATTCTAGCTTCCTAAACTGCGAATCTTAGTGTTTGCGCTCAGACTCGCCCAATTTGCTGCATCGAAAAAAATATTGCTTTATTTATGTCGGTTACTTTGCAGATTCTGGAACTGCTCCAATCTCATGTAAATAGAAAAGACAATAAGAACTGTTGCTCATCTCTTTTCAGTTGATATAAACAGAAGGATTTGTGATGCTTTCTAAATCCGCTTCTGCATGAATTTTAGCAAGTTATATGGACCTTTTGTAGTTTACAGGTGGTCTGCCTACAAAAGCTTCGCACAAGAAACGATGTAGACGATACCTTTGTTGATCTGCGCCAAATCCTCAATATCTCCTCTCCGATTCTTTATTTTACTTTAATAAACTCCTGAGTAGTATTGATAACGGATAAGCATTAGCCTAAAGTTCATTCTCTACTTGCTTGCCCTCGTGGCATAGCCTACTGATTAGCCTCGTTTGATGTCAAGAATATTTGATTGAAGTTTTCTGAGTCATTTTCACCATTCGGTATGCCTGTGCGCATAACTTTATTCCTTTCCATATCGTTTAGAATATATTCTTACATGCTTCTGCAATACCATAATATCTTCTTTTCGAGATGTCGATGTTAAAAATTCCACAGATACAGCAGCGAAAAAACATGATTATTGCATACAGATTCTGGCAATACACAGTTTCAGCTTTTCATCTTCCTACCAATTATTGTTTGTTTGATCCCCCGTGCCTTTCGGACTGTAAAATGTCTGGAATTTTCGCTCTGTGTTTCCATCAAGATAAATATTTGCAGTTGCAGGAAACGCAAAGTAGATAGACGTTCCTTTGTGTTTGGCTCTTCAAGTTCTGAGATTTTTCATTTTGTGGTTTCAGAACTTACAAATCGTGGTAGGTACAGGAGGACAGGGTAGATGCCACTCTAAGTATGCTTCCAGAAATGAACGAAGCCTAGACTAAACTACAGCGCTATTTTGAAGCTATTTTCAAAGCTAGATAGCGAAAGTCTGGGAGTCTCAATTATTTGACGGTGAAGATTGTAGTACTTAAATTTCTTTAGCGCACCGGATGTTATAAACGACGGGAACACGGACATAGACGAACAGGTGGATTCACAAACGCGCAACTCAATCAATTAAGTCATGTCTGTTCCGATATCATAAAGTCAATCGCAATTATCAATCACAATTATAGGCCGGGTCATCTCTCTTTATCACCTTCCTTCCTACTAAGGATTTTCTCTGCCAACTTTAATTTTTGAGGTTATCTTCAGCTTTCCTATTTTGCGATTATTGTTCAACACCAAACGATCTCACTAAATATTCGTCTCTTGTGAACCGAACGAAAACTATGAATCCCAGTGTAGGTTTCTTTGGGAGAATCGAATACGGTTGCGCTCTTCATACAACGCGATAACAAACACAGGCCTGGAACGATTTGTGTTGATTATTTGCAACGATATTCCAGAATTATCTCGAATGCTTGAAAAATATGTAGTTTCTTGTGTCATAAGGAAAAGACACTTATCTGTCGTGTTGCATGTACTGAAAATTCATGATAGCGAACGGATCTTTTGGATGACAACGCGAGCGAACGATTTAACGCGAGAAGCTTGCCACAAAATTAAACAAATCCGAAAGGAATTGACGTCGCTAATTCAGACACGCAATATTCTGCTTCGATGAAATAGTTGTAATTTCAGACGGCTCTAATAATAGATGAAAATTTTGAATTTGCTTCTGATTGAGCTTTCAACCGGCGGCCTGGCCATTTTACTAATTATATCTTTCGCATGTTTTACTAATTTATTTTAAAACAGAAACAAATATTTTGACTATCGAACCGATTTGGAAATACAAATAATCAGATTATCGAAACAGAAAAGATTCATAACTACTTTCATTAAGAGACATAGATTTTTCTGGCGTGATTCGCAGTGAAGTGGGAGACGTTTACACGAAAGAAAAACTGATCGTGTTTTAATTAAAAAACTAATTATTTTTTACAATCGACCCGATTTAGCACTACATAAAATTAATTCGGGAGACTCATATTATCGAAGCAGAAGAGACTCAAAACTATTTTGATTAGGACAATCGGACTATCGAAGCAGAAGAGACTCAAACTATTTTGATTAGGACAATCGGATTATCGAAGCAGAAGAGGTTCATAACTATTTTAATTAGGAGATGTAAATTTTCCTTACGTAATTTACAGCTGAAGCGGGAGGCATTTACAGGAAAGAAAAACTGATCTTATTTAAAAAATATACCAATTATTTTGACAATCGAACCGATTCAGCACAATAAAAAGTTATTTGAGACAATCAGATTATCGAAACAGAAGAGATTCATAATTATTTTAACTAGGAGATGCAAGTTTTTTTGACGTAATTTACAGTTGAAGCGATAGACATTTACTGGAAAGAAAACCTGATCTTATTTAGAAAAGAAAATCACCGACACCAGAAAGGATTTCTTTGTTCTCCGTGAAAAAGAAATCTGGTATCATTTCTATTTTGATTAGGAGATGTGAATTTTCCTGGCGTAATTTACAGCCAGAGCGGGAGAACTTAAATGAAAAATATAAACTGCATCAAAAGATTTAATATTTATTTAGAAATGCAAATTATCAACAGTAGTAGTAAGTCTTTCCTTATTCTCCATGAGAAAGAAATCCGGTATCATGAATGCTTTCACTAGTTCTTCCGGAAGTCAGCCACTATTGAATCTCCTCTCCACTTCAGAAACCTAACGATTCGCAGACCAGGAGATGAGCGCGTAGCGTACTCTTAGGAGTTTGTTGGATACAGTTAGACGTGAGCAGGAAATCGGCAACCTGTCGAGCAAGGCATATTTGAAAGGCAGAGTAATGGTTGGCTGGGGACAGTGTTGGCGGGGTTAAAGGAGCGGGATACGCATACGCAGTGGTGTCCTCATAATAATTTGCATGCACTGCAGGAGAAGAGAGAAGGGCACAGGCCGCACACATTTCGAAAAACTGTATGATTTATTTGTCCACCGCCATGGACGTGCATCATGTTGATGCTCAATAAAGAATAATAACAGGAGGGACAGCAGATGGCAGGCCAGGCCGGCTTGCCACTGGACGGCGGGACCAAAATACCTTTATGTCTTGCTCGGAGCGGAAGAAACACAACGGCGTTCGGTTGACCCGGCGGCCATTGCTGACGGTGCAGAAGCGATATCTTCAAGAGAGGCTTGGAACAGGAACAGGAGCATGGTGGAGATCACAGATCGAATCCTGCTACATTCCCCGAGCCCAGATGAAAAGCCGCGGACACGTCTCCCTTACTGCACCCTTCCCAATGATCTTACATAACCTGTTTTTAAATATCAGTCCATCCACGTGTTGCTCTCCAGATGTAAGCCTATCTCCGTAACACCACTTAAATCATCTCTGCTTGCCCAATGCCGTACTTGTCCCCTAAATTTAGAGGCTTTTCCCTAAAGCGCAGATTTCATGTCAGGGATACTGTATACGCACTTCGATATTCAATCCAAACTCTCTGGATTGAATCTGCGCCTTTCACGTAATCTGCACCTTTTCTTTTCTATATTTGCTCTTTGCTTACAAATTTGAGTGCTTTTCGTACATGAGAAGAAGCTCGACCACGCGTTCCCTTTTCCCGCTTCTCGTGGAAAAACGGGATGCTTGGTTACAAGGTTTTCCGTTTGGAAACGGAAATAAAGTAATTTTTTAAATTTTTCTAATAGATATAAAAAATATAGATCTTGTTGATTATTTAAAATGAGGGTTACCATATGTTTTGAAATAAAATAATAATGGTTTCTAATTAGGTTTTAAAATAAATATTCTAGATTATTTATAAGCCACTACTAATATATATTTTAAAAATGAAACAATAATATTAAATTAAAAAGTGGACGAAGACGTGTTGGTTAGTATGTCAATTCAACTATCAAAATAATTTATTATTATGATTTAACATTAATGTGTTTTGAAAGTTAAAAAATAATAATATTTAATTTAAAATTTGATAAGGACATGCTGATTAATTTGTCAATTATTGGTAATGATAAATCATTTTAAGTAAAATTTTTAATTTATTAATTTTAAGTTAATTTTTTCAACTATGAAATTGATTTTTTATTGTGGATTTGAATCTATTCACATATTTGAATTGTGCACATTGATTTGATTTAAATTGTACTTGAAGCTTGAAGCCTATTTGTCTTAATACTTCTAGACCCACGTTTACAAAAAGATAGTATTGATGGACATCCTTTGAAAGATTGCTCTATTAGGAGTTGATGCAACCAAGAACATGAAAGGAAGCAAGGGTAGTATGATAAATTTCATACACTATGCTTGAGAGAAATGCGTGAGAAACTTTTGTGAGGTGGCCGAATAGGGATCTACTAGTCTAACTAGGAATCAAAACTACTCACATACACCAAAGAGGACAAAATTCAATAAGTCCAACTCCAACCTATTGAGGAGGGATGGGCTCAAATTGCATGGGAATTATCCTTGTTTTGTGTTGATTACATTGAATTGATACAATAAGAATTAGGGAAATGATGTAAAATTGACTAAGTTTAGCATAAACAAAGAGCTACAGGTCTGCTAAAGAAATATTAAATATAGTTTTGGGAGTCGGAGAGGAACTTGTAATCAAAATTCAGGTTCAAAATGGTAGGACTAGTTCGATAGGTGACGTAATCCAAGTGATGTTTGAAGATGATCGCATAATAAAAAGAAATGGGATGCAAGGGGGATTAATCCTATTTCCTACTACATATAGGAAGGAAGATTACCTAATAGGCTCAAATAGGCTTAAGCGCTAAGTGAGTGCAGTGATCCTTGACTTTAATGATTAGGATGAGTCAGATTTGAGGGAATATGATAGGATGATGTAAGATAAAAGACTAAATAATGAAATATGACAACTTATAGAAAATACAATTTTATAGAAAATAGACAGGAATTTGTAGTGACCTAAAACAACTAGAAGAATGTGTTGGCCCGAGGTTTCAATTTGGAGCTGATTTGTAGGGTATAGATCGTCCTGGGTGTTTTATACCTAGGTATAGATCATTTGACTCGTTATATAGCCTCAATCAATCCCTTATTTGGAATCCACTTCGAAATCAAATACATTAAATGAAAGCATGTTGTCATATAGCAGATGCTAGATCTTAAAATATGGAGTATATTGTACCTTGACAATGCAAATTCTTCTTTGAATGTGATCAAGTATGTTAATGCAATAGCTATGTCTTAACACAAAACCTAAAAGGAAATCATGAAAGACAACCTTGTGTGATGGATGTTGTAGTTTGCCACAATGCTTGATAAAGGAGAAGAAAGACTTGAATATTTTCAAATGAATATAAATACTTGAATGTGTGTAGATATTCTTCATTAATGGTAGGCTCCTTTGCTTGGCCTTCAATGAGGGGAAGAAGCTTGATCCATAGAGAAGATTATCTTGAAAACAACTTGAATGCTTGAAATCTTGCTTGAGAATGCTAGGATGTGAAATTGTAGGAGAGCTCTTGAAATCTTATCATGCTATCTCACCTCATTCTGGGATTCAAAAGTTGGAGGAGGTCGACACGAGATCTAATTTCCCACTAAAACACTGTAATGGGCCACCCATTTGAATTTGGGCCCAAATCTTGAGGTACAGTTCTCTAGGGCGTTCTTTCACTAACACATTTGGGTGCATTTTTTGATGAACAATCATCAAACTTTTGACGGTTGTGTGTTGAAGGTTCGACGAAACGTTGGCTAGCTTTTCATCGGAGACTTCGATGAATACTATTTTGACGAACAATTCGTCAAAAACTTGAGGCATCAAATGCCCTTGCCTTCATCGAAATTCCAATGAAATTATGACGAACCTCCGATGAAAACCATGTAGCAGGTTCCGTCAAGATCGTTGTACCTTCGACAAAGTTTTCCATCACACACACAACATTCTCGTCGGAACTTGTTCAGGTATGCATTAGAAATCCGACGAGGGATAGCGTCGGAATCCCAATGCCATGTTTTTCCTGTCAGTCGGCTCTAAGGAGAATGTTGTACCTGTGACAAAACATTTTGTCGCTTGTACAACATTCTCGTCGGAGCTTGTTGGGGAAACTATTAGAAAGTCAACGACGCCTATCGTCAAAATTCCAACGAACCTTTAATATTTTTTTTTATAAAATATGTTTATAACCTGTTCCAAAGATTTTGTTTTGGCACGGGTAGGGAAGATGTTGGAAAAGAATATGAATTTACACCTACAAATTGCATGAGGTATTTTAGATTCCTAGATTCCTCATATGTTCATCATATACAATAGAGGCATTCCTCAAATAAAAAATCTCATTTCACCAAGTACTACAATCAACTTATCACAAAATATGATCAATACCAATGCATTAGAGAGCAAAACATTCCAATTCCTCAAAGCACTTCATGAACAACTTAATCACCATCTCAACTAAGTCCATCAATATTGTTAAGGTATACAACATGATTAACATCATTGTCGTTGTTCTCAAGTACTAGACATCTCAAGTATTCAACCGACAACTTATTATAATTGCTCTCAAAATCCACATCCATACTATTGATCCATCTCATAGGGTCATACCTCAAGGCCTATTAGGCCTTGCCATTACAAATACCATATCATAAATTAACAACCCTCATCTTTAAAATGTAATATCAACAACCACTTTCAATCAACATTAACACTTACATGGAACTCACCCATTACCTTTCAAGCTCTCCTTATTTGTTGTCCTCATGGTTGAGAAGTCGTTGTCCACTATCTACAATCAAAACATTAGTTACTAACTTTGATAAAAAAAACATCAACCTTTAATGCATCTTCCTTTACTAACTTTCCATACTCAAGGTAACAACATATACCAAGTTCAATGCTTTAGGTCTCAAACAATCTTTGTTGACAAATAAATTTTGCATCATTGACTGTCACTGTATTGTGACAACAAGAACAATGAATTAAATGATCAACTCTCAATAAAGCATTTGTAAAGTCCTTGCTCCTCTAATTAGAGAGGTATTTGATCAACAAATATCCATCACAAACTATCTTTGAACATTTAACCCAAAAGCTAATCAAAACAACAATAAAAAACCTTTTTGTTGTGACTGTCATATTCATGACAATTTTTTTGTTTGTTTTCTTGAGAGACTATTGTTTCCATTTTATGGCTTTCACCATTTTTCTTTAAGGGTGAACTTCCAAATCCGTAAACCTAATAAAATGTTTCTATTGCATTGAGGTTTTTGGTTACATGTTGAATTAAGCTTGATAAACAAGAAGTTGATACATACAAAAAAACACAAACAAAAATCATAAATCTTAATCAAGGACCTTAGCCCCCTAGGAATTGTTATCATTACTTGCTTATTTAAAAAAAATATAGTCACTTTATGATGGAAATTAATATCGAATAAATTGCTCAAGTAATTCAATTTTAAATAATCTTCATTTAGGTTATTTACCTACGTGTCAGATGCACTAGAAGCTTGTGTTTTCCCACTGGAGACTCTTAGATGTTCAACCACGGTTCCATAGCCTTGCTGGAAGACAATCTTCATGTCATCTTCTGTGGGTACTCTATTGAATTTAGAGCCTTGCATTTTTGCATAATATCATGAATTTTGCTTCTGTGTGTGATTAAAACAAAACTGTTTGCAATTTATTATTTCGATGCAATATTTCATTTATTAATACTTACAATCCGTGTGACAACTTTCATATAACCACCAGAGCCAAGTTTGTGTTGCCTGTGTTTTCTAATCTTGTCTTTGTTGCCTTCGATGTGTCAGACAACCTATGAAAAGTTTGAAATATGTTAAATTATGTAAAAATAAAGAGTAATCACTACATAATTACATTGTTGATAGTATCACATACCTTCCTTTGCCCGATGGTGTATGTCATTTTCTCTTTTCATCTTTCCCCTTTCCATCTGAAACCAGCGCCTTCCACTCTCTCTCTGGAATCATGGGGGGCACTCGTACTTTATGGTATTATTCTTCTTTAAATGTGACCTATATTGGTCCCTCACATACTATAGATATGTACCAGCTTTTTGAAGGACCTTGATTTTGTTGAATGTGTCATTTCCAAACAACACAACTAAATGGTTTATGAGTTCATCTTTTAATTGTTAATTATGGGCATTCCATCGTGTATTTATGGTGGGCCCAAAGATCTCCAATGTAATATCATTTAGATTTTTATAAAAAATATCATTGCCTGCAAAAACAATCATGGGATTATTAGTCCAAAAAGAGTGATCAATAAGTAAATTACAATTGGACTATATATAATAATAATTTAAAAGTACCTAGAACCTTCTCTATCTTTATGGGAACGAAATCATCGATCATCACAAATGTGACCTACAATGTTCCTATACTAGTAATACAGGAAGACCTAGGAAATGCTGCTAAAATATCACCATGAGTACTAGTGGGCTCTGCATCCCTAGGTACATGTCTTGGTGCACCCTCTACCCTATGTTTGCAGCTAGAGGGTGCACCACCCAATTCTTGCATGTTGTGTGTTGTCAACAATAGAGGCCCAAATGATGGGGTTGGATGAGGTGGTGTATGCATAGGAACATGACCAATGCCAAAAGTACCTGGAGTACCCTGATCATGGCCAATAGCATCATGAGGATAAAATATAAACCATGAATGAACTTATGTTATAATTAAATATTAAATGACAACTTACTTGCAAGTTTTGTAATCTCTCAGTCAATTTTTTCACCCTATCTTTTATCTCACCAGTTTGAGGGACCGAATAACAATTGAATGATTTCTTTATTATTATTTTTGCATCTTTCTTATCATTCAAAAAAGGTTTGTGGAATATGTGATGTCATCATTGCATAATAGTGAGTCCACCTCTGTATTGATGCTCTCATCTAGTGCAAGTGCCTTTCCCCAAAAATTGAACTGTGACAATAATATTAATAACATTATCAAAATTAATCCAAAACCTTAACAAAAAGAACATAATAATATAACATTTTGTTGGTATCTAATTTGTACAATTACAATGAGGTTAAATTGTTGGGTACAAGCGCTTGGAGATGCATCCCGATATGTTGCATGGGTCCAAGACTCCCCCTATGATCAATGTCCCATTGTGACAAAAATTAAATATTAAAAAAACATTAGTGAAATGAAAGCATTACACTTACGAAAAAAATACAGAATAATTGGAGGTTGGTTAAAATGGTATATAGTTCTTACCACCCCCGTAGTAACTTTTTTATATATCTATGTGATTCAAATTGTAATTGATTAGCAACTCTTTCCCTGCAGTTATTGATTTTATCACACATATGAATACACGGTTTCCTTCGTGTGTCTCGAATATGCAATTGGGTTGCCTATTTGTTGACCTAGGTCGTGTACTCTTTATAAACCCTACAATATTTCCTATTTCTTTTGGCATTTTGTCAATGTACATAACCACTCTTTTACTTTGATCATTATCTTTTAGTTGTATATAATTTGCTGACAGTGCATACCTACGCATAATTTGTGTATATCAAACCAATTGCATCTAATCTCCGTAAATGTAATAGGGTTTGACATATTCCATCAATTCGACAACTTTGTTGTAACAAAACTTTATGGTGTCCATGGAAAATAGGCCCAAACCATGTAATGACGATGGTGTTATGTGATATAAAATCAGTGTTTATTGGAGGAAGTTTCTTGGGTACCCATTTTTTTTGTAGATGTTTGTACGTCAAGGGCGCCTAAATATTGCCTATTATCTCATCATCATAAGAACATGACCACCCTTCAACAAGAAAAAACTTCATGCATTTACAAAATTTTCTTCTAATTTTTTGACCTCTAGTTGATGTCCCTCTTTTAGACCTACTACATGTCTCACTTTCCTATTCTCTTCCTAAATTTCCCTCACTTGAGGAAGACACATCTGACAAATACCTATTTGGTGGTACCTACACTCCATCAAATGAGAGAGATAGTTGGTAGAGAGTCGATTGTTATTGTGAGAGGAAATGAATTTTAGGATTCCATGGAGAGACAACAAGAAGTTGTAATTTACTAGCCAAAAAATTATTATAGAGCTAAAGAGGAAGAGTACTTTACAATGGTCTCAATCATATATAGCCAATGTTAAATAAACTTATATTGAGTGATCATAGAGAGGCAAAGGTTAAATAAACAATTGACCAATGATATGGATACAATATGTAGATACATCGATGGCACTATAATTTTCTTGGGTGACCATGGAGTTGTTATAGGAAAATCAATATCATGTGTACGTTGTCTCTAGAGTCATATTATGGCTATTGTGAATTAGTAGTGGATCAAAGTAGAGTATGGTTATGAATACACACAGGGACCCTATACATTACGCTAGTTATATAGACAACTCTACTGTATATAAGTGGGACGTAAAAGTGGAATAAGTTATACCATGTTGATGTCAAGGTAGTTTAGGTGAGAAAAAATGAAAGGTTTGAAAAATATAGTTGCTAAAACTTGGATTATTATTAACCGACTCCAAGATGGGTGTAAAGAGAAAGAAAGCATATAATGAAGGCTTTCTATAGGGTGTATTAACTTATACATGTTGATCCATGAGAAGAATCATTGCCTTGCCTTTATCTACACTGTAGTCTTATATTGAGTGATCATAGAGAGGCACAGGTTGAATAAAAAATTGACCAATGATATGGATACAACATGTAGGTACATCAATGGCACCAGAATGTACTTGAGTGACTAACCATGGAGTTGTTATAGGAAAATCAATATCATGTGTACATTGTCTCTAGAGTGATATTATGGCTGTCGTGAATTAGTAGTGGATCGAAGTAGAGTATGCTTATGAATACACACAAGGACCCTATACATTACACTAGTTGTGTAGACAACTATACTGCATATAAGAGGGTCGTGAAAGTGGAATGAGGTATACCATGTTAATTTCAAGGTGGTTTAGGTGAGAAAAAATGTAAGGTTTGACAAAATATAGTTGCTAAAACCTAGCTTATTATTAACCCACTCCAAGATGGGTGTAAAGAGAAAGAAATAAAATAACAAAGGGTTTCTATAGGGTGTATTGACTTATACATGTTGATCCATGAGAAGAATTCTTGCCTTTCCTTTATCTAGACTATCTAGGATCCTCACCAAAGGGGTTTAGGATGTCTTTACTCAATTACATGTTTCCACCAAGGGTGATAGAATCACACAAAATATATACATGTAATCAACTTCGACATTTTAACATCGAAGCATTGCATTTGCAATTTGATAAACAATACATTAAATATATGAGAAATAATACAAACACGTGTCTAGCATCAATAAAATAGCATCATAAATATTGTATATTTGTGTTCCTTTCCTTTCCTTTATCTAGATTATGCAGGATCCTTTGCAAAAGGGTTCAGGATGTCTTTACTTAATTACATGTTTCCACCAAGGGTGACAAAATCACACAAACATATACATGTAATCAACACTAACAATTGTGCATCATAAGCATTGCATTTTTAATTTGATAAACAATACATTAAATATATGAGCATAAGCTATGGATGACTAGAAACACTAAATTAAGGATAAAATATAATAGGTCTCACTAAAACAACGATCCAAAGAGGAGTGTGTTAGATTTAAAATATGATAGGACTTATGTTCTTGAATTAAGTGTTAATTAAGCTATTGGTAAAATTTCTTTTTAGTGCCACCCTTTTCTTTTTTGGTGGTTTGATCTTGCTCAAAGGTAGGGGAGAGAATTTTCTATGACAACATTAAGATGAATGACAAGACCATTGAAATGTACCCAATTTTCTTGTAATTCAACTTATTGGTCTTGACATAATTCAACTTATTGGACTATAGATAACCATTGAAGATGAGAGTTGTTGATCTCTTACATCGAAGTATTTCCACAACTTCTAAAATAAATTTCAAATAGAAAAATTAAAGTGTAATAACTTAGTAAAATAAAATCAGATTTCCATTGATTGAAATCTTTTATCTTCTTATTTGAATCAAGAATATTAGAAAAATTCTATGCTGGATGCTCTCAAACAAGTCTAGTTTTGATTTAATATTTTGGTCTATCTTTTTCAAATAAGAAATTTTTTCTACCACCATAGAATTTTTTTGCTAAAATGGTCTTAAGAACATTGGAATCAAACTAAGTAATTTGGCACATGAATGATAATGTAAACCAAGTAATTTGGCACATTAGCGAAATTGTACATGTTTAGGCTCCCACATGTGAACTAATGCATTGGAAATTGGGGTAGTTCCAATGCATTTTTTGAGTTGATTATAGGATCTTATAATTGGAATGTGTCATCCATTTTTTTTGTCACTTTCTTTACTATATGCTTACACACATCTTCAAGTGTAACTAGAGTTTGCATTTTTTCTCCTTTATGGTTTTCTACACTTCCTCCTCTAGGTCTTCAATTCTTCCTTCTATATGAATCTTGCACTCAATTATCTCTATTGAAGGAGTAGATGGTGGTCTATGCACCACAAGACTAGGGGACTTGGAACTGAAGTCGATTCTATTATTTTCATAACATCTTTATTATATGCATCTTGTAATAGTCGATTAATGTTCTTGTAATTCAACTTAATGTACTCAAAATTATTCAACTTACTAGAATGTAGATAACTAGTGAAGATGAGAGTAGTTGATATCTAACACAAAAGTGTTTCCCTAGCTTCTAAAATAAACTTCTCATAGCCAAATTCAAGTGGAACAACATAGTAAAACAAAATAAGATTTCCATTAATTGAAATATTTTATTGTCTCATTTGAATCAAGAATATTAGAAAATCCTATGTTGAATGCTCTCAAAGAAGTTTGGTTTTGGTTTAATATTTTGTTCTACCTAGTGCAGGAACACCCTTGGGTCAAAGGACCTATAATAGATTTTTTTTGCATATAGTTTGAATCAATCATTTAATAATATGTAATAAGGTTTATTAGACCATTAAAATGTCAAGTGTAATCACATGAAGTCATCTTGTAAGGCTATCAAGCCAAATTTACATTGTAAGGGTAATTATGACCAATAGGTCAAAGTTGGTCAATGTGGTCAAATGGGGTAGAACACCATAGAAATGATGTCTTGGATTCATTCAAGGTATATTTGATGCCAAATTGACATAATGATATCCATGGTAGGGTCAAGGTAGTACAATGTCAAAAGTTGTCAAAATGTTGCAAAGTTGCACTTTGCAACATTTCATTAAAAGTTGTCAATTAACTCATAATGAGTTCAAATGATTAGGCAGTTGATGAAAATGTTTGTAACTACTTTAGATATGCCTGAATAACCCTCTTTGGGTCAAGGGTAGGCAAAGGAGTGAAATTGATGGAAAGTTTTTTAATAAAATTGTTGTTTTAGTGTAGATTTCCTGTCTCTTTTGTTGAAAAGTCACTCATTAATCTCTTACATTGATTGGGATCTCCATGCGACCTATTGGATGTTGTACTATGATGAGTTACCTTTCTTCTAAAATAAATTTGAGGACTTGTTGTGGTCTATAGAAAGAGATCAATGCATTTTTCTAAAAATAGTTAGAAAACCCTCAAAATAGGGGTTTGGAGGAAGATGTGTGCCATAGACAACCTTGCCACTGTTAGGAAAATCCAAGTCTTTGGTATTTTGTAGTACATTCATCAAGATTTCAAATTATGCATTTTTTATGTTGGGTATTCTTTTATATGTGTGGAGATAAGTTAGGCCCTAGGCTGACTATGACAATGAATTCACTGGTTTTTGACAATTTTAACATTATTTTTGCATTTTGGATTTGTGTGATCAAAGCTTAAAGGTCCAAAGATTAAATAGAGTATAAAAGAGTCCCCAAGGACCTTGTGATGGCATGGTAAGTGTTTGTAAGTGAAGGTTAAGTTTCATTTTGAAGAAACCTCTGCCAAATAGTCTTACAATAGTGACTGTTATAGTCACAATAAAGTGCATTTGTATTGGAGTTTGAATCCACATTATTGAATGATCTGTTCAATTAAACCCTAGTAAGAATTAGTAGCCTTTTTAATCAAATGGAGAAAGGGTGTTAAGATGTTAGTATCTTTGTTTACATGAAGAAAATACTAACTATCTAGATAGGGACAACAATGATAGTTATAGAAGTGAAGGTTTCCATTATTTACTTGTCATCTTGGTCATTTCATGAAGGAAAAGGTATTCCCATGGATGCACTGAAGACCTAAGGTAAGGTTACTTGATATCTTGAGTGATAGTTTATAAGGTAATTGTCCTAACAGTGATATGACAGTTTTTGGTGACTATCGACAGTCCCATATGATCCATTGTGTGATTAGACAATAAGGTGACAGTTTGACAGTTGGTTAAATTTTTTTGTAAGGATAGAGAATGTCCATGTTCCACTTAGTGCTTCATAGGGAAAAGAAAGGATAATGACAATATCCCTTTGGTTGAGTAGTTGTTTGTAGACACTCTAAATTGTCCATTCGCACTAATATTAATTTTTGTTAATATTTGCCCTTAACATTATGGTTAACTTTTTAGTAATTAATTATATTGTTATATTCCTCTATTTATTTAATTAAATTTAATTTAACTAAGTAAATTCATTTTCCTTTCGTATTTAAATTTTATTTAAATACTATAATGTATTAAATTTAATTAATATAATATATTATCCCTCTATTTTCCTTTATAAAATAAATTTTATTTTATTTTATTTCTCCACTAGCCTAAAGTTCTTCTAAATCTTGATTAAATTAAAATTATTTTAATTTAATCCTTTTCCTTTTTTTTTCATAATCTTGTTTTTTGCTAATATTCCTCTAATCCTGATTAAAAGTTGGATTACCTCTAATCATGTGCACAATCACCTTTTCCAAGGTAACCGCCTCTCCATATTTTTTCTCCTCCAATCATTTTGAATTTCTCTCTCTCTAAAAGTGAAGTTTGACTTTTGCATGTTTTTCCCCTTAATCCTAGCCACTCATTTCTTTTGTCTCTTCTTCTTAGAAACTCTCATTTTTGCCTCTTAATCTTGGCAACTCATTCTTTAAGCCATTCGATAAAAAGGATGCCTCACTCCTCATTTGTATAACTTAGACATCTTTGAGACTTAGGCATTCTTAAGCACTTGAGCACTAAGGCATTCTTAACATTTTTATAGTTGTTGCATTTTCATTCATAGTTTAGATTACTTTCTTGCATTTGTAATTTAAATTTACTTTCATATTTTATCTTGCATCTCCATTCTTAGTTTAGCTTTCATTCAAATCTAGTCTATTAATCTCTTGCATTTTGCAATCATTTGGTGAAGATTTGGGGGAAGTTCTTCATACTTGTTTCTCAAATTCTTTCACTCATCTATTTTAGCTTGCATTGTAGATTTCATTTCCATTTTGCATTTGCAAGCAATCATTAGTGGGATTTATTGTATTGTGTTGGGAGAGCACACCCACAAAAATCTCTACGAGAAAATCAAACAAGTTTGATTGGGTGCCCTTGTTTTTAGCTCATTGGAGGTCGTAGTGAAAATTTAGTTGCATTACAAGTTATTTAGCATGTTTGTTCTAACTCAAATGGTTCACATTTCTTGTGTTTTCATGCTTTGATTTATGGTGCACCAACAAAGATTTTTATCTCATACATTTTGGCATGCCCGGTGGAACCCATTTTCTGGTTTTATTTCATCATTTTTTGTATTTTACAAGTTTTTCCATTGGATTGTCGGACAAGCATCTCCGCACCTACAGAGGCGTCTCTGACGGATAGGTGTCTCCAACGAATAGGTGTCTTTGATGGATAGGCATCTTCGCACCTACATAGGTGTCCTTGACAAATAGGCGTCTCTAGACTTACATAGGTGTATTTGACAGAAAGGTTTTTTTTTTCCTTTTGCATTTGCATTTTAGGTCATTTCATCTGCATTTTTAGTCATCTTAAGATTTCTACTTTCTGAATTTTATCAATAGAATCCTTTTTGTGTTGTACATGTGATGAACCTAACTTGTCAGGAGCATGCATAGACAATAAAATATTAGTATAAAACATGCATGCAATATACAACAAGAAATTCACACACACCACCTCTGATTGAGCCAAAAAAGGTGCACCCAAGCCCCATTTGATTTTCTCATTTTAGGAGAATGTTGATGTGCTCTCCAAACACAATGAGAGGATCCCCAATGCAATGCTAAGATGATTTAACTAAATGCAAGCCAAGGAGATCCCAAAATGGCACAAAAACTAGTATGAGGAACTAGTTTTGCCCCAAAGATTTTGAGAGATGCAAATGATAAAGATGAAGATTTAAACTACAAATGATATGCAAGAGAGATAAGATTCATTAACCATTAGAAATGATACGTGATTTAGATTGAAAAGGAATTGCAATGCATAAGGAAACTAAGATTCATTTTCCATTAAGATTATGCTATGTGAGCTAAGAGTGAAAGCAAGAACAAGAAACTAACAATGCTAAAATGCTATAGAATTCTAGAGCTAAACTAACATGATAACAATGCATGAAAATGAAATATGATTTACTCGTGGAGTGGTGCAGGAGAACCTCTATGAGGGCCCTCACCTTCAAAGTTTGGTGTGTCTTACTTTTGGTTTGAAGTATGTAATTAAATAAGGGCCACAAGGTGTTTGGCTCATTTGTTTTTGTTGTGTCTAGGCATAGACTAAGTCCTAGAAGCTCAGTTTCTAATCTTTCTAGTTTGATTGTCTGCATACTATCCAAGGAATACAATGCACTTGGAGTGTTTGGATTGGGGTTAGTAATCCTAGGCTAGTGTTTGTTTATAAGCACAAGTGTGCTTTAGAAGTGTTTTGTATGAGAAAGCAAGAGTTCCTGCAGGAGGAAGCTAGAGTTCCTATAGCAACTAAAAGTTGCAAGTATTACATGACTAAAAGGCTATAAGCCCAAAAACCTATGCACACACTTGGGAAAAAGCATATTTAATGTTTGGAAAACCCTAATCCCGAGGTTGGACATCAGATTGTACAGCTACAGTATGGCCATGGAGATTGAAACACAGTTTGGAGCATGAAATTGCTGGTTTTAGCTTTGTTTTGATGTAAATACTGAAAAATTCTTGGATTTTCTATGTGTTACTTAGCACTAATACATTTGGGGTCATTTTGCGACGGCTATGTGTCGCAATTGCGACAGCTATGTGTCGCAATAGCAACACCCATAGACGTCGCTATTTTTTAGTCGCAACTTGCGACGTCTATGGGTAGCCGTCGCAATTGCGACACATATCCGTCGCAATGTGACTAAGATTTAAGAAGCGGCATGGCCGTCGCCCCCCCCGTCGCATGGCTTCGGAGGGCCGTCGCAATCGCGACGGACCTCCCAAGCAATTGCGACGGGTGCCTGCATCGCATTGCGACGGGTTTCCGTCGCAATTGCGACGCCCGTGGGTGGATTAAAAAAAAAAAATTAATTTAATACATTGCTAATGAACCACATTAATGCTTTTTTCTTTCAACAAATGAGGACAGCCACTGTAAAGACAACATGATAATGTACACTCACTGTAAGGACAGTCACAAATGAGGACATCTCACAGTGACTGTCCCTAGTGTAATTGCCACTTGAATGTATTGCTATTCAGCCACATTAATGCTTTTCTTCTTCAACAAATGAGGATAGTCACTGTAAAGACAACATGATAATGTACACTCACAGTGAGTGTACATTATCATGTTGTCTTTACAGTGACTATCCTCATTTGTTGAAGAAGAAAAGCATTAATGTGGCTGAATAGCAATACATTCAAGTGGCAATTACACTAGGGACAGTCACTGTGAGATGTCCTCATTTGTGACTGTCCTTACAGTGAGTGTACATTATCATGTTGTCTTTACAGTGAGTGTACATTATCATGTTGTCTTTACAGTGTCAATATATGCATTATTACTTAAACTGAAGAGTACTCTAAATAATATGTCATTGTGGAGTTCTGATTGCTTCCAATTTGATATACGCTTGTTCTACTTATGTATCCAGCATCATGTAAGAAAAGTTGATGCTTTTAAATAGATTCATTTAGCCATGAAATGCCTGTGCATGTTACATACAAGATTCCAAGGCCCAAAACTGATTACTCATTATAATTCATGTACAGAATGATAATCAACCACAACGAGGCATGCGTAGGCGCTGCTTAGATTTTGAGGCATCAGAAGCTCGTAGAAGAAACTTGACCAATGGCTCATGGAATGCAACAAACTTATTGCCTAAAACAGGAGCATTGGTAACCACAGATGATGGTTTTGAAAAGAACACTTCACCATCAATGTCACGTGAGGGAACTGCAATTTCTGATGGCAAGTAACTTGTAGTATATAAGAGAAATGCAGGTACAGATGCTAGGAATACATTGCTAATGAACCACATTAATGCTTTTTTCCTTCAACAAATGAGGACAGTCACTTTAAAGACAACATGATAATGTACACTCACTGTAAGGATAGTCACAAATGACGACATCTCACAGTGACTGTCCCTTGTGTAATTGCCACTTGAATGTATTGCTATTCAGCCACATTAATGCTTTTCTTCTTCAACAAATGAGGATAGTCACTCTAAAGACAACATGATAATGTACACGGGCTGTAAGTGTACATTATCATGTTGTCTTTACAGTGACTGTCCTCCTTCAAGTGGCAATTACACAAGGGACAGTCACTGTAAAGGCAACATGATAATGTAGAGAAACGTTGTCATTTGTATTTTCAACAGTGCCGAGAGAGATTCCCTCCGCGAAATCACAGCTACAATTTCTGAGTACGTTGGGTTTATTTTTCTTTTGCCATTATTATGTAATCTGGTATTCAGCTGTTACAGAGCTAAAATACCCAGAAATGAGGACATATCTGTGTTGAATTTATTGTTAGCGGCTCTGGTTATTTAGAAGTTTAATTTTATTTGTTCATCTTTCAAGCACAAACGTTTTATGGACCGTAACATCTTCATTGTTTCGGGTATGCAATGAAACAGCCGTAACTTGCAACTACCTTCACGGTACTTGTGTACATTATCATGTTGTCTTTACAGTGACTGTCCTCATTCAAGTGGCAATTACACAAGGGACAGTCACTGTGAGATGTCCTCATTTGTGACAAGGACAGTCACACGAGGACATCTCACAGTGACTGTCCCTTGTGTAATTGCCACTTGAATGTATTGCTATTCAACCACATTTATGGGCCCGTTTGGACCCCAGCAGACAGTAGCATCTACAGAGAAGAATATCCCAGGTGTAACAAGTTGTAAGAATATACCAACAGTTCTAAGAAGTTCCCTAGCACATAGTAGCATCTACAGAGAAGAATATACAACATGAGGGCAGCCACTGTAAAGACAACATGATAATGTACACTCATTGTATGTGTACATTATCATGTTGTCTTTACAGTGACTGTCCTCATTCAAGTGGCAATTACAGAAGGGACAGTCATTGTGAGATGTCCTCATTTGTGACAAGGATAGTCACACATGAGGACATCTCACAGTGATCGATTGTCCCTTGTGTAATTGCCACTTGAATGTATTGCTATTGAACCACATTAATGCTTTTCTTCTTCAACAAATGAGGACAGTCACTCTAAAGACAACATGATAATGTACACTCATTGTAAGGACAGTCACAAATGAGGACATCTCACAGTGACTGTCCCTTGTGTAATTGCCACTTGAATTACACAAGGGACAGTCATTGTGAGATGTCCTCATTTGTGACAAGGATAGTCACACATGAGGACATCTCACAGTGATCGATTGTCCCTTGTGTAATTGCCACTTGAATGTATTGCTATTGAACCACATTAATGCTTTTCTTCTTCAACAAATGAGGATAGTCACTCTAAAGACAACATGATAATGTACACTCACTGTAAGGACAGTCACAAATGAGGACATCTCACAGTGACTGTCCCTTGTGTGATTGCCACTTGAATGTATTGCTATTCAGCCACATTAATGCTTTTCTTCTTCAACAAATGAGGATAGTCACTCTAAAGACAACATGATAATGTACACGGGCTGTAAGTGTACATTATCATGTTGTCTTTACAGTGACTGTCCTCCTTCAAGTGGCAATTACACAAGGGACAGTCACTGTAAAGGCAACATGATAATGTAGAGAAACGTTGTCATTTGTATTTTCAACAGTGCCGAGAGAGATTCCCTCCGCGAAATCACAGCTACAATTTCTGAGTACGTTGGGTTTATTTTTCTTTTGTCATTATTATGTAATCTGGTATTCAGCTGTTACAGAGCTAAAATACCCAGAAATGAGGACATATCTGTGTTGAATTTATTGTTAGCGGCTCTGGTTATTTAGAAGTTTAATTTTATTTGTTCATCTTTCAAGCACAAACGTTTTGTGGACCGTAACATCTTCATTGTTTCGGGTATGCAATGAAATAGCCGTAACTTGCAACTACCTTCACGGTACTTGTGTACATTATCATGTTGTCTTTACAGTGACTGTCCTCATTCAAGTGGCAATTACACAAGGGACAGTCACTGTGAGATGTCCTCATTTGTGACAAGGACAGTCACACATGAGGACATCTCACAGTGACTGTCCCTTGTGTAATTGCCACTTGAATGTATTGCTATTCAACCACATTTATGGGCCCGTTTGGACCCCAGCACACAGTAGCATCTACAGAGAAGAATATCCCAGGTGTAACAAGTTGTAAGAATATACCAACAGTTCTAAGAAGTTCCCTAGCACATAGTAGCATCTACAGAGAAGAATATACAACATGAGGGCAGCCACTGTAAAGACAACATGATAATGTACACTCATTGTATGTGTACATTATCATGTTGTCTTTACAGTGACTGTCCTCATTCAAGTGGCAATTACAGAAGGGACAGTCATTGTGAGATGTCCTCATTTGTGACAAGGATAGTCACACATGAGGACATCTCACAGTGATCGATTGTCCCTTGTGTAATTGCCACTTGAATGTATTGCTATTGAACCACATTAATGCTTTTCTTCTTCAACAAATGAGGACAGTCACTCTAAAGACAACATGATAATGTACACTCACTGTAAGGACAGTCACAAATGAGGACATCTCACAGTGACTGTCCCTTGTGTAATTGCCACTTGAATTACACAAGGGACAATCATTGTGAGATGTCCTCATTTGTGACAAGGACAGTCACACATGAGGACATCTCACAGTGATTGTCCCTTGTGTAATTGCCACTTGAATGTATTGCTATTCAACCACATTAATGCTTTTCTTCTTCAACAAATGAGGACAGTCACTCTAAAGACACCATGATAATGTACACTCACTGTAAGGACAGTCACAAATGAGGACATCTCATAGTGACTGTCCCTTGTGTAATTGCCACTTGAATGTATTGCTATTCAGCCACATTAATGCTTTTCTTCTTCAACAAATGAGGATAGTCACTCTAAGGACAACATGATAATGTACACTCACTGTAAGTGTACATTATCATGTTGTATTACAAATGGACCTTATGTTGGTCGGGATATAAGTGCAAAAAAAAAAAGGAACGTTGTCATTTGTGTTTTCAACAGCGCCGAGAGAGATTCCCTCCGCGAAATCAAGCGGGTTATCATTTGTGTTTTGAACAAAGCGGGTTGTCATTTGTGTTTTGAACAGCACCGAGAGAGATTCCCTCCGCGAAATCAAGTGGGTTGTCATTTGTGTTTTCAACAGCGCCGAGAGAGATTCCCTCCGCAAAATCACAGCTACATTTTCTGAGTACGTTGGGTTTATTTTTCTTTTGTCATTATTATTTAATCTGGTATTCAGCTGTTAGAGAGCTAAAATACCCAGAAATGAGGACATATCTGTGTTGAATTTATTGTTAGCGGCTTTGGTTATTTAGAATGCTTCCCCACAATACTTAATTAAACAAGGGACAGTCACTGTGAGATGTCCTCATTTGTGACAAGGACAGTCACACATGAGGACATCTCAAAGTGACTGTCCCTTGTGTAATTGCCACTTGAATGTATTGCTATTCAACCACATTTATGGGCCCGTTTGGACCACGACACACAGTAGCATCTACAGAGAAGAATATCCCAGGTGTAACAAGTTGTAAGAATATACCAACAGTTCTAAGAAGTTCCCTAGCACATAGTAGCATCTACAGAGAAGAATATACAACATGAGGGCAGCCACTGTAAAGACAACATGATAATGTACACTCATTGTATGTGTACATTATCATGTTGTCTTTACAGTGACTGTCCTCATTCAAGTGGCAATTACAGAAGGGACAGTCATTGTGAGATGTCCTCATTTGTGACAAGGATAGTCACACATGAGGACATCTCACAGTGATCGATTGTCCCTTGTGTAATTGCCACTTGAATGTATTGCTATTGAACCACATTAATGCTTTTCTTCTTCAACAAATGAGGACAGTCACTCTAAAGACAACATGATAATGTACACTCATTGTAAGGACAGTCACAAATGAGGACATCTCACAGTGACTGTCCCTTGTGTAATTGCCACTTGAATTACACAAGGGACAGTCATTGTGAGATGTCCTCATTTGTGACAAGGATAGTCACACATGAGGACATCTCACAGCGATCGATTGTCCCTTGTGTAATTGCCACTTGAATGTATTGCTATTGAACCACATTAATGCTTTTCTTCTTCAACAAATGAGGACAGTCACTCTAAAGACAACATGATAATGTACACTCACTGTAAGGACAGTCACAAATGAGGACATCTCACAGTGACTGTCCCTTGTGTGATTGCCACTTGAATGTATTGCTATTCAGCCACATTAATGCTTTTCTTCTTCAACAAATGAGGATAGTCACTCTAAAGACAACATGATAATGTACACGGGCTGTAAGTGTACATTATCATGTTGTCTTTACAGTGACTGTCCTCATTCAAGTGGAAATTACACAAGGGACAGTCACTGTGAGATGTCCTCATTTGTGACAAGGACAGTCACACATGAGGACATCTCACAGTGACTGTCCCTTGTGTAATTGCCACTTGAATGTATTGCTATTCAACCACATTTATGGGCCCGTTTGGACCGCGGCACATAGTAGCATCTACAGAGAAGAATATCCCAGGTGTAACAAGTTGTAAGAATATACCAACAGTTCTAAGAAGTTCCCTAGCACATAGTAGCATCTACAAAGAAGAATATGGGTCAACGAGGTTGACTTCAAAGCCATGCAATCTAATGGTAATAGTAATATCATAATTTGACATACTATCAGAAATACTTCCTAAATAGACTATTCAATCTTATAAGAGATGGATTCATGAGAACTATTATTTATGAAATATGAGTCAATGACTTTAATTAAAAAAATTACACAATCTAATTCTTGTAAAAATATCAAAATTTGACACATTGAAAATACCTTCCAAAAGTATCGTTAATTGATTAATATGAATCACTACTCATGAAATATAATTTTATAAACCTAATCTAAAAACTACACAATAAAAATCTTAATAGCAATATTGTAAGAAACTATTCCCAAAAGCAAGCCTAATAAAATTTGATGAAAATAATTTTTGTTTCACTCAACTTTGACATTCACAACTTCCTCTTTTATTATAATAAGAAAAAAAAATGTCTTTTTAGATATACCTCATGAACCATACTCGAATAATCTATCATTTTTCTTCTCAAAAACATATTTGCAGAGCCTGCTTCTTTTACTTGTTTGTACTTTTATCTCTCTGATGGAAAGGGTTCCTTCAGGACACATTTTTCCAAGTTCACTGCTTGAGATATTTGAGGAGGGTTCCCCTGCTTGAGTATCCATCCAACCCATATTCGAGTAGTTCTACAATTGCACAGTCTAAATTAATAATACTGACAATTGAATGACGAATGATGATACATAGAATTGATATAAACTAATCCTAAAAACACTAAAACATTATTAATATATTTATATTTCATAAATAAAATTGATATAAAAGATTTGGAAAGATACATTAAAAAATAGAAAAACAATAATTTATAATAGAAGGAAACTTAAATTGCTATTTAAAAAAAAAACAAGAGTCTTAAATCTTATCATTTTGTTTCATTATCATCCATAAGTACACACCTCTAGCATAATAATTATATTTTACCACCCATAAAATGAAAAAAATATTTTCACAAGAGAAATTGAAGCTAGATTATAAAAATGAACCATCTTATTGGAAACTGGAACTGTTATCATACCCAAAAGGACTACAAAATTTCACCTTATCATACCCAGATTGTTGCTTTGCCTGGCGGAGGGAAATTTGATCAGTAAAATTGACACAGAGTATGTTGTCTCCATTGTCATGCTGGATAACAAAACACCAACTTTAATGGGCATGTACTGTCCCTTGTGTAATTGCCACTTGAATGCATTGCTATTTGATGCAGGGGCATCCCTAATGCAAGCCAAAGACACCATGATTGAAGGAAGTTGCCATGAAGCCAAGGAGTCAAATCCTATCAATTGGAACATAAGATTTTCACCTTGGAGCTTTGAAGGATTGATTGGTGAAAGGTCCTTTTGATTGACAAATCAGAGTCTTTTTGAATGACAAATCAGAGTCTTTTTGAATGACAATAAATTAGAATAGGAGTTTTAGATGTTTTCTTGGTTTGTAATAAATATTAAGGATTGATTTTATCTCCTTATAAACATCCACTTGTTGGACACAAGACCCCTTGGTGACTTATAAACCTTGGGCATCTTTTGAGTCCTTGGATGAAATGAGCATAGTAAGTGTTTATTAGGTGTCTTTTAGATGTTGTTAAGAAGTTTGAAGGTCCAAAATAACTTTAATAAGGTTCCTAAAGTTTCACAACACATTTTTAACCTTCTCGGCAAAGTTGTTTGCAAAGTTGTAATGCAACTTTAAAAGTTGCTTAGCAAAGTTGACATTTGTTGGATAAACTGTTCTAACCACCTAGATGGTTGAACCAACGTTTGGAGAGCCTATTTTAGGCTTCAAATGGTCGAAGACAGACAGAGAACTAGTATTGTAATCATTTTGCTTTCATAAAAAATAAAAATAACCCTGTTTTAGTGCATTTCTGGTGAAAAATGAACTCTGTACGGCTGTACGGATGGTGGTTGGATGATAAAATTTCCCTGGAAGTTGTAATAGTGACATCTGATGCTTTGGAAGTTGGTTTGATTGATTCTCTTTGTTTTATATCTAAGTTATTTCAAATTTTCTGTGCATTGTTTACAAACCCTCATTTTCAGGGTTTGACTGATGTAAAGACCTTAACTCACGTTTCAACCATTGGAATTCCTTCTTCCTTGGTGGAATGAGAGTTAAGGATGTATATTTGTATATTCTAAAAGCCCTGACTACTCTGCATCACTATTGAACCACATTAATGCTTTTTTCCTTCAACAAATGAGGACAGTCACTGTAAAGACAACATGATAATGTACACTCACTGTAAGGATAGTCACAAATGAGGAAATCTCAGAGTGATTATCCCTTGTGTAATTGCCGCTTGAATACATTGCTATTGAACCACATTAATGCTTTTTTCCTTCAAGTGGCAATTACAAAAGGGACAGTCACTGTGAGATGTCCTCATTTGTGACAAGGACAGTCACACATGAGGACATCTCACAGTGACTGTCCCTTGTGTAATTGCCACTTGAATGTATTGCTATTCAACCACATTTATGGGCCTGTTTGGACCACGGCACACAATAGCATCTACATAGAAGAATATCCCAGGTGTAACAAGTTGTAAGAATATACCAACAGTTCTAAGAAGTTCCCTAGCACATAGTAGCATCTACAGAGAAGAATATACAACATGAGGGCAGCCACTGTAAAGACAACATGATAATGTACACTCATTGTATGTGTACATTATCATGTTGTCTTTACAAGGATAGTCATTTGTGACAAGGATAGTCACACATGAGGACATCTCACAGTGATCGATTGTCCCTTGTGTAATTGCCACTTGAATGTATTGCTATTGAACCACATTAATGCTTTTCTTCTTCAAAAAATGAGGACAGTCACTCTAAAGACAACATGATAATGTACACTCACTGTAAGGACAGTCACAAATGAGGACATCTCACAGTGACTGTCCCTTGTGTGATTGCCACTTGAATGTATTGCTATTCAGCCACATTAATGCTTTTCTTCTTCAACAAATGAGGATAGTCACTCTAAAGACACAATGATAATGTACACGGGCTGTAAGTGTACATTATCATGTTGTCTTTACAGTGACTGTCCTCCTTCAAGTGGCAATTACACAAGGGATTTGTGTTTTCATTTGTGTTTTCAACAGCGCCGTAACCCTCCGCGAAATCACATCGGGATATAAGGGAAAAACAAACAAGAACGTTGTCATTTGTATTTTCAACAGCGTCGAGAGAGATAAACAAACTTAAAACTCAGACTTAAGAAAGATGAAGGCAATGCTTCAAAAGGCCGATGCCCTAAATACGGGAAAACACAATACCACCATTAAACGATGCCCTAGTCACCGTATCAATGCTGCCAGCTCCGTACCAGTATGCTGACTGCTCACTTTCATCCTGTGATAAAGGTAACTTCATTAATCATACTTGAAATGGCAGCATACGAACTAAAGCTGATGAACATTTATAAACTAAAAGTTTAAAACTACAGATTACAAATGTAGTAGTTTCATACGAAAAGAACTTGATGTCTGAAATTTACCATTAGAAGTATCCAAAGGAATACCACAGTACTGTTGAACTTGGAGAATCGGAGATGATCTACACAGCAAGGTTCAACAGCTGTAAGGACTGTTACACCATCTTTAGCATTTGAATACATTTTCTCCTTGGCTTCTGGTGGATCCTCAAAGACCCCCAATGACGTTTTCCCTACAATTATCAATTGTTTGTCAGTATGAGATATTAATAAATAAACATTAATCACAATATTAGGCAAACAATGTTCTTGATGTCTGAATCTAAATCACAGAAAGCTCTAATAAAGCAGTTCTCAGTTTCACATTAAACTAAGTTTCAATTTCAAATGGTTATAATAATTTTTGCAAGTTATAAGTAGCTGGTTACAGTATATGACATAAAAAGAAAAAAAATCATTTCTATTCTTTTCTTCTTTTTCTCTTTCAACGAAGCTTTTGCACCACACAAATGCATACCAAGAATTTCTCAGGAGGTTTCAAGACCATTGCATACCAAACTTCTTCTCTGTAGATGCTACTGTGTGTCGTGGTCCAAACGGGTCCAAATAGACCTAGTGACTCTAGTAGGTCTCCAAAACCTGTTCTGCAGCAATAACTCTTCAATTTGACAAAGGACCTTATGAACTTATATGTTTTTTGAGTACCCTTTTTGATGTTCTAACAATCCTCCAACTCCTAGACCTTGACTCCACTCCAGCATATCAATGTCCTTATTGAGTCCGCAGACCTAATGCATGCCTTTGGGTGTGGGTTCCAAAACAAGGCATTGAAAATGGGTGCATGAAACCAAGATCAGAGTTTGAAGATGTCCACCATGCTCTAAAGATCTAGATTCAACAAGGTTTGAGGTCCTTTACTTGCCGCTACCCTCTGATCTTGCATAATCCATCAACTCCTAGTCAAGAACATTGAGATTCTTGACCTAGGGCTTGCTCTTGAAATTCTCTGGCTTAGTATCCTGTTCCAAAGCTTTTAAAATATGAAAATAAACCCCCTTAACTTGCATTTTACAAAGAACAGAGGATATCCTATGGTTTATTTGCAAGTTAAGGCCATTTGAATGCAATAACCCAAAAAATGAGGGTTTGACAGAACAACAGATAAGAAAAAGGAATAACTTTGATATAAGGTGTCTTGAATCTACCAAATAAACTCTCAAAGCATAAGATATAAATACTCTAACTTCCACACTGGTCTGCCCTCCCTTTCACATCTGTACACTGTACAGTGCTTGAAGGAAATGCACAAAAAAGGCTCTGAAATAGTGGCTCTATCTGACAGAGAGTCCATGCTAGGCTTCATGACTAACCTAGAGCACATTCCTTGTTATGGAGGAAGTTTGAATGGTGAAGAACTTATGGAATGGATAGAGGACCTAGATAACCATTTTGACTACAAGTATCTTATTAATAACCATTTTGACTACAAGTATCTTATGGATAGAGGACCTTGATAACCATTTTGACTCATTTAGTATCTTATTGAGCTTCACTTTGTTTCGAGAATATAGTTTAATATTCTCTACTAAACAGGGCCAACCACGTGAAGGTGGAAGCTCATTTGGCCCCACCCCCCTCCCCCTAACATCACTCTACATTCCCCATTAACATCTAACATTCATTCATTCTTTCAATTATTAATAAAATGTAACATTCAATCAATATCACATGATAACATTCATTAACACATTAGATTCGTTAACACACAACATTCATCAATATGAAAATAAACACATAATTCATGAACATTCATTAGCACATAATTAAATTCATTGAGACATAAAATTCAGTCATTATCAATTAAGGTATTTAGATGACAATCATTTCTTTTTTCTCTTTCTAATTTTTTTTTCTATGTAAGCTCTAAGAGGAGCATCAGTGTTATCATCAATACCCCCCTCATCAGTTATTTTGTTCTTTGTTCTTGATGATCTCAAATTCCTATGCTGCTGCAAAGGGGGGTCCTCTACAATAACAAATAAAAGAGTTAAATTTAAAATATTTAATTATAATTGTTACAAGTATTTAATTATTTTAAAGAACATAACTGTGGCGCTCTTTAATTACCTGATCTGGCCACATCATTTTGTCTAGACTCAACCTCAACATGCTCATGAGCACCGACCCCTCGATCCTCTACAGTTGCTATACAAAATGTTACATTAATCCAAACACCAATTGTAATTACATATAAAAATTTTAATAGCAAATGTATACCTCCACCACTAGGATGCACATCATGCGAACCTTCATTATGCATAGATTGTGTAGAAGGATTGTCAGGCTGCATTCCAATATCCTACACATTGTTATCATTGCTTTCTTAAAACAGATATACTCACTTTATATTAGAAATTAACATCAAATAGACTAATTGGTAAAGTATTCAATTTGAAATAAATTTCATTTAGCTTATTTACCTGTGGCTCAGATGCATCATTATTTGAACCTTGCACACTGATTTCAGCTCGTAGCCGTTCAGCCACGGCTCTATAGCCTTTTTGGAAGCCAATTCTCTTGTCCTCTTCTGTGAGGCATCTATTGAACTCTGACCCCTACATTTTTTCTTGGTATGGTGAATTTTACTTGCATTGTTTGATCAAAAAAAATTTCCTTGCAATATATAAAAAAATTGATACAAGTTTTCATTTACTAATACTTACAACTCGTGCTTGAAGTTTGGAAAAACCACCAGAGCCGAGCTTGTGTGTCCCGTGCTTTTCTAATCTTGCCTTTGTTGCCTTTGATGTGTCAGGCAATCTATGAAAAGTTTGAAATATGTTAGAGACCAGTATAGGAAAAATTTAGAGGTTAATTAGTACATAATTACATTCTCAAAAGTATCACATACCTTGCTCTACTCTCTACTGGCGTAATACCTTTTTTCATGTCGGCTTTATACTTTCCATCCAAAATCAAACCCTGCCACTCAGCCTCAAGAACACAGGGCGGACGCTCGTGCCTTGGGTTAACCTCTAAATATTTCCTGTACTGGTCCCTAATATACTTCAAACATAAACCAGCTCTTTCAAGGAGCTTGTTTCTCTCGAATGCACGAGGTCCAAAAAGCTGGGTCATACTATGTACAAGATCATCCTTCAACTTTTTATCTTGGTTATTCCACCTTTTAAGTAAAAAAAAACATGTTAGACTCATAAATGAAGAGAAGCTACCTTTAATATAGTTCAAGAAATTGATGAAAAGGAAAACTATTCTAGCAATGATATGAAATCAAAATAGTGGTTTGGGGTTTTAGTTAGGATATGATGTTCCACCATGTACGTATGGTGGGCCTGAATATCCGCAAACACTCGTCACCAAGTTTTCGCCAAAAAATATCATTCCCTACAAAATAATCATGGGATCATTAGTCGATGAAGAGTGATCAAAAACTAAATTACTATTATATCACTATAGAATAATAATAACTTTAAAGTACCTGGAAGTTTGGATACTTTTAAGGGAACGCCTTCATCGTCGCTGATGATCAATACGCAATCCTTCACCGTTCCCGTACTAGGAACACGGGAACATCCAGGAAATGATGTTGCATCGGGACTTGTTGCATCTCCTATTGCAAAAAATGAAAACCATTATCAAATGCCTCCAAGAAATAATACTTCAAGGGAAATAAATTGGTGCAGAGCACCCATGGCACAAACACAATCAAGGGATCTACATCGTAAACACATAACACTTAAACACATAACAAAAAAGAGAAAAAGAGGGATTTGTGTACCAGTAGATGGTGCAACAGTTGGTGCATTTAGGCTGTGTGTTGTTGACATGGCAGTCGGCAAGACATTTGTGGCTGTCCTGGATAGAGGCGGCGTTGTCATATCATCATGGAAAGGAGCTGAAGAATAAAATTGTTAGAGCATGCATAAATATAGAACGCGTGGACTAGCATGGACAAGATTGTTAGAGCATTAAAAAAAAAGATTGTTCGAGCATGTATTGTCAATGATTATGATCATTCCTATATATATTCAGTGGAAAACACAAGTGGGGAATGGAACATGTGATCTACCTGAACCACTTGCAATACCGGCCTCATCATGGGAATGGGGTTCAAAATTACGCAAATAAATCTGTAAAGACAATGCATCCATATTTTAATTAATGTCATAAAAGAGCATAACATAAAAACCATTATTGAACTCTTGTAATAATTAAAAATTTCATTAATACTTACTTTAAAGTTTTCAGAAGTGCGCAACAACTCAGCTGCCCTGTCTTTTATTTCCTGAGTCTGAGGATGTATGGATACCAAACGTAGAAATTCTTTCCCAATTTTCTTTAGCAGCTTTTTAATGGAACCGATCGGGTCATCGGTCTCTGCTAAATCAATAAAAAAAGGGTCCACAAGGGGGGACTCCTGAGGGACTGCAGGTTGCTTTCCCTCTCTCCGACCACCGGCCCTCTGTGACAACAATAGTATTAGTATTATCAAAATTACTCCAAAACAATGAAGAAAATAACATTAAAAAAAATAACATTTTGCTTCTATCTAGTTTGCACAATTAATATGAATTTTACCTGCTCATGTGTAGATGAGCTAGGAATATCGTCACCATCACCTTCGGGCGGTTGCTCCATATTGTGCCCCTGTGTCAAAGATCAAGTATAAAAATGTTAGCCAAAAATTTAATAACTAAATGGTATGTTGGAGTCATTGATTAGAAGTTGGTTTAATAGTATGTACCACCCCCATGATAGTAGCCTCGTTTGTATCTATGCGGTTCAAATTGTAATCAATAAGTAGCTCTTCCCCTGCACGTATTGATTTTATCGCACAGATGAATACACGATTTCCCTCGCGCGCCTCAAATATGCAATTGGGTTGCTTTATAGTTGACCCAGGTCGTGTACTATTTATAAAACCCGCAATATTCCCTGTTGCTTTTGGCCTTCCATCAATGTATATAGCCACACTTTTACTTTGATTATTGTCTTGCTGTTGTATATAATTTTCCGAGAGTGCATACCTACGCATACTTTTTTTATATTGAACAATATGATTCCAACTTTTGTAATCGTAACATGGTCCAACATACTCCATCAATTCAGAAACTTTGTTGTAAGACACCTTTATGCCATCCATAGAAAATAGGCCCAAACCATGTAATGATGATGGTGCTATGCGATATATCCTCTCATTAACACAAAAATCAATGTTTATTGGAGGAAGTTCCTTGGGTACCCAATGTTTCTGTAGATGTTGGTACCTCAAGGGCACCTCGATGTCGCCTTTCGTCTCATCATCATAAGAACATGACCCCCCTTGAGCAAGGAAAAATTTCATGTGTTTATTGAATTTCCTTCTAGTCCTTTGACCTCTAGTTAATCTCCCTATTCTAGATAAACTGCATGTCTCACTTTCCTCTTCTATTCCTATATTTCCCTCACTCGAGGAAGACACTTCTGACAAATACCTATTTGCTGGTACCTGCAAATGGGAGAGATCTTAGAAGACATCAATCTTACTATTGATAAGTGTATTAAATAGACTTTCTATAAGGTGTATTGACTTATACCTGTCGATCCATGAGACTGTGCGGGATGCTCTTGAAAGGGGTTCAATTTCCTACAAATGTAATTCAATTATCGTGAGCATAATCACATCATAATCATAATCACATCCATCATAAGCATCACATAAAAATTAAAAACATTAAAACGTACACATTATAACACTTATAGCTTTTAAATAGATAATGAATAAACTATGTAACCATTTAAGACAAATATATTTCTATCAAGAAATGAATATTAAATACATTAAGGATTGATGGCATACCTTTAAATTTCATCATCATCATCCTCATCATCATCATCATCATCCTCGTCATCGTCGTCATCATCATCGTCGTCGTCGTCGTCGTCGTTGTCGTCATCATCAACATCATCATCATCAACATCAACATCATCTTCATCATCATCATCAGTAGCAACATCATCTTCTTCTTCTTCTTCATGAAAATTTGTCTCAGGAACATCATCCAATAATTGTCGATCGTGATCATCATCTACATCATCTTCTACTTCTTCGGTATCTTCTTCTTCCATCGCATTATACTTTATTGGCCTTCCTCTCGGTTCATGTCTAACAACAAATGACCAACCCGGTTTATGTGAAACCTCTGAGTAAAATACCTGTTCACATTGGCTTGGAAGAACATAGGGCTCATCCCCAACTGGCTCAAACGACCTTGTATTAACCATTGTAAATCCATTATCATGTTCAATAACAGTTCTATTAGGATCATTTGGATTAAGTCGTAGCCTGTACCATTTGACAACGAAGAGTACTAATTTGAAGGAACTAAAGTCGCACTCAAGTATATCATCCAAAATGCCATAGTATTGATTTTTATACTCTTGAGGATCTAAGTCATTTCTAGATGAAATATTAGTCACTTGAAAGACTGCAGTTATTCCAGAATCACAAGTTTTCTTCGTGTCATCCAACACTTTGACGCGAAATTTTTGACCATTACAGAACATACCCTTATGGTGTTTAACCTGCAATAATATGTGAAACATGTCAAAATTATTATATCGTGAGTTGATAAACATACGGGTGATTAATAATTTTGTACGTACCTGGAAATCTCTTAAACCATATGCTAAATCTATTTCCCTTTGCGTAACATTAGAATCTCCATTACGATGAGCTTCTTTAACCAATGAAGATACACCTTCCCATGTTAATGTGTGACCAGAATGTTGACATCGTTCAATCCATACCGTCATCCAATCAAGATTGTTTGCAATATACAAATGTAGTGCATCCCACTCTCGAGCAACTGTACAAAAAAAAAATAGACGACTTACAACCGATTTATTTTGAAGATTAAGAAATAATTTATTACAATAACATCTTATAATTTATTACCTGTCACTTTCCTCAATCTACCTTTCCCCATCAAGTACTCCCCTTTGAATTTTTTAAAAGGGTCGAGATCCCAAATGCGATCTACATGGATATTTGAAGCAAACTTAGGAAGATATTCAGTAATGTACACCATAGTCTGGTATACCATGTATCCCTCTACCATAGAACCCTCAGGATGTGCTCTTTGTCGAACCAAAGCCTTCAAAGATTTCAAGTGCCTCTCAACCATCCACATTGACCTAGTGTGTGCAGGTCCACATAATTCAATCTCCTCAACTTGGTGTATGAGGTAGTGTTCTTGTGCATTGAAAAAAGTTGGAGGTAGACACTTTTGCATTTCACACAATAAATGAGAAATTCTTCTCTTCCAATAGTTTATATCTTCTTTATGGATTTCTTTAGATGACAACCACCTACATTAAGAGATTCAAGTCACAAAAAATATATAAATACGAGACTTTACAAAATAATATACAATAGATTACATAGCAAGAAAAACAAATCGCGAATATAATAAATATATACAACAAATTGAATAGATATTACTGCTTACCTCATGTATTTTCCAAGATCATATATCACTTGTTTGATGTTATTGTTGAAGTGCTCTGGGAGAGATAGAGGTAGCACGTACTGCAGTAATTATAAACCAATCATTTCATTATTTTCTAACATAACATAATGAATAGTACACGTAGTTTATGAATATATTGTAAATACAGAAGAACATAACTTACCTTGATGAAAGTATGCCAATCATGCGTTTTGAGCCCTGGCCCAAATTCACTTTTCTTTGATATGAGATTGCTTATGTTCCCAGCAAATCCTATGGGAAATCAAATTTTTCGTATGACTTCTTTTATGGCATCACTTTGCTGCTCCGTTAATAACCAAGGAAGGGCACTTATATTAATATGATCTCTATTGCTATTTGAGTGAATGAAATTCTTCAGTGCATGATTGGATTCATGAATGTCATTACAAATTTTGACAATTTTTTCTTTGTCACGCCTTCCATCCAGTATTTTCCACAATGTCTCTGTTATATTCTTTCCAACATGCATAAGATCAAACAAATGCACAATTTGTAGGTCCTCGTAGTAGGGCAACCTACTAAATTGTCTGGGATAGCTTTTTAGTCCCTTTGGAAGGTTGTCAGTAGTGCCTTGACGACCTTCACGATCATAAATTACATAATTAGTAAACAAAAATCATAATAGAAATATATAAATTACAAACATAAACCATTAAGTGGAACGACATTACCTCGACGATTAATTCTATTATATTCCAACTTCCATAGGCGAGGTGTCATTCTTCGTGGCTTTGATGTAGTCTCTTCTTTCCCATTGAAAAGATGTTTTTCCATACTTCGATACTTATGATTCCTGTGGAGGAAGTGTCTGTACTCATCAAACACATGCTTTCCTAAACTTTTTGAATGACGATATTTCATCTTTGGACCACAAACTGGACATGCAAATTTTCCCTTTGTTTGAAGACCTACAAGATAATGATATAATTGGATTATTAAATATGTTGATTTTTATAATTAGAATTATCATGCGCAACTTGAATTCACTATAACATACCACAAAAATGTGTTAGCCCTGGGGCATCATGTATTGTCCATACAAGTATTGCATGGAATTGAAATTGTCTTTGTCCTATTGGTCTAGACACGTCATACATAGTGACACCGTTCCATAACTCCACCAACTCGTCAATAAGAGGCTCAATATATACATTCATATCTTTAACTTGATATTTACCTACTTGAATGAACAGTAACATTACATAATTATTGTGACCATTTTACTGTAAGATTTGTAAGTACATGTAAATTAATAACTATCAAATGATAAAATACTTGGAACAATCATTGCCAACATAATGTGCTCCCTCTTTATTGACATCCACGGAAGAATGTTATTGTTGATAACAAAAACAGGCCACACCGAGCAAACAGATCTCATCTCTCCAAATGGATTGACACCATCCGCTGCCAATGAAAGCCTGAGATTACGAGGTTCTTCTTTGAAGTGTTGCCACTTTTCCTCTATGTGCATAAATGCCGAACCATCCGCAGGGATTCGAATAATGTCATCTCGACTTCTATTGCGTGCATGGTAATCCATAAATTGTGCCAAGCTAGTACACCTGAATAATTGTCACATCCGTGGAATAATGGGGATGTAACGAAGAACCTTGTGAGGCACCTTTTTTGTTATTCGATCTGTTCGATATCTACTCGTATGACATACAGGGCATTGTGTTGCAAATTCATGTTCTTTATAATATATAATATGATCATTGGGACAAGCATGTATTGCTTGATACTCCATTCCAATATCTTTCATAATAGCAGATAATTCTCGATATGAGCGAGGTAGAATATTTGATGGTGGTAACAAAAACTCGCCTATCAATCTACAGCAAAAAATATAAGTTGTTAATATAAACAATATTAGTGGTACATTATTCACCCTTTGTTAACTATAAAGACATATATGACATACCTTAACATACGTGACATTGTTATGTTGGATAAACCATTCATAACCTTCAAGTTCAACAACAACAATACAGCAGAGAGAAGAGTTGTTTGGGAGTCTTTGTATAGGGGCTCGTATGCCTTCTCAAGTAGAGGTACATCAAGGCTATCATCATGATCATGATTAGATCCGCTTGGACTAAATGTGTCATGGATCAATGTATTTATACCATCATCTTCAATTGTGTTTTCTGGCGCATGATCGTCATCTTCCATGGGATCATTATCTTCACCTTGGATATTCGCACCCCCATGTTCCTCCATATCATGTACTTCCCTGGGGAGATCAACCTATATAAAATTGATTAACATAAATAAACCATGATCTTCAACTCATCATCAAGTGATTTCATATGTATATAAATTGTTAAAATGATATAATGAACAACTTACCAGTGGATGATAGTCATGCCCCCCTTCAATGTGACCATTCTCCCTACAATGTCTCTTAACTGTTTTGATTAGCAATCTTCTACGGTTTAAGCCCTTACAAATTTTGCAGGGACAATAACATTTTCCATCACCTTTTCTTTTCAAGTTAGACCACAATCTAGCGATTGTCTCCCTATTTTGTTCTTCACTTATATTATCTGACATGATCGTTCTTCGTAAGAAGCAAAAATTGGGCTATGAAAACTTCGGTCTACAACTTTCAGTGACTAAGCAAAATTGTCAAAAGTACACAAAACATATAAGCTACAAGGCCTTCTTGCTTAGCTCTAGAAGCTCTCTAGCAATCAAAACATATAAGCTACAAGGCCTAACAGCAATTTCAAAACATATAAGCTACAAGGCAAGACATATTACATGACATGGCAAAAGGATTAAAATATACATTAGATTAAAAAATATACAATTTTCAAACCTGAGCGCGCGGCTATAACTCGTGCAATGGTCTTCTTGCTTAGCTTTAGAAGCTCTCCAGCAATCAAAACATATAAGCTACAAGGCCTAATAGCAATTTCAAAACAAGGGTCATCAAAAGAACCAAAAACAATGTGTGCAAACAATACTTTGTGAAGTGGTATAGACAATTAGAAGATGCTACTATGTGCTAGGGAACTTCTTAGAACTGTTGGTATATTCTTACAACTTGTTACACCTGGGATATTCTTCTCTGTAGATGCTACTGTGTGCCATGGTCCAAACGGGCCCATAAATGTGGTTGAATAGCAATACATTCAAGTGGCTTACACAAGGGACAGTCACTGTGAGATATCCTCATGTGTGACTGTCCTTGTCACAAATGAGGACATCTCACAGTGACTGTCCCTTGTGTAATTGCCACTTGAATGAGGTCAGTCACTGTAAAGACAACATGATAATGTACACATACAATGAGTGTACATTATCATGTTGTCTTTACAGTGGCTGCCCTCATGTTGTATATTCTTCTCTGTAGATGCTACTACGTGCTAGGGAACTTCTTAGAACTGTTGGTATATTCTTACAACTTGTTACACCTGGGATATTCTTCTCTGTAGATGCTACTGTGTGTCGTGGTCCAAACGGGCCCATAAATGTGGTTGAATAGCAATACATTCAAGTGGCAATTACACAAGGGATAGTCACTGTGAGATGTCCTCATGTGTGACTGTCCTTGTCACAAATGAGGACATCTCACAGTGATTGTCCCTTGTGTAATTAAGTATTGTGGGGAAGCATTCTAAATAACCAAAGCCGCTAACAATAAATTCAACACAGATATGTCCTCATTTCTGGGTATTTTAGCTCTCTAACAGCTGAATACCAGATTAAATAATAATGACAAAAGAAAAATAAACCCAACGTACTTAGAAATTGTAGCTGTGATTTTGCGGAGGGAATCTCTCTCGGCGCTGTTGAAAACACAAATGACAACCCGCTTGATTTCGTGGAGGGAATCTCTCTCGGTGCTGTTCAAAACACAAATGACAACCCGCTTTGTTCAAAACACAAATGATAACCCGCTTGATTTCGCGGAGGGAATCTCTCTCGGCGCTGTTGAAAACACAAATGACAACGTTCCTTTTTTTTTTTGCACTTATATCCTGACCAACATAAGGTCCATTTGTAATACAACATGATAATGTACACTTATAGTGAGTGTACATTATCATGTTGTCCTTAGAGTGACTATCCTCATTTGTTGAAGAAGAAAAGCATTAATGTGGCTGAATAGCAATACATTCAAGTGGCAATTACACAAGGGACAGTCACTATGAGATGTCCTCATTTGTGACTGTCCTTACAGTGAGTGTACATTATCATGGTGTCTTTAGAGTGACTGTCCTCATTTGTTGAAGAAGAAAAGCATTAATGTGGTTGAATAGCAATACATTCAAGTGGCAATTACACAAGGGACAATCACTGTGAGATGTCCTCATGTGTGACTGTCCTTGTCACAAATGAGGACATCTCACAATGACTGTCCCTTGTGTAATTCAAGTGGCAATTACACAAGGGACAGTCACTGTGAGATGTCCTCATTTGTGACTGTCCTTACAATGAGTGTACATTATCATGTTGTCTTTAGAGTGACTGTCCTCATTTGTTGAAGAAGAAAAGCATTAATGTGGTTCAATAGCAATACATTCAAGTGGCAATTACACAAGGGACAATGTCATGAGCCGTGACATATTGAACTTAGTATAATAATAAAATGATTAGATGATATATAATAATCTATTATTAACGGTATATAACAATAATATATAATTATTATCAAAAGATAATAATAATATATAGTTAGCATAATAAGTAATATGTTAATTAAATAATATTAAAATATTAATAAATAATATAATTATGATTATAATTATAATATAAATTAATAATAAATAATTATTAATAAATTATATATATTATATTATAATAATATATTAAGTAATAATATTAAATCAATTATTGATATAATAATTTTAATATATAAATAATATTAATAAACCTCTCAATATAAAACAATATGTTATCACTATAATAATATTTATTATAATATTATTAATATTACTAACATCATTAATTATAATATTTAATAATAACAATAACATTAATAATAATAATAATAATAATAATAACGTTTAAAGCAATATCGAATATCTGTAATCGATATACATCTACATTAAACATCTGCATTATCTATCACGATGAGGAACGAAGAAGTGATACAACAATCACTAGTCATTACACATCGATACCATGAGAGGATGATTAATGAACCAAATACTATGAAGTCAAGATCGACATGATATGAATAAGGGATAGGTCGCTATGTGTTTCAGAAGATGTATTGATAAGCAAGAAGGATAACCATTCATATATTATAAATAATCATTAATTGCACAAGTTTAGACAATGACATATCCGATAAAGCAATATCAAACATGAAGACCCGCTAGCAAATATGCACCATCACTTCCTATGTTATCATGACAATAACATAAACTAGATTGAATTCTACTATCTATATCAATAGACACCACATAGGAGGATATCGACTAAAGGATTGAAAGATTATCGATTGTCTGAGATAAACCACATCTTGTAGAAACACAAAAGCATCAGTGATTATATCACAAGCTATTGATGAATGAGGCATCAGTCATGGATAATAAGTACAATGTATCCTTAAGTATTAACAGGAATGGAAGTCAATTTGAAGATCAAACTCCATTACCAGCAATCAACCAATAAATGGACAATTATCAGAAAATGATATCGACTTATATCAGAGTAGAAAGATTGGATATCATCATAACAATATGGGATAAGGCAAGAGTTAATATCGATTGACTAAATACTAATGATAGTTAGACCAAACTAATACAAACACAATGGATGTTAACTACTGGTTGCACTACCAATTAGGGAAGATTACCTTCATAAAAAGATTTGATATTGAGTCAATCTGGGAGTTATCTATGATCAGAAAATAATGAAATAATATTATGTGAACTGTCGGATTATGGAAAGGTGTGCTTAACAAAGGGACATGGAGGAAGAAACAAGACACTTCTCATTCATAGCATCTCTTCATTTGTTAAAGACAATATAAGAATGCATTCTCGTCAGTCACTCAAGGCATCATTAGAACTTTATTTACTTATCCATATTTGGATATACTCAATAGAGCATCTGCCTTTGGCAGTTTGGTTTCAAGTTTATCATTGCAGATCAGAGACAACACCATGATTGCACAGATAGAAAGGATAGTCAGAAACAGCATCAATATTTGAAGTTGCAAGCATATAATTCAGAATCTAAAATAGCAACATATCACTCATAGCGATATTACACATTTGCATAATTACATCATCATATCAGACACAACAAATACATTGCTGTAAGCAATACTTATTGATTGTATATCGATATTGTTTATATCAGACATACCATCATTATACTATCACTATAAGTGATAGGAAACATCATATTCATAGCATATTTCATATCATTATATCCGACAGTGCTATTAAACATATTGGTATCAATATCATCTTGCACACATATTGTGATTGAATCTGAAATAGCGGTTGATATCTTAAGTAACCTCCATTACTTAGTTTAATTGTAAGTATCTGATAGAGTAAGTCTGAGAAGTGGAGTAATTGTTCCTGTTTTCCAAGTTAGCCAAAAAGGGGACATTACAGACAATCACTGTGAGATGTCCTCATGTGTGACTGTCCTTGTCACAAATGAGGACATCTCACAATGACTGTCCCTTGTGTAATTCAAGCGGCAATTACACAAGGGACAGTCACTGTGACATGTCCTCATTTGTGACTATCCTTACAGTGAGTGTACATTATCATGTTGTCTTTAGAGTGACTGTCCTCATTTGTTGAAGAAGAAAAGCATTAATGTGGTTCAATAGCAATACATTCAAGTGACAATTACACAAGGGACAATCACTGTGAGATGTCCTCATGTGTGACTATCCTTGTCACAAATGAGGACATCTCACAATGACTGTCCCTTATGTAATTCAAGCGGAAATTACACAAGGGACAGTCACTGTGAGATGTCCTCATTTGTGACTGTCCTTACAGTGAGTGTACATTATCATGTTGTCTTTAGAGTGACTGTCCTCATTTGTTGAAGAAGAAAAGCATTAATGTGGTTCAATAGCAATACATTCAAGTGGCAATTACAGAAGGGACAATCACTGTGAGATGTCCTCATGTGTGACTGTCCTTGTCACAAATGAGGACATCTCACAATGACTGTCCCTTGTGTAATTCAAGCAGCAATTACACAAGGGACAGTCACTGTGAGATGTCCTCATTTGTGACTATCCTTACAGTGAGTGTACATTATCATGTTGTCTTTAGAGTGACTGTCCTCATTTGTTGAAGAAGAAAAGCATTAATGTGGTTCAATAGCAATACATTCAAGCGGCAATTACACAAGGGACAGTCACTGTGAGATGTCCTCATTTGTGACTGTCCTTACAGTGAGTGTACATTATCATGTTGTCTTTAGAGTGACTGTCCTCATTTGTTGAAGAAGAAAAGCATTAATGTGGTTCAATAGAAATACATTCAAGTGGCAATTACACAAGGGACAATCGATCACTGTGAGATGTCCTCATGTGTGACCTTTGTGAAGGCAAGTGCCAATTTGTACCCAAGTTACCAATATTGTGGCAAAAGTGGGAATGAAGCTTTTAGGGGTCAAATTGGGCAAAGAAGTGTAGAAGTGGCCTATGTGAGGTCTAAATAGCCTAACTAAGTCATGGTTAGGGTCTTATGGTGTTTGAACAATAAGTTTTGAACCAAAATCCCAAAGGTTGTAACAAGTTGTCAATGTTGTCATTCACAACATTGACAACATTTGTGCAAGGGAGCATTTTCGAGTAAGATGGTTATGTAACTATATGAAACCATTGAATTAGGCATCAGATCAACTATAAGAGGCCTCCATTGATCTGTGCAAAAGGTTGGGGGGAAAAACATTTGGAATTAAGAAGATTTGTAGAGTAACACGGTTTTAGTGAATTCTTGAGTTTTTTTGTTTCTTTGTTTTCAGTTGATTAATGGATTAGATAGCTCGCAGTGTCTATTGGAAAAGTTAGTACAAGTTGTTTTTTTATTCTGTGTTGTGTTTTTTTTGAGTTTTGAATCATTCCAACTAGTTTGTTAATTCTTTTGTTAAGTACCCTATCATTGGTTTGAACCAGGCAGGTTGAACAAATGGAGTCTTAGCTCATCATTCCATTGTCAATTTTGTACGGGCTCTTGGAATGGGTGAGGAGACTCCATGTACTATATGTTTGGAAGGAGGGGCCCTGGGAAGCTCATTTTCTATGTTTGCAATGATGTCCTAGGTGAGTCAGTTGAGCACAGTTAGGGATGACAAATCATTACAAGAAGATTACAACAAGTTGAATGCATTGGTTGCTTCAACTAAAATCTCATGGAGAGGTAGACACACATCTAAAGAAGACCCAAGTAAAATTAGAAGATTGGGTGAGTTTCTTTGGCTTCTAAGAAAACAAACTCTTAGTCAGACTGTCCAAGTTGTGTCAAAATACTTGTTTTCAGGCATGGCTGTAGCAGTTGGTGTACAAAAAATCTAGGAGGAGAAGACCTTAGATATCTTGGAGTTCTCAATAAAGGGCATCTGAATCCTAAGCCCTTTAGGTGGCTTAATATAAACAAAAAGGCTTGACAAAGGCCTAATTGCTAGCAACCTATTTTTGGGTGCAATTGGCATGCATGGTTTGATGAACCGGATTGAAGTACTGATGAAAAGTATAGGTGAAGGAGTAATATTGAAACCAATAGAGGTCCTAGTGGCCAGCCTCTCCATGGAGTAAAGTTCTAGTTGAATGTGTTTCAATTTGTGAAGACAAGACTAGGAGTGTCCTAGTAGCTAGATTGGTATTGAGCAGAGTTCGTTGTATTTCTTGTTGGTGTGCACTAGTTGAAGGAGTGGGATCTTGGGTAGAGATACCTAAAGAGTGTAGGGATAGTTAAGTACCCTATCAAGTCAAAACATTGGCCTAAAGAGACCCTAGTGAAGGATAGGGAGTGAGCAAGACAAAGTGTTACATCAATTAACAAGATCATTTTTTGGTAATTGTGTACATTATCATGTTATCTTTACAGTGACTGTCCTCATTTGTTGAAGAAGAAAAGCATTAATGTGGTTCAATAGCAATACATTCAAGTGGAAATTACACAAGGGAATATCACTATGAGATGTCCTAAGTGTGACTGTCCTTGTCACAAATGAGGACATCTCACAGTGACTGTCCCTTGTGTAATTGCCACTTGAATGAGGACAGTCACTGTAAAGACAACATGATAATGTACACAAGTACCGTGAAGGTAGTCGCAAGTTAGGGCTGTTTCATTGCATACCCGAAACAATGAAGACATTACAGTCCACAAAACGTTTGTGCTTGAAAGATGAACAAATAAAATTAAACTTCTAAATAACCAAAGCCGCTAACAATAAATTCAACACAGATATGTCCTCATTTCTGGGTATTTTAGCTCTCTAACAGCTGAATACCAGATTACATAATAATGACAAAAGAAAAATAAACCCAACGTACTCAGAAATTGTAGCTGTGATTTCGTGGAGGGAATCTCTCTTGGCGCTGTTAAAAACACAAATGACAACGTTCTTGTTTTTTTTGCCCTTATATCCCGATGTGATTTCGCGGAGGGTTACGGTGCTGTTGAAAACACAAATGACAACGTTCCTTTTTTTTTTTGCCCTTATATCCCAACAACATCGCAATTGCAAGTTAGGGCTGTTTCACTACATACCCGAAACAATGAAGATGTTACGGTCCACAAAACATTTGTGCTTGAAAGATGAACAAATAAAATTAAACTTCTAAATAACCAAAGCCGCTAACAATAAATTCAACATAGATATGTCCTCATTTCTGGGTATTTTAGCTCTCTAACAGCTGAATACCAGATTACATAATAATGACAAAAGAAAAATAAACCCAACGTACTCAGAAATTGTAGCTGTGATTTCGCGGAGGGTTACGGTGCTGTTGAAAACACAAATGACAACGTTCTTGTTTTTTTTGCCCTTATATCCCGATGTGATTTCGCGGAGGGTTACGGCGCTGTTGAAAACACAAATGACAACGTTCTTATTTTGTTTGCCGTTATATCCTGATGTGATTTCGCGGAGGGTTACGGCGCTGTTCAAAACACACATGACAACGTTCCTTTTAAATTTTGCGCTTATATCCCGACAACGTCGCAATTGCGACAGTGACAAATGTATTGTCGTCGCAAATTGCGACGGTGTCGGGCTATATTTGAAAAAAAAAGAGCAAAACCACATGACATTTCCCTGCCGTCGCAAATGGCCGTCGCAATTTCACCCCAAATGTATTAGTGTAGTTACTAGTGTTTTTTATTCTTTTGTGTGCATTAGATTAGGTTCTTTAAGCTTTTATTGTGTTGGTTTTGTATATACTTTACTGTAACCGACTCTCTGCCAGTTTGGAGTGAGCTATGTAAATGGGCCTGTATCTCTAGTTTCCACCATGGCCAAGCCATGAACCTCTGGAATCATAAAGTACAGACCCATACCTATAACATAATGCAAGTAGGGCCCTGGAGAAAGTGGACAAGCTGCAGTTGTGGAGGCCCTAGGTGAGCTAGAGCAAAGCCCAGCTAGGAGCAGTTAGTAAAGAAAGGTGTGCTAAGAGAGCAGAACAAGGTTTCACGACCTATCCTCTTAACAAGTTATAGAGGGGTGTTAGAAGGTCTTATACCATGAAGGAGGGAGTTGGAGGAGCTATGGAAGGTTGCTGCCGCACCTGGTCTTTGCACTGCCAGTTCAGGAAACCAAAACAGTCCTAGAAACCCTTTATACTGGTACGGACACAGTACAACCTCTTGGGCACCTGAGACCCCAAAAAATTTTTAGTGGGGGTCAATCCAAGCATATTGTCTTCAGACTAGAGGTTCTGAAACTTTCAGCAAAGGGTATCAAATTGCAAATTAAACCGAGTGGAGGGCTAACTAGGCCTATTCTAGTAGCCTTAGTTTCCAAAGGAACTATCAAATAAAGTGTTTCCCGAACCTTCTCAATGCCATGGATAGGTGAAAACAGTCATAAAAAGTCCATAGAATCCAATAGAACTCTCTGTTTGAATGTGGAGCAGGTCAGGAAGCAAAAATACCCTTTTTGAGCCAAAATGAGGGTTAGCGTCAAGAAGCAGGGATTGACATGGTGATAGTTGAACTTGTTTAACTCGGTGGGATAGCTGGGTAGATCAGGGGGTACTTGAATACATCAGATACCCTATAGATCATCCATAGGTGTCAGAGTACACTGGAGGCCTTAGACAAGGTTCAGAGCATAGACTAGCTAGTCTATCCTAGCTTATCCCATTAGATTGGTATCAGAGCCAATAAGGCTTGGGAAGTGACAGGTGAATGTTTCAACCACCTAAAGAATCAGTTGGATCATCTCAGAAGAAGAAAATGGTGACCAATGCAGAGCTTGCCAAAAAGGTAGAAGATCAAGAGGAAGCCAATAGGATCTTACAGGAAAGATTGTTGTTAATGGAACAACTCTTGGATGATGTCCAAGCAAAAATAGATAAGGTGAATGATAGGATAGAAAAAGAAGATGCTAAGGTAAAAGAAGAGACCATTGATGATGAGGTACCTACACCAGATCCTCCTACTCAAGATGAACAATTTCTGAAAGCATTGAAGGCTGTTACAGGCAAGGCACTTGAAGGTGTTCCATTACTCATTGGAAAGATGGATACAGAACTTGTGCTGCAATGGATTGAAGGCATGGAGAATCATTTCAAATGTGAAGAGGTCTCAGAAGCACAGAAGGTCAAAGTGGCCAAATCCAGGTTAAGGGGACAAGCTTTAACATGGTGGAACTATCTACAGGGTGAAAGAGAAAAAGAGGGGAAGAATCCAATCTCGAATTGGAAAGCAGTGGTTAACAAAGTCAGGGAAGCCTACCTACCAGCTGATTATGAAATACAACAGCATAGGAAGAGATTGAATCTCAAACAAAAGGAGATGGATGTAGCCACCTACACATAAGAGTTCCACAAGTTGAGCTTAAGGTCCAAGATTAAAGAGGAAGAAAGTGTTAAAGTGGCAAGGTATTTGAGTGGCTTGAAATGGAGCATAGCTGAGGAGATGAGTTTGTTCACTCCCACCACCGTACTTGGATGTCAGCATATGGCACAAAAACTTGAAGAAAAACAGAGGAGAAAGCAAGAACCTAACTCCAAGAATAGAGGAAGAGGTAGAGACTCTAGAGGGGGTCAAAGAGGAGGTTCTAATAGAGGTGGTGAATCAAGAAATCAAGGGGAAAGTAGACTCTTGGAACAAAGTACAAAAATCAGTACAAGAGGATCTTATGGAAGAGGAAGAGGTTCTCAAGGAAATAGAGGAAGAGGAACAGGGAGAAGCAGCTCCTATTTTTCTACCATGAAGTGCTATCAATGTGGATAGCTTAGACACCCTGCCTATAGGTGTTTTGATAAAACACCAACTTCTAATAATGAGAAGAGGGTAGCATATACCCAAGAGGACAGCAACAGCTCATGCAATAATGAAGTCAGCAAATTATAATCAGAAATAGGGGAGAATCTTATGTTCAGAAGGGTACTCATTAGGCAGCCTAATCAAGGTGAACCCAAGCAAAGAAGAGCTCTTTTTAGAGTCAGGTGCAAGATACAAGGCAAAGTATGCAAGGTTATAGTAGATTCAGGGTCCACTAATAACATCATAGCAGAGGAGGCAGCAAAGAAGCTTAAACTCACTAAGGTTCCACATGCAAACCCATACAAGGTGACTTGGTTGAACTAGGAGCAGAGTGTGCTAGTTAATGAGCAAACATGGGTAGAGTTTTCTATTGGAGGCTACAAGGATAGAATTATTTGTGATGTTTTGCCCATGGATGCATGCCATCTTCTCTTAGGAAGACCTTGGCAATTTGACAGGAAGATGATGTATGATGGAGAGGAAAATTCCATTTCTTTTAAAAAGGATGGAAAGACTTTCAAAATTCAGTCCTTAGAAGAGAATGAAGGGGAAACTTCTAAGACACCTAGTGTGTTTCTTAGCAGCAGGAAAGAGTTCCTACATGTACTACAGGAAGAGGGGGCCATAGGGTGTGCTATTATGGTGAAGCCAAAGGAGGAAGACAAGAAGTTGCAGGCAGATTTACCATTGGAAGTGCAGCGAATGTTTGAAGAATTCAAGGACATTGTAAGTGATGGAACCCCTGCCACCTTACCTCCAAGAAGAGCCATAAGTCATCAAATTGACTTTGTACCTGGTGCATCCTTGCCTAATAAAGCAACATACAAGCTAACCCCAGACTAGAATAAGGAAGTAGCAAGACAAATACAAGAATTGTTAGATCAAGGGCTGATTAAGAAGAGCATTAGTCCATGTGTAGTCCCTATGGTTTTAGCATCCAAGAAAGGAGGCAAATGGAGACTCTGCATGGATTCAAGGGCTATCAACAGGATCACCATCAGGTATAGGTTCCCAATCCAAGAATAGAAGACTTGATGGATTGCTTAGGAGGTGCTATGTATTTCACAAAGATGGATTTAAAGAGTGGTTATCACCAAATCAGAATTAAGGAAGGTGATGAGTGGAAGACCGCTTTTAAAACCACTGATGGATTGTATGAATGGCTTGTCATGCCATTTGGGCTTACTAATGCCCCAAGCACTTTCATGAGGTTAATGAATGAGGTCTTGAAGGACTTCACAGGCAAATTTGTAGTGGTGTACCTGGATGATATACTCATCTATAGCAGGACAAGAGCATAGCATCTTGAGCACTTGAGGTTGGTCATGAAGAAGCTACATGAAGAGTAGCTAGCCATCAACCTGGAAAAATGTGAGTTCATGCAGTAAGAGCTGATTTATTTGCGCTTTGTAGTGTCCAAGGGTAATCTGAAAATGGACCCAAGCAAGGTGGAGGCAATCTTGAATTGGTCTACCCCAAAAATAGGGACATAAGTTAGAATTTTTCATGGTTTAGCCCAATTTTATAGAAAGTTCATCAGGAACTTCAGTGGGATATGTGCACCAATATTGGATACTATAAAAGGAGGGCTGAAAACTAAGTTCAAGTGGACCGAGGCAGCTGAGAAAGGGTTCCAAACTTTGAAACAAGAAGTAGCCAGTAAACCTATCCTACTCTTGCCTACTTTTGATAAATTGTTTACCATTGAATGTGATGCAAGTGGTATAGAAATAGGGGGTGTTTTAAGTCAAGAAGGAAGGCCTGTGGCATTCTTCAATGAGAAGCTGAATGAGGCAAAGAAGAAGTATTCAACTTATGACTTGGAGTTGTATGCTTTAGTACAATCTCTCAAGAAGTGGAGGCATTACCTTTTGCCAAAAGATTTTGTTGTCTTCACAGATAATCAGGCTTTAAGCTACATAAACACTCAGGAGAAGCTTAGTAACAGGCACTTGAAATGGATGGAGTATCTCCAGTCCTTTACCTTCACAATTAAGCACAAGAAAGGGTAGCTCAACAAGGTAGCAAATGCCTTAAGTAGAAAGTTATTGACTGTCCAAGAGGTACAGCTACAAAGCATTGGAATAGTAGGTTTTAAAGACTTATATGAGGAGGATGAAGACTTCTCACAAGCCTACAAGGTATGCCTAGAATTTGAGAACAACTTTCATGGTGAGTTTGCAAATTACACCCTTCAAAATGGGTTTTTATTTAAAGGTAATCAACTTTGTGTACCTAGAGGATCCATGAGGGAAAATCTAATCCAAGAAAAGCATAATTGCAGCCTAAGTGGTCATTTTGGTATAAACAAGACATTGGAGCTAGTACAGAGATACTACTTTTGGCCTAAGTTAGCAAGGGATGTCAAGAGGTATGTTGAGCAATGTGGAATATGTCAAAGAGAAAAAGGAGGCTCAAGTATTGCTGGACTTTATCAACCTCTACCAATTCCAAGTAGGCCATGGGAGTGTGTAAGCATGGACTTTGTGGTTGGAATCCCTAAAACAAAATCAAGTATGGATAGCATCTATGTTGTTGTTGACAGGTTCTCTAAAATGAGTCATTTTATTCCTTGCGAGACAACTCATGATGCAAGTTATGTAGCACATCTCTTCTTCAAAGAGATAGTTAGGATTCATGGACTTCCTTTGAGTATTATGTCAGATAGGGACAATAAGTTCATGGGTCATTTTTGGCAAACCTTATGGAAAAGGCTGGGAACTAATCTCTCTTTCAGTTCAGCATACCATCCTCAAACTAATGGTCAAACCAAGGTCATCAATAGGGTGCTTGGTAACTTGTTAAGGTTCTTGACAAAGGAGTATGGGCAGACTTGGGATCTTGTTATCTCTCAGGCTGAATAAGCATATAATGATAGTGTGAATAGGACCACAGGAAGAAGTCCTTTTGAGATAGTCTATGGAAGACACCCCGGAGGAGTATGTGAGTTGAGGGACCTAGGTTCCATGGAGTTGAAGAGTGGGCAAGATGAAGATTTCACTCAAACAATCAAGGAGGTTCAAGAGCAAGTGAAGAAAACCATTGTGGAATCTACCCAAAAACTCAAGGCCAAAGTAGATGAAAAGAGGAAAGATGTACAGTTTCAGATTGGGGACTATGTTATGGTCCATCTTAGCAAAGCAAGAATGCAGAAGGGCATGTCTACTAAGCTACAAATGAGGAGAGTAGACCCATGCAAGATTTTAGCCAAATATGGAGAGAATGCCTACAAGGTGGACTTACCTTCGAATTTAGCCATCTCACCAGTGTTCAATGTTGTAGACCTGATTAGATTTAAAGGACACATCAGTCAGCAAGGTATAGCTCCACCAAAGGTACTACAAGATGTGGACACCAATATCATGCCCAAGAAGGAACTAGCCCAAGCAGAGAAGATCCTAGAATCCAGGGTGAAGAAAACCACCAAACATCAAGTCTACATGGAGCATCTAATCAAATGGAAAGGAAAACTAGAATCTGAAGCTACACGGATAGAGGAAGGGTAGTTCAAAAGGTTTGGTGTTGATCTAGCTCTCCTAGACCCGAAGGTGCCTTAGTTTGTGTTGAGGGGTAGTATGGTGCAGGAGAACCTCTATGAGGGCCCTCACCTTCAAAGTTTGGTGTGTCTTACTTTTGGTTTGAAGTATGTAATTAAATAAGGGCCACAAGGTGTTTGGCTCATTTGTTTTTGTTGTGTCTAGGCATAGACTAAGTCCTAGAAGCTCAGTTTCTTATCTTTCTAGTCTGATTGTCTGCATACTATCCAAGGAATGCAATGCACTTGGAGTGTTTGGATTGGGGTTAGTAATCCTAGGCTAGTGTTTGTTTATAAACAAAAGTGTGCTTTAGAAGTGTTTTGTATGAGAAAGCAAGAGTTCTTGTAGGAGGAAGCCAGAGTTCCTGTAGCAACTAAAAGTTGCAAGTCTTACATGACTAAAAGGCTATAAGCCCAAAACCCTACACAAAAACTTGGGAAAAAGCATATTTAATGTTTGGAAAACCCTAATCCTGAGGTTGGACATCAGATTGTATGGCTACAGTATGGCCATGGAGATTGAAACACAGTTTGGAGCATGAAATTGCTGGTTTTAGCTTTGTTTTGATGTAAATAATGAAAACTTCTTGGATTTGATGTGTGTTATTTAGTTACTAGTGTTTTTTATTCTTTTGTGTGCATTAGATTAGGTTCTTTAAGCTTTTATTGTGCTGGTTTTGTATATACTTTGCTGTAACCAGCTCTTTGCCAGTTTGGAGTGAGCTGTGTAAATGGGCCTATATCTTTAGTTTCCATCGTGGCCAAGCCATGAAACTCTGGAATCATAAAGTATAGACCCATACCTGTAACATAATGCAAGCAGGGCCTTGGAGCAAGTGGACAAGCTACAGTTTGTGGAGGCCCTAGGCGAGCTAGAGCAAAGCCCGACTAGGAGCAGTCAGTAAAGAAAGGCGTGCCAAGAGAGTAGAGGGGTGTTAGAAGGTCTTATACTATGAAGGAGGGAGTTGGAGGATAGGGTTTCATGACCTATCCTCTTAACAGGTTGTAGAGGGGTGTTAGAAGGTCTTATACTATGGAGGGAGTTGGAGGAGCTATGGAAGGTTGCTGCCACACCTAGTCTTTGCACTGCCAGTTTAGGAAACCAAAATAGTCCTAGAAACCCTTTATACTGGTACGGACACAGTACAACCTCTTGGGCACCTGAGACCCCAAAAACCTCTTAGAGGGGGTCAATCCAAGCATATTGTCTTCAGACCAGAGGTTCTAAAACTTTCAGCAAAGGGTATCAAATTGCAAATTAAACCGGGTGGAGGGCTAACTAGGCCTATTCTAGTAGCCTTAGTTTCCAAAGGAACTATCAAATTGGGTGTTTTCCAAACCTTCTCAATGCCATGGATAGGTGACAACAATCATAAAAATTCCATAGAATCCAATAGAACTCTCTGTTTGAATGTGGAGCAGGTCAAGAAGCAAAAATACCCTTTTTGAGCCAAAATGAGGGTTAGCGTCAGGAAGCAGGGATTGACATGGTGATAGTTGAACTTGTTTAACTCGGTGGGATAGATGGGCAGATCAGGGGGTACTTGAATACATCAAATACCCTATAGATCATCCATAGGTGTCAAAGTACACTAGAGGCCTTAGACAAGGTTCAGAGCATAGACTAGCTAGTCTATCCTAGCTTATCCCATCATGGAGAGGCCTCTATTTATAGATTTTTGGAGGGAGGGAGAGGGATTGGATGAGGTGGAACCTATGTGGAATCCACATAGGAGACACATAGGAGACACATAGGCTAGAAGAGAGGGATATTTTGAAATGTCAATTTGATACAAGATGAGCATTTAAGGTTTGAGTGGCTCAAGGTTTCTCACATGTGTGAGAAACTTTGGGGAAGATTGTGGGGGACAAAGATGTAAGGAGTTGGAGCATTTAAGGAAGTTTGGTGGCTTCCTTGGGAAGAGTCGCTCACATGTGTGAGCAACTCATTAGCTCTAATGAGGTTAGGAATCACTTTTTAAGTGAGATTAGAGGAGTGATTAGGTGGGAGAGTAGGTTTAACAAGTGAGGTGATGGGTGTAGGCTAGGTTTTAGGTAGGGATTTAAATTAATTTAAATTTGTTTTAGATTAATCCAGGCTTAGGAGAATATTAGGATGTGGAGGGATTTAAATAAATAGAAATTTATTCAAAAGGGGATTTATGAGGAGATATGTATTAGAATAGTTTTAATACATTAGAGAGGGGAGTATTTAAATTAAATTTAAATACTTTATGTAATTGACCCAATTTAATTAAATAATTATAATTAAATGGGTAGAGGAATATGACAAAAATGATTAATTAATTATGATGTCACGAGGATTATTAATTAAATAATTTTAATTAATATGAATGATTTTTAGGTGTCTACATTTTCCCCTCTTTGATGTGACACCATAAGTGAAGTTGCATTAAAGAAAATAAGATGCCTTAGATGAGGTTAGGTGTTGTGGTGAAGCAATGACAGTAAGAGGTTGTGCCCCCTCGAGAAAATAGCGCAAAGAAGACACTTTGTGGAACTTTTTCATGATACGAGAAAAGATGCATGAGGCAATATGATGCTAAATGAAACTAACAAGACTTGGGGATTTCATTGCGTTAATGTGGAAAACACACAAACAAATGACATTTCCCAGGTGCACCATGTAACCTAGAAAGATTACATGTGGGACGTAAGTGTCATATCTAGATCACTCACAAGCAGAAAAAAATGATCAAAAGAGACTTTCCCCAGATTGACCTCATTCGTAGTGCACCATGTGATATAAAGGATCGTGGCGACCTTGAGGAGAGGAACAATGAGAAGCCTTCAAAAGGATAAACAAGAACCAAAGAGACAAATCCAAAATCAAAGTGATAAATCTAAGAGACATCATTTTCCAAAGAGAGATTGAGTAACTGACTGATTGATTGAGATTAGGTCAGACATGAGGAAGGATGCATCCTACAAGGACTCAGGGATGGGTTAAGTGGCAAAAGGGGAAAGTGAGACAATCAATGGATCAAGGATGGTGACTGAGGAACTTGATGAAGTACAAGGCTTGGGGAGATAAACCAATTGATCACATTTCTAAAAGATGACCAAGGATACATACAATGGGACACGACGATATGGTACCAAAGGAACAGTTGATATGTATAGTGGATATTTACAAAAGCTTCGGGATTAGGATAGGTCAACTGGGACAAAGATATATACAAAGCTCAGGATGCGGGATAGTAACTCATCTTTTTATTTCACACGCTTGATAATAGAACACCTTGGGAATGGTGGGTGGGTGATCGAGATGGGAGGGGGATGGGTGATGATTGGGTGAAGGGGGATGGGATAAGAGGATTGCCCCGCTAGATAAGTGGATTAGAATGGATTTTGAGGTAATGGTTGCTAAGGAAGATATCACTGCTAGGGTGTGGAAGTGTATTTTTGTGCAGGATAGGGTGTTTCTTTTTGTTGTTGGGGGATTATGAGATGTTGTTGCTATTGCACTGGGAAGTACTACTGTTGTGGAGGAGGTTGGTGAAATGGTACATCTTGCTGGTAAGATTGGCCTTGTGTTTGACTAATGTATGTGGGATGCATTCCTGTATTGCTGAGTGGTGGAGCGGTTTTTTGAAAGCTAGTGGTAGGAGGTGGTTGCGTGAGGTAGCTGGCGAGATGGGCATAACTTTTTTGTTGTGGTGGTGGTACAACTTGAGAGGTGGTGGGTGGCATAGATAGATAGTTGGTATATGCAGGAAATGATGTAGCTGGTGGAGGTTGTGGTGGTTGTTGTTGTGCCACATGAGGGAAGGTTTCTTGTTGGTTCGTGGGAATGGATATGTGCGATTGGGATTATATTCCCAATGCATGCATTTGTGCATGATTGAGTCCCCAAGAAGAGCCTATTCTTGCTGCAGGTTGTGATGTGGAGGGTGTGGAAGTGAAGTTGGGATTTTGGGATGTAGATGATGGGTTTTGGGATCCTATGAATGGCATCCCTGTTGTGAAATTAGCTTGCTGGGATTGCATGTTGGCGATGAAAGGTGAAAGAGGAACATGTGTTGAAGCTAACTTAGTGATGGGTGGAATGAATGCTTGGGTGAAACCTTGCTGAGCTATACAAGGAGGAAATTGCATTTCCCCTTGGAAGGATAGTGCTGATGTGGAAGCTTGTTGAGTGGAGGGAAATGGTTGTGTTTCCCTCGGGACAGATTGTGTTGACGAAGAGGCTTGGCTTATGAAAGGTGGAGGCACTGCTTGTGTGAAGTTTTGTGTGGAAGGTGGAGGTTGGGTTTGTGTGAAGCTTTGTGCCTGAGTGACAACCTGAGATGTGGTAGATGGGGGTGGTGTGCCCATGATGGAGAATGGGGTGGATTGTGTTGTTGTCTCTACTATGGGATTTTTGGAACTGGCTTGCAAGAGATGGGGGATAGGTGAGGCTACTTGAGATATTTTCAAGTTGGGGTCATGGATTTTATGGATGATGGGAGAATAAGAGTCAACAGGGATGTGGAGGAGTTTTTTGGGATTGAAAGGTTGGAGGTGTGATGGAATGAAAGTACCCTCTTGCGCATAGTTTTCCAATATGGCATGATGATTCTGGATTATGATTCCACTTACCATTTGTGCATGCCAAAAATGGCTTAGGAATGCTTCCATGGAAAATGAAGTGGGTGTCTCGATTGGATCTTCCCACTCATTCTCGACTTGAGGGGGTTGTGGATCATAGGTCACCATTGCGTTGTTAGGATCATTGGGATCAGATGAACTAGTGGCTAAGTTGTGATCCATATTCTTTCTCTTCCTGGCTTGTGTCTCGACAGGCATGCAATGCAGACCGAAGATCAAGATGCAGTGATGGATGGATGCTTGATGCTTATAAGGAAACTTAAGGATGGTGGGTAGGATAAGCTGATGAAAAGCTAAGGAGAGATGCAAGGATTGGATAAACTAAGATGAACTAAAGGATGTTTAGGATGCTAATTTGGATTTGGATGAGGAGTATGGTGCATATTTACTAAGTGCCAGAATGAGTTTCTTCTTCTTGATGTAGGATCAAAATAGGATAGGATTACCAACCTAAGATAGATTGTTGATGTTCAGAAGACAAGATCCTTGTCGGTGCATTCCAATCTCTTGCTCAAGATGATGAGGCCTACAAAGACAAGTACAAGATGCCCTAGACAATGCTTAGTCAAAGGGTGGAGATGTTGATTTAGGATGATGATTGAGAAACTCAGAGGATGTGACACTAAGTGGATGGTTTTGGATAGCTAGATTTGATTCAAGGATGTTGGATTTGGGTTTGGATTTTGGATTTTGGATTTTGCGTTCTCAATTTGGATTAAGAATCAAGGATGGTGGAGGATGACTGAATGATGCTTTTCTAAGAGAAGGACCTAATATGCAAGAATGCAACTAAGGGGATGATCTATGATGCAACTAGGGAGATGAGATATGATGTAAGGATGCAAGGATGCCAAGATAGATTGTGAGATTTTGAAAGAAATATGGATATGTGATAGGCCAAACTAGTCTTCACTTTCTAGGCTAACAAAGTGACGATTGACCTAGAAGCAGGATGCAAATTGTTTGATTCTTGCGTTGTAACCCACATTGTCTAGTTTCTCCTGATATTTGTTTTCTGCTTGGATTTATTTTAGAGATGGTTGGTTGCCTTTGAGATCTCTTTCTGCAACCTTCTTTTCTTGATATACACAGGAATTGGGCAGCCTGGCTTTCTTATGCTTGGTCAAATCAGACATAGCTTTGAAGGGGTAAGTGTTTGGATTGGATTGAGAATTGTTTCTGGGTAACTGATTTTGAGAATACTTCTTGGTCCAAGGATCTTTTGATGAATATCTGAGCAAGTTTTTGGCTTTTTTATTTCTCTCCATTGGAAAAGGACCAAAGACTCAAAACATAATTGTTAGGAATAGTCCCAAGAGATAACTGAGAGGGGGGGGGTGAATCAGTTATCTACAAGATTCAATTATTTATCCAAATTAGTACAGAAGAACATTAAGAATTAACACAACAAGATAACACTTAAAAAAACACTAGAATTTTGGTTACGAGGAAACCCAAAATAGGTAAAAACCCCAGTGGGAATTAGCACCCACTATAAACTACACTAGAGTATAATGATCCTTGTTAGACCATCTTACAACCCTGTTAGGAGTTGATCTTTACAATGCATTAAGTACAGTGACCTCGTCAAAGGTTAGACCCTGTTAGGAGTCTTGAATAAATAACCCTGTTAAAGGTGAGGACACACTGTTCGAGAGCACACTGCTCAAGTGGTGAAGGCTGCAACCTTCTGCACAATAGATACACACTATATCTGGATCTTGGTGAACTATGAATTAGACCTATTGTCTTGATCAGTTCCAATGAATAGCATACACTCTCTGCTTCTTCACATAGATCTTCAACTGATGATTGATATGGCTTTACTAGCTCAATACTTTCACACCTTCTTACTTTGCTTCCATAAATCACAATCAGCAACCAGAACTGACCGACTATAAGTAGCCTTCTCCAAAATATAAAATCAAGTCAGCTTGTTAGAACCTTCTTGAAATCATATTAGTGAAACAATACAACTCTCCAAAAACAACTCCAATGGCTATACTAAGCACACAACACAAATAGGACATCACAACCCAATATGAGTAGACACGTCGCTTCACATTGTCGTCTCCACCAAATTAACTGAAACTTTATTCTCAATATGAAATACGCTATGCACTCTTAACCAAACAACCTTAGCTCATAACCAAATATGAAAGCAAACACACATACCATGATGATAGGCGCAACTACAAAAAAAATATACATACTGTCAGCTCTCAACAAATAATCTCCTGAAACTGTAACTGGCAAATAGAAACATCATAGTTCAACTTGTACTGCACAACTAACTCTGTGTCTATGAACATAGCTTCATTATTATGTCTTCAACACAAAAATAAACATGCAAGGCTTCATAGTAACCATACTATGAATTACATACAAGAATCTGCTTGCAACACTGTCTAGAACACTGCTATTACAAACAACTGCACAACTATCTGTACTCAGAATCAACCTTTGCATCTATGATATCATGCTAATAACATATCCATACAACATATGTTCAATGCTCTCTGAATATAACTCCAATGCACGCTTCTTACCATATGTTTTCATCAATGACAAACATATAGTCAACACTGACTTGATGGAAAATCTCCAACAATAATAACCAAATGTTTTGAATATAATCCCAACAAATGACAAAGAAACTTTGTGGGATACAAGAAATGGTGACAAAAGTTTCTGATAATGCTCTTTTCAAAATGTGTATGTTTGACAGATGTTTTGCACCAAGTCTAAAACTTTGAAAATACGCACAAGAAATCTTACCTTAAGGAATTTTAGTTGTGACTAAAAAACCTTTACTCATAGACTTAGGCACACATCCAAGAACTAATCAGAATATGGCCACCACAAAGCACATAATGGCTCTAGTCATGATGTTATATTATCTGGTTCCAAGCACTTAAGGATGACATAATATGATGAGTGTCTTGGGGAGATTACTATTATCTTGGGGAGATTTCTATTCTCCTTGCAAAAAGATTAGAAAGCCTTTGAGGTTAGATCAGGAAGCCTCTGATTAATAGGTGTTTGATAAGGTACGTGGCATCCTCCCAATCCATTTGTACACACTTGACTCACTAAAGAGCCTAGTTAACCATGCCAAAATAGTAGGGATATTCACCTACCTTAGGCTACCATCAACATGCATCGCTCGAGCTTGAGGAGATGAAGTGAGAGTTTTCTCAGTGGTTTGTTTATATACCGATCAGGGAAATACTGATTTTGAGGTTGTTCTCCAAAGAGAAAGAACTTTTCTCTCTAGATAGGCCTCCCTAGAGTCAAGTGACCAATCCAACCCTTGGTATTTCTCCCAAATTCTGCGAAGGCATGGGGAAAGGGTATTGATTTCACCTAAATTAGTTAGATTAAAAGGATTTGTGGAAATTTGAAAAGCTCCTAATCAACACATCATAAAGAGTTCATTTCCAAATTTGATTTAAGTGTTCTTTATGCTATGACTCTCAAGAACTTGTGATTTAGGATGCATAATTCATTTCTTAGAAACCAAAATTTTTTTTGAAAGATTGCAAGTGTTTTATCTTCTATCATTCAAGATTGGTTTTCTGATTCTTTTAGAGCCCAAGATGAAGTGTTTTGATTGATTTTTGCTTCAATTTTTCATGTGCACTCAAGATTGGATGGTTTTAGAACTTAAACAAAATAGTTGAATTTGATTTTTTTCATTCTTTATTAGCATTCAATATTTGGTTTTGCATTTCATTTTAAGTCAAAAATCAGTTTTGAGATTGCTTTGATTGCCTTGTTCTTTCCTTTAGCCACTCAAGATTAGGTTTAGGGTTTCCCCCTTTAGGACAAAAAGTAGATGTTGACACTTTGAGACTTTTCAATCTTTCAAGATTTTGTTTTAAAACCTGAAGTCAATGTGTTTTTGATTGTTCATTCTATTTATGTATTTGAGATTTGATTTAGGGTTTGTTTTAAGTCCAAAAGATTGAAGTGTTCCTAGATTTCACTTAAGAATGCATGAAACCATTAGACATTCAAGATTTCTAGATAAAGTTCATTTTAAACCCAAATCAAAGTGTGAATATTGAAATTGTTTACTTTAGGATGAGTTCTGATTAATTTTTAGCCTTTTAGGAAGGTATCCAGATTCTTTCAGTTTAGGCATTTGAGATTGAATGAAGGTTCATTTTAAGATTAAATGAAGTTTTACTTTGTTCCTCAACAACAAAAATGTTTAGTAGGCTTTAGGTCCTTCATGATTTTGATAAACAACTTTTCCTCCAAGGATGACTTGCAAAAATGGAGTTTGATCTTGCAATTTTGAAGATTAGGGACACTAGGATGCCCAAATGAACCCAAAAAAACAAACAAACCCATGATTAGGGCCCTAAACACACCTCCTATTTTCCATACGAGTAAACAAGATAGGGTATTTTGAAGTGTTTACTCATACGAGTCAGGACCAAGCCCCATACGAGTATATAGGGGTTACCATAGGAGAAAATAGGGCCAGATGAGAAGTAGGGAGTCAAAACGAGTTAGTACATGGATTAGTATGAGAATAAAAGGGTTCCCATATGAGTAAATAGGTCTAGGGGAATTTAATCATACTAGGATTCCCACAGGCTCGTATGAGATCTCAAGAAAAAGTGTGTTTTTTGATTTAAAAAACCCTAAAAATGCAGTTAAAATGTGTGGTGGGGGTCCCATCGAGCATGCCAAAATGTGGATTATGTGAACCTAACATGTTGGGAGAATGCTAATACATTCAAATATTAGTTCAAAAAGAGCATACTTGACATATAGTAAAACTATTCACAAGACCACCTTAGATTGAGCCAAAATGGGAGCACCTGGGCATCGCTTGATTTGCTCATTTGAGAGGGATATGGGTGGCTCTCCTAGCACAATGAACTTATCCCCAATGTATATTAGGGTATACGAGGATCACATAAAAGCTATGGAGACCCCGAAAGTGGCACAAAACCTGGTATAGGGAACCAATTTTTCCCATAGGGTTCCAAGGGTGCAAGTGATGAGATGCAAATTTCTAAACTTATAGATGAGATGGAAGATTAATTTTAACTCAAATATAGATGTGATATGGATTGAAGATGATATGAAATGCTTGAAATAAACTAGTTTAGTCCAATTATGCTAGGCTAGGATGAGTTATAAAACATGAAAATATGAAGGAAATCTAACAATGCTAATATATGCTATGATATTCTAGATGAAAATAAACATTATAAATATGATATGAAATGAAGGAGTGAATTGTTATTTTTCTCTTTTAAGGAGGGATATTTATAGTAATTGAGGAGAGGCTTGGGTTAGGAAGGGTGGTTAGGGTTTAGGATCAAGGGTTAAGGCTTAGGGTCAAGGGGATAAGGATGGTCATTAATGGGTTGAGAGACTAATGTTTCTCACACATGCGTGAACAACACTAGGGATGTTTGAAGGGAACAAATGTGGAAGGAAGGGGATGGGCTCTCATTAATAACGCTGTAAGAGCCATTAATAAGGGTGTAAGGGGTCATTAATGAGTGTGTAAGGCTCATTAATGAGGGTGTTGACTTTGGGTCAAAGGGAGAGGGTTAGCCTAAGAGGATTAGGAATCACCCCTTAAGCAAGGTTAGGGACTGATTAGGGATTAGAGGATAGGTTTAGAAGAGTCTAGAAGATATCTAGGATTTTAAGATTTTAAATAAACAATTAATTTATTTAAAAGGGTTTGGGTTGAGCACTTTATTTATTAAATTAATTTAATAAATAGGAGGGATTAATATTTAAATTCTATGTAAATATTTTTGGGAGTGATTCCTTAATTAAATGAATTTAATTAAGATAGAGGAGGATGATAACAATAATAATTAATTAATTAATTAATGATTATGTCATCGGGACTTTTATTAATTAAAATATTTTTAATTAACAAGATGGATTTTTAGGTGTCTATAAATAGAAACAACAATTCAATTGTTACAAGATTTAAAAAGACAATTTCTAATTGGACCGTTGGGCCTCTGCAACAACTTCAAAACTGCTCTTCTCTTGACAGGTGGTGTTTTCATCTTCACTACTCTCATACACAAAATTTGTTACAAATTGACAACTGCCTCTTATTGAAATAATGGTGGGGTGTTCTTGTTCCCTTGATACATCTAGGATATATTTTACCTTCCATGCTTTGAAAACCTCATCATTAGGCCAAGGAAAATTGTAATTACTTCATCATATTTCATAATTGCAACTTCAATGGGTAAAAACATAATATTTCACACCATAAAATGAACTTCAAAATAGAGTCGTCGATCTAAACCATCTTAGCACATCATGTGGTTCACAAAAAATCAAAATACCGTCGACCTCCACATCACTCCTCATGGCTATGAAATTGACCTATCAGAAAGTGACATCTCAACTCCACATGGCGCTCAAGCCCCACCTTTTTTCTCTTTATCAAACAAGACACACATCACTCAGGTGCGATGCCTTGATCATTAATTAGTGAGAAACTTTTAATCACAGGATCACACCCACCATTCAATCAAGCTTGATATCATTTCCCTTTATCTTCTTCAATACCAGTCCCACATTCTTAGGGAGGACACTTGTCACTTAGGCATGATCATGTGAAGGCTAAAAAGTATGTAACTTTGGTTAGCAGTATCACGCCCACCTTTAGATCAAATTTAATCTGCTTAACACTTGTCTTCTCCTTTAGTCTTGACTAGGTCCCACCATCAGCTATGTGTCACTCAAGTGTGATGCCTTGAAGGGTAAAATATTTTCATCTTGTGATCACAGGATCATTCCCACCATTAGATTGAAACCTATCTGATTTTATTTTAATACATCACAAGAACTTTAGACTTAGGAAAAATAATACGTGTGTCCCACTAGGATTCATAACTTAATTAGATTTGGCCCCCTTCAACGACAACTTAAGACACATGTTTTAAAAAAGACTTAAGTGACTCCCAAAAAGTAATGAAGAAATATAAAAACCAAGGGATATTTAATTTTTAAAACAAGACGAACACTTAGGGCTTGGAGAAAATAAGACCTAGGGCTCACAAGAACAAGATTTAGTCACAATTTTAAAAAGTTAAGATTTAAACTAGGAAAATATTTGCAGTCCTAATACTTGCATCACATGACCGATGATAAAATTAAGTATATTAAAATGAATATGATGGTGGTGTTGTGAGATTTGGAAACAATTCACCCTTCTTAGTGAAAGGTAAATGTACTATCTCTCTTAATGGATAAAGCATTACAAATGATGTCTATTGTGTTGAAGGTATAACACATAACTTATTGAGTGTGGGTCAATTTAATGAAAAAGGATATCGACTTGAGTTTAAAAGAGGAATGTGTAGGATCATTGGAAGTTCTGGTGATGAGGTTTCTACTAGAAGACAAACTAGAGGTAACTTATTTCAGTTGAAAAATATAGTCAACAATTATTTGGTTGCTAGGATTAAAGAATGATGTGGGTTACATTTCTTAAGGAGAAATTTGATGCATTCAGTAAGTTAAAGGATTTTAGAACAGTGGTGGAGAAGGAATTAGGAAAAAGTATGAAGTGTTTAAGATCAGATAGAGGAAGCGATTTCACATCAGATGAGTTCATGAAGTATTGTGAAGATAATGGTATAAAAATATAGATGTCTACTCCAAGAACTCCTTAGCAAAATGGTGTTGCAGAAAGGAAGAATAGAACAATTGTTTATGCTGCAAGCACTATGTTGATACAGGGAAATGTACCAAAGATCTACTGGAGAGAAGCAATCAGTATTATTTTTTATACTTTGAACTAGGTGCCAGTGAAGAAGGAAACCAAAAAAATACCCTATGAATTATGGTATGGTCATTCTCCTAGTGTAAAGTATTTCAAAAAATTTGGAAGTAAATGTTATATAAAAAGAGATGATTTTTTTGAAAATTTTGATCCCAAAAGTGATGAAGGCATATTTTTAGATTATTCAACTAAGAGAAAGGCCTATTGTATCATCTTAAAATGGAAGCACTTCCATGTTAAGAGCATTTAGCCCTCTAAGTAAGTGGTTTGGGGTCATCTCGAATGCCTTGAATTGATCTTTGCTTTGATCTGGCTTTCTCCCCGCTTTCCACTTCTTTTCCACATAATTCTGGCATCCTAAACTAAAATTTTGAGATTCTTGACTTTTGGGTCAAAGACTACATTTTTGGGTCAAGGACTACATTTTGGGTCAAAGACTACATTTTTGGGTCAAAGACTACATTTTTGGGTCAAGGACTACATTTTTGGGTCAAAGTCGACCTCGACCTTGACCTAGTCAAGATCGAGCTCATCTTTGACCCTAGGTTCAAATTTCAAGGTCTCGGGATCTCTGATTGTCGGGTTTCAGAAATAATTGTTTTCCCACTTCCGGGTCCGCTGTTTTGGTCTCTGAAATGGTAAACTCTTAAATTATATTTAATTTAGTTCCAGTCCTATAGGGTTGAGGCCTAATTGAAATTTAATTCCCCAAGGTGGCCCCTCTAGATGATTGTGCCCTAGATCACTATAAAAAGAAGCCTTCCTCTCTCATTTTCACATCAAGTTTTCATATCTCATTCCTTCATGCATCAAGCACTCTAAAAGAGACATTGGTGATCAAGTTTTGGCAATCAAGTTCTCCCTCAAGCAATATCAAGCAAGAATCCATTCAAGCATTCAAGCCCTCTTCTCCATCCAAGTTCTCCTTTGAAGATCAAGGATTCAAGCATTCAAGCCTTTGAAGGGATTTGGTTCAGACATTCAAGATTCATCTTTCAAACCCTAGATCTAGCCATCATGATGGTGTGATCTTCCTTCAAGATCCTTTTGTTCATCTTCAAGATCCATTCATTCTTCCCTCAAGGTGGATTCCAAGAATACAATCATGGAGGTTTGATTTACATTTGTTAGTGTTGATTCCAAGCTTTCATATTAACATACTTGATTACATTTCAAATACAATTTGCATATCTATTGAATATCATAGCTTCATTGTTAGATCTACTTCTACTACTTGCTAGCATTCTCCATTTCAATTTCAATATTAAGGTTGATTCCAAACCGGGGTTTGACCAAGGCAAACCCCCCAAACAAACAAACAAAACCATTTTTCTTGCAGGTATAGGTGTGGAATTTTGAATTTGAGAGTAGATTTTGATACCCTTTTCATCAAACTTTCCATATTTGCGAACAAGGTCAAAATCGACCTTCAAAATAAAAATGTAGCCTTTGACCTTTTATGAGGGTCAAAGACTACCTGGCATTAGAAAGACAAATAATTTTTGGGTTTTCTTCATCTCAACATTTCTAGTTCGAGACAGGTTGCAGAATTGCCCTAAACTATACACAGACAACAGAAAATAGCTATTTCCAAATTACTTTCATCATGAGGTATGTATCTTATTTTATCTGATTTCAAGTATTTCCCTTACAATTCAAATGTATGTTTAAAATATTGGTTTTGGGGTCTTTTTTATGTGCCAACCATTGTTCTATGACCCCATACACTATTTTATCCTATACATTTTGGTGAACCCGACATACTTACCCCTTTTCTTTTGTGGATTTAGATTCCCTATTGTGTTAGATCTTCATTTCTATTATCTTGTGTGTTCACCTTCATTATACATTTTGGTGAACTCGCGATAGATAGCTCTTTCTTTTTTGGTGTTAGATTTACATTTTGTGCTTACAAAAGTAGGTTTATTTCATGCTCTTGCATTTACATTTCAAAAATACAAAAAAATTGCAAAATTTCTTCAAAAATACAAAAACATTTCATTTGAATGCATTTAGATATATCTAGATCTAGTTTCTATGCATTTCTTTATTTGTTATCATGTTGCACAAGCTATCTCAAACATTTTTCAAGTACTTTATTGAACCTTTGGATGGGGATGTTGATTTTTCTCTTCCTCATGAAACTATTGTGAATGAACCTGTATGTGACTGAATGTGACCTCTAAATCAGGCACAACACAACATGGTCATTATTCACTTGATAGAATTTGGGAGAGAGTATGAAGAACTCAATCCAAATTCTATGGTGAGGTGACCTGTTGCCTCCTATGTGAATGGGGTGTTTGAATACTCTCAGAATGAGAGCCAACAGTCGGGAGACCAATTCAACAATGGAGGATTTCCAAGAAGTAATAAAGATGAGAAAGAATGCAATTAAGCTAAGATGAAGTGCAATTTATCTAAGAGCTTGAAAATAAAGATGAGATCAATACTAAGAACATTTAAGCAAATTAATCTAGTATGAAATGCAATTACACTAATATGAAAAATTAAACTAGATAATGCAATAAAAGAGCTTTGAAAATAATGAGATATGAGACTAAAAAATGCTATAGTAAGGATGCTCTCAAAAATTTCTCCTCCTGAATGAGAAAAAGAGGTTCATTAAATAGACCAAGCCAGAAGAGGAATGAAGAGTTTCTTGATTTGAAACGGTGGACTCTTCATTCCTAATTGAGACAAAAGACAATGAATTATTTAATTAAAAGAATGGAATTTGCCACATGTGGGGAGTGACCTTTCGAGTAATTTGAATTATTAAATTCAAATAAAGAGGTGTCCATTCAATTAACTAAATATTTATTAATTCTTTTTTTATGTGTGTTAGCCAAAAGGGGGTAGATTTAATTTAATTAGAAAGCACTTAGGACTTTAGAATTAAATTAATTTATCATAGGGATAATTTAGCTAATATAAGTCAAAGATTTAAGGAATTAATTTAGTATTTGATTATTGCAAATTAGGGTCTTTGCAATTGACATCAAGTCAAATTAAGTCAGGTAGGAGAGAGAAAATTACCTAGTGAACTAGGACTTTGATGATGTAGAATCGAGATAATGCACCAAAATTGATGAAATTAAATAGGTGCCAATTTTGGGGTATTACAGAACCCTTCGATAAAGACATTGATTTATCCCCTCCTCCTGAAGAAGTTTTGATACACGAGGGTGATTTATTAATACATGATGGAAACTTTTTTCCTAAAACACACTCCCTTTTTGTGGACATTTTTGTGAAAGAAGATGACATTATAGATGCTTTACCTCCATTTGAGATTCCTTCTAGTGATGAGGCATTAGTGGAGAATGATATGAATTCCCTTAATGTTCTCCCTTTTAGTGATAATCCTATGGAGAATCAAGATCTTACCTCATCTCCTCCTAGGATGCCCTCTTTTCTTCCTTCTTGTGAATCTATTTGTAGTGTTGAGACAACTAAAATGGTTTATCCTAAACCCTTGTTGATTGTCAAAGGTTGTCCTCGCATTACTGTCAAAGGTAAACCTATGGAGTCTTTCAATGACCAAGATTCACTAGCTCACACATATCATACAAGGAATAATCCTCAACCTAATCTGATGGTTTCTACTTCTTTTCCACCTTCACAACCTATTCTTCCTTCTCCACCCTGTCTTCCTAGCAAGGACTATGATTTGATAAACCAATTGTTAAATACCCCTGCCAAGATTTCTTTATGGGAGCTTCTTCAAACTTCACCTACCTACTATGAAGCCTTGCAAAAAGCTCTAGCAACTCTTCCTACTCCACCTCCTAATCAAGAGAACATCAATAACTTCTTACAATGCATGCATGCTACCCCAGGTCCTCTTGATATTGTATTTACTCAAAAGGATTTACCTTCTAAAGAAGTTCAAAATTAGTATGATGCTCTTATGGTTGTTGTTTCTATTAATAAAAGTATCATTCGTAGGACCTTGATTGATAATGGATCTGGGCTTAATGTTTGTAGCATGGACATGCTCAAAGCGATTAATGCCAATCTTTCAACTATTCAACATGACAATGTTCCTATACGTGGCTTTGATAACATTGCTAAGAAAACTTTAGGTATCATTACCTTACCTATCAAAGTAGGACCAGTCATCTTGAATACACCTATTCATGTTATGCTTGTACCTCTCAATTATAACCTTCTTTTGGGTAGACCTTGGTTGCATGAGATGCATTCCATTCCTTCCACCCTTCACCGTAAAGTCAAGTTTTTACATAATAACAAGATGTATTCGCTTCATGCAGATTATGTGCCTAATCCTTGTCTGAATATTCAAACCCACACTACTCCTACTCCTAATAGTAATCATTTTTCCTCTAATGCTCTTCCTGGCAATGATTGGGGAACCTTGGATTTTAATCCTACCTTTATTAGAGAGTATAAGGTTAATGATATTGATTTTATGAAGAAACAAAGAGAGTTTGAACAATGAGTTTTTACTTCTAAAACCCTTTGTAATAACTTTGTTGCTGCTTCTACCCACAATGAATCTATCAAATCTACTAAGGATGATATTGTGACTACTAAGGTTCCATTGACTCCTTTTGATATGTCTTCTCTTTATGGTCCTAGTTATAATTTCCTTGTTAAACAAGGATTTAATGGTCAAGGATGTGTTAAGGATAAACAGGGAATTCAAATACCCTTACACACTGGGGGGCATGAGCATTCTTATGGATTAGGATTTAATCCTCGACAAAAAATCAATGTTAACAACATCTCGAATAACACTTCAAAACATGATGAAACTGTGAAGGAATTGGACCAAGAAGTTCTTTTCCCTAAACTCCTTCGTGCTAAGTTGATTACTAGACCTAAATGCAAAAAGAAACGTAGTCCACACTTGAAGACTCTTCCTTTTTGTTTATATCATAGATTTCATGATCACTCTACTAATGAATGTCAAGGTTTACATTATAAGATTAGGCAGCTCATTGATAGTAAGGTTATTTATATATCATGTGACAATGAGTTGTATTTCAATCCTGTTTTCTCTAAATAACATTTATGTTCCTATTATGGAACTCCACATTATATAAATAATGTTAGCCTAATCCTTGGGGGCTCGTTGTCTTGTATAGTGTTGCGAGCAATATAATAGGTCCCCTTCCATCCTTGTTCCTATACTTGGGGGGCAAGGATGTCATCTCCTTCTTTTTTGTCTTTCTAGGATTCACCTCTTTCCTTGGTTAATCAATATTTATCTATTATGTGATACCCAATCATACATGAAAATTTTGGTTTGCATTGAGGATCTATGTCCTTGATCACAACCTATTTCATTGTTTGACATTGGGTTTCCATGGTTGATATATCTCTCACTTTGGAAACTAAAAAATGTGCTATCCCTCACAAGGGTTACTCTTTTTCACTTCTTGCATGATATATCTTTGCATTCATCCCTTCCATGGCCTCATAGGAGCTATGACCTTCTTGGCTTGGACTGGGTGTTGTCTAAGGATATTGTCTTGATGCTGAAGAGGGCTTTATCCTTGTTCTTTTCTTTCCTTAACATGTCAAAATAGTATTTTTTTGCCATATTAAGGAGGGGGGCATATATACAGCCTCCCTTATTCTATATTATGTATTTTTGTTCTAACCTTTTATTTTGTAGCATGCTAAATCTCAGAAGGTAACGCACATAAGTTGCTAAATCCTAAAGGGACACGCATTTTTCAATTTTCAATATGCTAAATCCTCTGAAGGTAACACACATAAGTTGCTAAATCCTGAAGGGACACACATTTCCAATTTCAAATATGTTAAATCTTCTGAAGGTAACACACATAAGTTGCTAAATCCTGAGGTGACACACATTTCATATTCATAGTGATACAAGAAGGTGGATCTATGAGTATTCTAGAAGTCGTTAGAAGATGCATTACAATTGCAAGCATAGTTTATGGGTGAACCTGTTGGGCTCTCCCTCCAGGGTGATTCATGGTAAGGTGGGCATCTTACTAGGCAAGGTAATCACTCTTTTCCCTTTCTCTCTTTTCTACTTTCATGCTAGTAGGACAAGATCATGAACCTATGTTATTTATAGTGTTTCTCTTGTCTTTCTTATGTAATCATTTATGCTTTTATGATAGCTTTCCAAAATATGATATTAGTATGAGAAATATTTCTTAGCAAGGTTTCTTATGCTAATTGATTTGGGTTGTTTATGATAACCCTTGTTCTTTTCGCACCCTCGTGCGTGTATGTTGAGTTAGAATCCTTAGCCTAGGGGCTTGTGTCCTTAGCTAAGTGTTATTTTATCTCTTTGTGAATCCACTTGGACCTCTTCTTCTCCTTTACCAAGAGTTTGCGTCGAGTCCATACTCTTGCTAAAGTGGGGGCTTAATGTATTGTCTTAAAATGGAATCACTTCCATGTTAAGAGCATTTAGCCCTCCGAGTAAGTGGTTTGGGGTCATCTCAAACGCTTTGAATTGATCTTTGCTTTGATCTGGCTTTCTCACCTCTTTCCACTTATTTTCTGCATAATTTTAGCATCCTGAACTGAAATTCTGAGATTCTTGACTGTTGGGTCAAAGACTACATTTTAGGGTCAAGGAATACATTTTGGGTCAAGGACTACATTTTTGGGTCAAAGTCAACCTCGACCCTAACCTAGTTATGATCGAGCTCATCTTTGACCCTAGGTTCAAATTTCAAGGTCTCAGGATCTCTAGTTGTCGGGTTCCAGAAATAATTGTTTTCCCGCTTTCTGATCCACTGTTTTGGTCTCCGAAATGGTAAAATCTTAAATTATATTTAATTTAGGTCCATTCCTATAGGGTTGAGGCCTAATTGGAATTTAATTCCCCAAAGTGGCCCCTCTAGATGATTGTGCCCTAGATCACTATAAAAGGAAGCCTTTCTCTCTCATTTTCACATCAAGTTTTCATATCTCATTCCTTCATGCATCAAGCACTCTAAAGGAGACATTGGTGATCAAGTTTTGGCAATCAAGTTCTCCCTCAATAAATATCAAGCAAGCATCCATTCATGCATTCAAGCCCTCTTCTCCATCCAAGTTCTCCTTTGAAGATCAAGGATTCAAGCATTCAAGCCTTTGAAGGGATTTGGTTCAAACATTCAAGATTCATCATTCAAACCCTAGATCTAGCCATCATGATGGTGTGATCTTCCTTCAAGATCCATTCATTCTTCCCTCAAGGTGGATTCCAAGCATACAATCATGGAGGTTTGATTTACATTTTTTAGTGTTGATTCCAAGCTTTCATATTAACATACTTGATTACATTTCAAATACAATTTGCATATCTATTGAATATCATAGCTTCATTGTTAGATCTACTTCTACTACTTGCTAGCATTCTCCATTTCAATTTCAATATTATGGTTGATTCCAAACTGGGGTTTGACCAAGGCAAACCTCACAAACAAACAAACAAAACCATTTTTCTTGTAGGTACAGGGGTGGAATTTCGGATTTGAGAGTAGATTTGGATACCCTTTTCGTTGAACTTTTGAGATCTATGAACAAGGTCAAAATCGACCTTCAAAATAAAAATGTAGCCTTTGACCTTTTATGAGGATCAAAGACTATCTGCTATCGAAAAGACAAATGATTTCTGGGTTTTCTTCATCTCGACATTTCTAGTTAGGGACAGATTGTAGAATTGCCCTAAATTGTACACAGACACCAGAAAATAGGTATTTCTAAATTACTTTCATCATGAGGTATGTATCTTTTTTTATCTGATTTCAAGTATTTTGCTTACAATTCAAATGTATGTTTAAAATATTGGTTTTGGGGTCTCTTTTATGTGCCAACCATCGTTCTAGGACCCCATACACTATTTTATCCTATACACCTATAAATGTTTTAACAAAAGGACTAATAAAATGATTGAAAATGTTGATGTGAAGATTGATTAATTTCCTGAGAAATCTAAGGAAACAAGTAAGAAGGATATAAAAGATAATCGGGGAATAGAGTTTATTGAATCAGAATAGCCTAGACCAGTAGAGAAGAACAATGAGAAAGAAGTAGTGCAACAAACAGAAGAAGAAGTTCCTTGGACTGAACTGGTAATCTCAAAGTATGTGAAAAGGAATCATTATTTTGATTAAATAATTGGTGATAGGAATGCAAGTGTGTTCACAAGAAGTAAGGTTAGAGAAAGCACATGTTTGATATCACAATTTGAGCCCAAAACAGTAAAAGAAGTAGTTAAAGATGATGATTGGGTGAGAGAAATTCATGAATGATTGGATAAGATTAAGAAGAATAAAACTTGGACTCTTGTGCCAAAGACTGAGGACAAAAATGTGATAGGTACAAAATGGGTTTTGAGGAATAAATTAAATAAGGATGGTCAAATGATTAGAAACAAATGTTGATGTTTGGTAGATCTAGTCTAATAAACCTATGAGATAATACTATTGTACAGACACACACACACATATATAATATATGAGATATAACTTATATATGTTCATTATATATGAGATATTGTATTATTGTGTTAGCTAAATTAATATAATAAGACTATAGAAATACTATATATATATTAATTAAAAGAGTATGTGTTAATGAATAGACATGTCCCATGAAGGGACATCCCTATCCATGTCTCATCCACAATATAAATAAGAGAGATATTGTTTCTTTTGAAAAACACATGCAGTTAGGAGTGTTATTACATTTGCAACGATCCTCACAAAATCAACATGGTATCAGAGCCAGGCTGCAAATGTAAGAGAGTAGTTTGTTGATGGTGAATGTGTAACTTTCTCATAAAATATAGTCTTAGTATGCGGACCGTATTTCACAAATAAAACATTGGCTTTTTCTACATTTTGGATATGTTGGTGATAAACAAATTGCAAAGAATCTCACTAGAGCGATTGGCGAGAAAGTGTCGGGTTCAAAAGTTATGACTGACTATTTAGGGTCTATGTGAAATCTAGTGAGTGAAGTTGTGTTGTAGAATTTTGTCCACACCAAGTGCAAAGAATAACGTCAAGTGAATTGTAGTAGATGAGTTAAGAAGAAAAATTCAACGATTATATATTGGAAACTATGTCAAAACTAAATGTGGTGATTCATTTAAGACATAATTTATGCATTGATATTTGAATAAAGTGACTTGATTAAAGAAAAAAAAAAATTTTTAGTAAGAGGTTGAGGATGATGAATTTGTAAAGTTTACACAATGAATTCTATAATAATTAGTTAGACCTTGTAGTGGATTTCATTAAAGAGACATTAATTTTTTATGATCGTGGTCAAGCATTAACAAAGAAGCATGTATTCAAAGAAGGGTCTCTTTCTAGAAAGAAAGCTTTAATTATAGAGTGTCACCTCTCTTGGAGAAATCAAGTCATTTCACAAGAAGACATAAGCATTGTTCAACGATATAAGAGTGGGAATTTTACATTATGGGGAGAATAATAACCAATTTTACATTCCCATTTGAACCATCCTAAGTGGGGAGATGATTCAAAGGGGAGATGTCTTTCAAATAATCTAAGAAGGTGTTTTCTAATTTGATGTATATGAGCCTTCATTGAAGTAACTTGTGTCAAGGATGTTAATGTGCATATAAGTATTTATTGTCCTTGAGTATTACTTTATCTATTTGTATTTGTATACATATTGTAGGAGCTATTTGCCCTGATCTTTTCTGAAGATGCTCTTGTAGGAAAAAGAAGATTGATATCAAATTCAGATGGAGTCTAACTCTTCTAAGGTAACTTTGGACAAGGAGCTCAGAAGATTGAAATCAGATTCAGAGGGAGTCTAACAAGGTTATCTTAAGCAGTCTTGGATGAAAATATCAACAGATTGATATTTGCTCAATGAGTTCTTCTTTGTGAGATAAGTTTGAGGTGAAATCCCTTGTTTCTACCCTCTGTACTATGTACATCATGAGGAAGTTATGACTTCCAAATTATTATCACTTTTATTTGTTAAATTTATTGAAAGGTGATGATCTTACAATAACTTGATCTTCTATCATTATAGACATCTTATGATGGCTGAAATAGATCGTGATAGATGATATCTTGCATGGTGGATTGAGTTCCTTAGATAGGCCATGATCTTCTATCATGATATACATCTTATGATGGCTGAAACAGATCATGATAGATGATATATTTCATGGTGGATTGAGTTCCTTAAATAGGCCATGATCTTCTATTGTGATAGACATATTATGATGGCTAAAACATATCATGATAGATGATAGGAATGTTCCTATTGTAAGTGCACATTACCTATGAAAATTTTTTGAGTACGTGGTGGACATCATGAGACTTGATGTTGGTAGGCCATTACTCTAAGCACTTGGTGAATATCACGTGACTTGATATTCTGTAGGCTAATGCTCCCGATATCATGAGCTGATATGTTTACAAAATTTTGAGTACTTGATGGACATCATGAGACTTGATGTTGGTAGACTCATATTTTGATTACACAGTGAATATTATGTGACTTGATATTCTATGGATATTACTCCTCATATCATGATATGCTATCTCTATAAACTTGATATTACATTGAGGTAATATCTAACCATGTGTTTATCCTCCCTAGCTAAGAGGGAGTGTTGATGTTTGGTAGCTTTAGTCGGATAAACCTATGAGACAATATATATATATATATATATATATATATATATATATATATATATATATATATATATATATATATATATATATATATATATATATATATATATATATATATATATATATATATATATATATATATATATATATATATTCATTATATATGAGATATAAATTTATATATATCTAAAGTATTATTGTGTTAGAGAAATTAATATAATAAGACTATAGAAATACTATATATATATATTTGTGTGTGTGTATATGTGTTTCATTATATTAATTAAAAGAGTATATGTTAATGAATAGACATGTCCCCATGAAGGGCCATGTTTAATCATGTCTCATCCACAATATAAATAAGAGAGATTATTTCCTTTGAAGAAAACATACAATTAGGAGTGTTATTACGTTTGAAGTGATCCTCACAAAATCAACAACAAAGAAAGACTTGTGTGTAAAGGTTATACACAAGAATAAGGCTTTGATTATGGTGAGCCATTTTCTCTTGTAGAAATATTGGAAGGTGTCAAGATACTACTTTCTTATGTTGCATTCAATAATTTCAAATTCTATCAAATGGATGTGAAATCATCATTTTTTAATGGAATTATAGAGGAAGAGGTCTACATTGATAATTGAATGCATGTACATTAACCAAGGATACAAACATGGCATGTAAACTTCAAAAAGTGTTGTATGGTTTGAAGCGAGACCCTAGAGAATGGTATGAAATAGTTCACTCTTATCTTATTAGGATTGGTTTCAATAGGACTTCTAATGATAGTAATGTTTACTTAAAGGATGAAGGTGAAAAGATATTAATTGTTGAAGTTTTTGTTGATAACATAATTTTTGGTGGTGATGATGGATGACTATGTCTTTTGCTAATGAGATGAAGAAATAATTTGAAATCTCAGTGATAGGAGAAATCAAATTCTTTGTAGGATTGAAGATATCACAGTTGGACAATGGAATATACATATGTCAATCTAAATATGTGAAGGAGGTGTTGAAGACTTTTTCCATGGAAGATTCTAAACTGGTTGGTACCCCTATGACTACATGTTGTAAACTATCCAAGGATGATGAATCTAAGTCTGTTGATGCCACTTTATACAGGTCCATTATCATGAAGCTACACTATATTGTACATAGCATACCAGGTATTACAAAATCAGTTGGAATAGATACAAGGTTTCAGTCAAATCCGAAGGAGTCACACATAGTTGCAGTAAAGAAAATCTTTATATATCTGAAAGACACTCTATATTATGATATTCTCATGAAGGTGATTCTTTGTTGAGTGTTCTTATTGATGCTAATTAGGAAGGTAATATAGATGACCCAAAGAGAAAAATTGGTGGTTCATTCTTTCTAGGTGGTGGGATTATGTCTTGGATAATAAAGAAATAGAACTACATATCTCAATCTATAGTTGAAGTAGAATATGTGGCTACATCTATCAATTGCACACATGAAGCTTAGATGAAGAAAATCTTGGAAGGGATTAAGGAGAAGGTAACAGAACCACTGACAATTTATTGTTGTGATAATACTAGTGCTATAAGCATTTCTAAGAACTTGGTTCTGTACTCGAAAACCAAGCACATTTCTATTAAGTATCATTTCTTGAGAGAAAAGGTGCAAGAGAAAGTGGTGAGGTTGGAGTACATTCCAACTAAAGAGAAAATTATAGATGTCTTTACCAAACCACTTCCTAATGATACTTTTGACTATCTTAGAGGTAAGTTGGGGGTTATGCCCCTACTTATGTAGAATTAAGATGCAAATGTTGGATCAATCCAGTGAGTATTACTATTATTTTTTTTAGTGGATTGATGTAAATGGGGATTACTCCTTAGGGGGAGCAGTCAAATAGATGAATTCTTGAGCATTATGGAAAATTCACAATTGTTGTTAAAGGGGGAGAAGAACTAAGAGGATGATTACCAAATAAGGGGGAGAATAGAAGAGTATAAAAATGAGAGATAAACTATGAAGATAAGATAAACAGGGAGAGAAGCTGATGAGAAGTTTGGTATGTTTCCATTTGATAAATATGAACACAAAGTGTTTTGGTTCAAGAACATGTTTGGTATTTCTTGGTGTGTTTCCATCAATGCCAACATGGGATATTGTTGGCAAACTGATGCAGATGGGATGAGTAAATATGTTCATGGCTTGATTATGTTTTTTGTCAGTTGTATTGTTGTCATTGATGTAAACTTAGGTGTTCTTGGTTGACTATGTTCTTGATGTACCAAGTTATGATGGAGAAGATGAAATGAGAGTTATGTTGTGAATTATGGCGTGCATTTTGGCACATATGTTCTAGAAGTGTTTAAAATTATATATCTATAATCAAACATGTATATGATGAGTTTTATGCAACTTACAGTCAGTGAGACGAAGACAATAAATTAGTATAGCAGTGAAGAAGTAGAGAAGAAAGATTTGATTGGTGTGTCCCATAGGAATAGAATCATGTGTTGTGACCTAAGTTGAGTAATCTTGATGACATTATTGGATTGATGTTGCAATCACATCAATATTTATGATTGGTAGATAGAGTTACTGGATTTTAAAGTTTGGGATAGTGAAGAACAATTAGTTAGATCCTTAACCAATGATGGAATATCAGTTTGCAAAGATGGTTAAGTATTCTAGGCTATGTGATGATGTGTCTAAGATGATGTGGAATGTTAGGTATGATTATTATTGGTTGATTTTATCAATAATTCATGAAGAGATGCATGAACCCAGGGAAGTGTAATATGTTTGAATTTTCCTTGTCAAATCGATGGTACGATGGATCTAGAGGCTGACATGAAGATGAAATTGTAATTTTTTATTGGTAACAAATTTTAGGGTTGAAGGATTGAGCAAGAGTTAATTGTAATGATGTAATTCAAATATAATTTGGGTCTTAGCCAACCTAGTTAGTGAAGAACATATTAATATATTTTGATGTATTAGGAGAAGTGTGTGTAAGAGGAAGATTGTGAATACAAGAGTTAGATTGTAGTCTTGGGATTTTTTTCAGGTGAGACAGACCAAGCTTTAACAAGATCTATACTAGAAAAGGAGAAATGGTATTTTCTCATATCATTATTCTTGTTGTTCCCTAATAGTTGCAGCAGGTTACGTCCCTTAACTGGCTAGATCCTAACAGATCTTTTTTTTAAAATCCTTTAATAGGGTGTCACTCTAGCTAGTGTTTGAAGTCCTCTAACAAGGCTAATCCTAACAAGGTAAAGCTCCTAACAGGGCTAGAGGTAAATCCCTTAACTGGGTGGCTATTAATAGGGTTTTTTCTTAACCAAACATCATTGTAAGCTTTTAATAGGGCTAATCTATTAACCAAGCATGATCCAGAAGAGTTAATTTTTCTTAGTGGATTCCATCCCCATTGTGGTTTTTCCCAAGTTGGGTTTCCAGGATAAAAACTCTAGTGTTATGTGTTGAATTTGTGTGGATGCTTAATTTTTTATGTATGTTTATCATAAGTAAAAGTTATTTATTGCATGCATGTGGTGAATTTTTTAAGAATAAGTTTTATTAAATCAAATTTGTGTTTGTTAACAGATTAATAATTCACCCCCCCTCTCAGTAATCTTAGGGTCTAATTATTATAACAAGAAGGATGTGAAATCAATGTGGGAACTCATAGATGCTAAAATGGGACTAAAAATGAGCACCTAATAATAGTTCTTACATTTTAGAATAGTAAAAGTTAAACCACTAGAATAGGTACTATAGAAACCTTTGTGTGCCTCTTGTAATGTCGAGTGTCATTAGTCTAAATTGATACATTGACAAAGTGTACCATTTAGGATTCTTTTGTAAAGGTTGTTGGAAATAATGATGTATTAGAAGGCTTGTCTGATGAGGGAATTTTTTTTTTGTTATAGGATAGGATTGGGGACATGGTTTGGTCTTTGAGATTGGTGTATATTTATTGGTAACATAGGGAATCAAGACCAACAATCTTGCACAAGAATTTATATGTTGGGAGTTTGAAGGAAGGGACCATGAGTTGTTTGACCAATAATTAATAATTTGTAACTTCATGAGGCATGTCTAGAAGAGATCCCATTATGGACATAGCATTGGCTACTTTATTCTAGGCACATGGGACTTGTTGAAAGGAGATATGATCAAATTAATTCTTGAAGTCCTCTATCGTGGCCTTCTATGGGATTCACTTATCATCCTTGGCATTATAGTTTTCATTAACTTGGTTGATGGTGAGTTAGGAATCACCATATACTTATAGGTGTTTGATTTTCTACTAGAATATAGTCTTTAACCATGTAATGAGTGCCTCATATTCAACAATATTTTTCTTGCACTCAAAGTTTAATCTACATGACTTGGGGATTGAATCTTCTTGAGCCGTGGTAAAGATGACTCTAGAAACTGAAACCTTCTATGTATATGAGCCATGAAAGTATAAATTCCATTTTTTCTTCTCATCAATAATGAATATACCTTTATCTATGAATTCTACTAACATAGGATGATCTGATGGCACTGGTACATCTTCTAGTTGGTCTATAATGACTTGAACTTTAATGGATTTCATGTCCATGTACTCAATGTATAACTCACTCAGTACCATAACCCATTTAGATAGTTTCCATGTTATTTTTTATTCACTCAAGAGATACTTCAATGGATCAATTTTGGTGATTAGAAATGTTTTTTGGCTTCACATGTAATGTCTGAGTTTCTATGACAAAAACACCACAAAAAAGAAGGATCTCTCTATCGTAGTATAGTTGATCTCATAGGACACAAGTTTTTGATTGATATAATAGATATATCTCTCTTTTTCTTTTTAGTCATGTTGAGCTAGTAATGCCCCCATTGAATCTTTTGTGGCTGATATGTATAGCAAGAGGGATTGACTTGGAATGGGAGACATGAACAGTGGTACTGATAGAAGATATTCTTTTAGTACTTGAAATGTATCTTAACAGTCTTTAGTCTATTTAAATTTGACACCCTAGTGAAGTAGATATGTAAATGGTTGACACTAGTCTGCCAGTTGTGAAATAAACCTTCTAATAGACTACAATCTTCCTTGTAGACTCCTTAGTTTTAGGATATTCATGGGTGGTGTCATGTCAATGATTTATTTGACTTTCTCCATATCTATTTCAATCCCTCAATGTGATACAATGAATCCTAGTAGTTTTCTTCAAGTTACCCCAAAGACACACTTCTTGGGGGTTCAAATGGACCTTGTATTCTTATAACATGTCAATGATGTCAGCCAAGATAGTCAAGTGCAAATTTATTTTTAATGATTTTTCCAAAATGTCATTCACATAGTCTTCCATGGTTATGTGCATAATGCTATGGAACATTGTTGTCATTTCTCATTCATAGGTTGCACTAGCATTTGTTAAGTCAAAAGGAATGACATTCCAATAGTAAGTGGCCTGTTCACATGTGAAATTTGTCTTATGTTGATCCTTTGGTGCTATTTATCTTATTATAACTGGAGAATCCATCCATTAGTGATAGAATTTTATATCTAGTAGTCAAATCCACAATGATGTCTATTTTAAGTAGAGGAAACTCATCTTTATGACATGCCTTATTTAAGTCTCTAAAGTCTATAGATATTGATATCTCCATTGGGATTAAATACTAGCACTAGGTTGGATATCCAGTTAGCACAATCAATGGGTCTTACAAAGCCCACATCTAGTAGTTTCTTGAGCTCATCCTTGACTACTAGGGAAATCATTGGATGCATTTTTTAAATATTTTATTTCACAGGTTTAATTCCTAGATTTAATGGTAGATGATGTAAGAATAGCTCCGGATCCAACCCAAGAATGTCAAAATATTCTGAAGTGAAGTTAATTTTTTTGTCTGTAAAGAACTGAATAAATTGTTCCCTCTCTTTAGTTGTTAATGACTCTACTAGGTGTATAAGCCTCTTTATTTATTTTGGTCCTCAAGTTGATCATTTGTGTCTTTTCTGCTAGTAGTGGTGATTTTTCTTCATTGATCAAAGTATGTCAAGTCCTCCATCCTCAAGAACCTCAAGGAGGTTTTCACCCTCAGATTCATCTTTTCTTTTAATTATTTTCTAGTTTGAAGGAACCTTTCAGTTTTCACCTAAAAACTTATATTTTCCTTATTTTATATTTTGTGACCAAAGGATTGACACAAATCCCCAAAAATATGTCACTCTGTCTAAGTCAATAGTGAATCTAGCCTTCTAATCTCCCATAGGTATGCATGCTTAGAGTTCTAATAACTCATTTATAGCTTCATCATTATTGAAGATGTTAATATTTGATTGATTATGTTGGTCCCAATTGCTTAGCTTGGGATAGACTAGGACAATGTTGTCTTTGGCTTGGAATGAGGACATGGGCGGGGCTATCAAGGTATTGATATAGGATTTAGATAGGGATTCATGGGACTTTGAGGATAAGGTGGAAAAGGGCTCAGATCAATTCCAAAATTCTTCAATCCAAGCATGTCGATCTATAGGTCTATTGTATATGGAAATCAAGAAATTGCAGTATTCAAGTGAAGGGTATTGGTAGTATTTGGGCTATCCCACTCATATTCATTTGAGTCCATTTCATATTGGTACTCCTCAAAAGTCTCAATCTAATTGAAAGCACATGTTTCATCATCATTAGGTAGTTGGATATTTGAGGTACCTTATTTTGGTGTTTGGTATCATAAGCCACAAAACCTCATATTTGATTTAGGCATTATTGGTTCCAATATTCCTTGATTTTTCTTGCCAAGGCTAGTGCATCAATTATATCCTTATTTCTTAATAATGGTGTACCCCCTTTTATATTCATGGATAGGAATTCTAAAATTAGGGAGTTTCTTATCTTTACACAACTAGTAGGAGAAATCTTCTTCAATAGAATCTTCATTTATCTCACCCCATCTTGTGAAGACAGTAGGTGGTTCATGTACAATTGTAAATTTTTATTTCCTTTAAGTGGTTGTCTTGGCTTCCATAGGTTTGGGGTGAAATGGGAAGCTTTCCCACACATAATGAATTGGCATATGTATACTCCCCACATCCTTTTTCTTGGACCTTGATTTTAAGTTTTGATTTTTAATCTCCTATGGATTTGGAGAGACTACAAGAGTATATATATTTAGATGAGGACAATGTGGACACTTCTTGGTTATTTGACACTTGGTTTGAATAAGACCATCTAAGGTTGGTGTAGTACATGAAATGATCCCTATCACTTGGAATAGTGATCTCTACTCCATTGTAAGGAAACTTCTATTAGCAAAATCAAGCCACACCACACAACTGAGGGGGGGGGGGGGGTGAATCAGTTGTGTATAACAATTATAAACTTTAAACTTCTGAATCATAACATTAATTAAGAACATAATAGTGCTAAATAAGATAGACAACAACACCATAACACAAAGAGTTTTTTTTCTCTAGGAAAACCTTGTTAAGGGGAAAACCTTGGTGGGGATGGAACCCACTAGATAGTGCACTAGTATAAAAATGTCCTTTTTGGGAGACCTAGCCCTGTTAGGAGCTGATACAATACATCTAGTACAACAACCCCTATTAAAGGATACAACCCTAATTAAAAGGTCCTTCAATCCTATTAGGAGTTAATGAGAACAAATGATACATTTTCCGAGCACACTTCTCCAAGGAGAAGGTTAAACCCACCTTCATGACTCACTATCCAAATATAATGAAGTGAACTTATTGTTCAAATGACTGAACTGACTGATAGAAACTTACTTTCCTTTATAATTCTATTGAAGTGTACAATGAATGATCATAGATTCTACTCATACCTCTTCTCTTCATCTCTTCTCTTATTATAGTGCATGTGTTATCTTATTATAGTGCTCACATGCACAATCACACATACCTCTCACACACATTTATCTCAATAAATTAGATAATTTACTCTCATTTATACAAGTTACAAGTCTTAATTAGGTCGGCATGTTAGGGATACAAATAATTAAATTACACAATGCTAAGGTAGACATGGTACCTGATATAAATATAAAGTAATTAAAAATATTAATTTACATTCCAAGATCTATAATTAACGCTTTCCAATCCATGGAACACCTTACACCACCTAGTTGTCTCCAAAATTAAATTATCTAAGTTCATACACTAGAATTGTCATCAACATGACCCAATCAATACACAAAACTTAGAGTGTACTCCATCTTGTATTTTATTCCGTGCCTAATGGACACATAACATGATTCCATCTCGCAACCACTTATGCTCAAAACTTAGCAACTAACTCTTTCAAGTTCCCTATCTATGTTATGTAACTATTCTTCACCAAAACAACTATAACTCACTCAAATCATCATATTAAGCCATGCAATCTTAGACATAAGCTCTATACATATTTGAAATGATAAAACCGAGGTTGTATACTATTAATTTCCATACAATGCCCTTACATCTTTGTCCCATTTCCTATAGCAACCAAAAAAACAATATATATGATATAACCAGCTCAAAAATGAAGTATATGTCATAAGTTGACATCAATGATAAAACTTGAACAACAAAAACAATGATTCCAACTAATATCTAAAAATCTCTCTCTTTTTCATTGATGGAAACACGTGAGTAAAAAACCATCAACCCAAAAGCATTCAACTCAATACAACCTTCTCAATATCTTCAACAATGCTCCCCCTAAGATAGTAAGAGGTTTTTCACACAACTCTCTCCCCTTTTGACATCAATAGAAAAGCGTGCTAATGGTGCCAAATCTAATCAAACAAATGTCTCCACCCATGATGTATCTTTTCAAATCTTCATTTCTTCAACATATCAAGCTCTCTATTCACAAAAACTTCATTAGTTCAATCTCTACAACTAATCCCTCTGAGGAGTAGGACCAAGCATCAAGTCCAAAAGAATAATAAATCTCTGATAATCACTAGACTGGTGCATTCCTACATCATTTAATTTTCATAAGGAAGGGCCATCACCCCAAGCATACCTCTAAGATACTCAAAGGTCTCTTTTGGAAATGGTTTTGTAAAAATATCTGCAATCTGTTCCTTTGAGCTGATGTATTCCAATCTGACTTCCTTCTCTGCATCTTTTTCTCTCCAAAAGTGATATTTAATTAATATATGCTTTGTCTTAGAGTGTAATACTAGATTATTTGAAATATTGACTATACTTGTGTTATCGTAGTGAATAATAATAGGCTCTTCAATGCTTACTCCAATATCCTTCGACATATATTTCATCCAAACAATCTGAGTGCAATTAATAGAAGCAACAACAAATTTTTATTTAGCAGTAGAATGTGATATACAATCTGTGATCAGTGCAAAGTTAACTTGTTCAGAATAGGTGTAGACATTCAAACATTAGTGAACATGAATCTAACAACATATTCCTAAGCTTAATCAGAGAAATGAATGCAAAGACACTCATATAGAATTGCAACGGGAGCACCTTGTCACCGTTTGATTTGTTCCTGCTTTAGGGATGTGGGTGTGTTCTCGAATCACTTGGAGCATATCCTTAATGATGATTAGGATATATTAGGAGATATTAGGATAGGTTAGGGAATAGAAGAACCCCATAGTTGCACAAAATCGGGTATAGAGTACTCATTTTTCCCCTAAGGCCTTAAGGATCCTAAAAGCTCAAGAATGCAATTTAAGCTACTTATGAGTAATCTATGATTGATTTTAGACCAAATGAGATGTGATATGATGAAAATATGATTAAGAAAAGCTTGAAAAAACTAGGTACAACCCATTAAACTTAATCTAAGATGTGTTAAAAGCATGGAAAATGAGTTAATCTAGCATATAATGAAGAAAGCTTAAGATCTAGGACTATTCTAGCATTATAACACTACTTAATATAAATGGTGTGAATTGGTGTTTTTCTCTTAGGAAGTGAGGGTATTTATAAGATTTGGGAAGGGCTTGGGTTAGGAGGATGAGTTAGAGTTAGAGGTAAGGTATGGAGTAGAGTTAGGGGTAAGGTTTGGGGTATGGTAAGGTTTACTTTGGGTTAGGGTTGCTCAGACATGTGTGAGAAACACTAGGGAAGTGTGAAAAGGGAACAAGTGTGGAAGAAGAGACATGGGTCTCTTTATGAGGCTTTAAGAAGCCTTAAAGTGTGTGTAAGGGGCTTTTAATGAGTGTGTGAGACTTATTAAGGGAAGGGTTTGACCAAAAGTCAATGAGACTTGGATTAGCTTAGGAAATGTAGGAAACATCTCCTAAATAGGTTTAGGAAAGGTTTAGGGAAGTTTAGGAAAGATTGGAAGGGTTTAGAAAATGCTAGAAGATTCCTAGGGTTTTTAGGCTTTAAATAAATATAAAATCTATTTAGGGATTGTGACATCATTTATTGAATATTGATTCAATAAAGAGAGGAAAATCACTTAGAATTGATTTAAATGGTTTGGGGAGAGATTCTTTAATTAAAGATGTTTAATTAAAATAAAGGGATTTAATGGCATAACAATATATTAATTAATTAAATAATTAATTAATTAGTAAATGATGATGTCATCAGGGGTTTTCATAAAAATAAAAATACTTTTATTTTCTAATGAATTTTTAGGTGTCTACATTTTTCCCTTCTTTGATGCGATTCCGTAGGTGGCGTGGTGTCAAAGACAAGAAAATAAGATGCCCCAGGCTAGAAATTAGATGAATAAGGGGTTGTGCCCCCTCGAGAAAATAATGCAAAGAAGAAATGTTGTGGAATTTTCTCGAAAGGAAACAAAAGGGAAGAGAAACAAAAGAAGGAAGAAGGGAGAATAAATAACCAAGATTCCAAGAGCAAAGATGGAGGGATGCAAGATGAGATGGAATGCAGAATGCAGAATGCAGCTACATGAAGATGCAAAATTGATCTAGATGATGCAGGATGCTGGGGATTTTGGGGAGCTCCAAGTGTAAATGTGGAGAGCACAACTTAGTTTGAAATATCAACATTAGAGACATGCCAAGGATATTGGGATCACAATGCCTTGTCACCAGTGTTGCATAGGACTAATGTTAAAGAGACACGCAGGGTTGCCCCAGAGACACGCAGGGTTTTGGCATTGGTTATTGGTGAGATGGGGAGATATGATACCATTTTTAAGATATGCATGGATGTCATGGTACCACGGGGACTAAGGACCAACCAAGACACACACCATTTTTGCATCGGCATTCTCATAAGCATGTGTTTGTAGCTACTCAACTAAGAATTCGTATTGCAGTGAGTTGCGAGGGATCTCTAATAGGGATTTGATGGTTTCCATTACGTTGGCTGCTTTATTCTGAAGCCTTGGTATCTGCGTGAACTGTAGATTTATGAAATTCTCTTTCAGTTTTTCCACTAATTCTTTGTAGGGTAGTAGCTTGTCATCTTTTGTGTGATATTCATCTAGGACCTGCTTGATGATTAACTTCGAGTCTCCAAACACTTGTAGTTCTGTGATATTCCATTGGATTGCTATTTTGAGACCTAAGATGAGTGCCTCATATTCTACAATGTTGTTAGTACACATGAATCCTAATTTAAATGACTTTGGAATGTAGTCACCTTGAGGTGTGACAAGTAGGATCCCTGCCCCTGATCCATATGATGTGTAGGAGCCATCAAAGTATAGCTTCCATATGGGCTGTTCTTTGATCATACATAGGTTCTCATCAGGAAATTCCATGATTAGTGGATAGGCATCCACCAGTGGTGCTTCTGCTAGCTAGTTAGCAATTACTTGTCCTTTGATTACTTTCTGATCTATGTATTGGATGTCAAACTTGCTGAGTAGCATGACCCATTTTTCCATATGACCTGTGAGAGTGGTTCTGGATGATAGATACTTGAGTGGGTCCACCTTTGAGATGAGATTGATTGTGTGGCTGAACATGTAATATCTAGGCTTTTGAGTGGTGAAGACCACAGAAAGGCATGCTTTCTCCATTGGTGAATAACTGAGCTCATAGCCAACAAGAGTTTGATTGATATAATAAATGGCTCTCTCTTTATTATCATCATCATGCTATGCTAAGAGTACCCCAAGTGTTGTAGTGGTTGCCAAGATGTAGAGTATGAGAGGGCATCTCGAAACTGGTGGTACAAGGATGGGAGAGTTATCTAAATATTACTTTAGCTTATCAAAGCTTCTTTGACAGATAGGATCCCATTTGAAGCTTGTGTCCTTACATAGAAGATATGTAAATGGTTGGCACTTGTCTACCAGCTAAGAGATAAACCAACGCACTGATTAGAGCTTTCCTTGTAGACTCTTGAGTTGTTTGAGTGTTCTAGGAGGAGGCATTTCAGTAATGGCTTTGAAATTTTTGGGATCAAACTCTATGCCACGCCATGATACAATGAAACCTAAAATCTTTCTAGATGTTACATCAAAGACACACTTCTTTGGATTTAGCTTCAAGCCATAGTGATGGAGATGATCAAACACACTCTCAAGAATGTTTAGGTGCTCACCTCATGTCTGAGATTTTGCAAGAATATCATCCACATAGTCTTCTAGGATCTTGTGGATCATATCATGGAAGATGTCAGTCATTGCTCGTTGATATGTGGCTCCTGCATTCTTTAGCCCAAACGACATCATGTTATAGTAAAGGTACCCCATGGAGTGGTGAATGTTGTTTTATGCTGGTCTTCTTCTACGTTTTTTATTTGGTTATATCCTGAGAAGCCATACATGAGTGACAACATCTCATGGCTTGCTGTAAGGTCTACAATCATGTCTATGTTGGGTAGTGGGAAATCATCCTTGGGACATGCTTTGTTTAGATCTATGAAATCTATACAAATTCTTATCTCACCTGAAGGTTTTGTGATTGGGACCATGTTGGAGATCCAATTTGAGTAATCAATGGCTCTGATGATCTTTTCTTGGAGGAGTTTCTCGAGCTCCGCTTTTACCAACAAGGCCACTTTTGGATGCATTTTCCTTAGCTTCTTCTTGACTAGTTTGACATTGGGATCCATTACAAGATTATGCACAAAGAGATTTAGATCAAGCCTAGGCATATGCGCATATGACCATGCAAAGTTTGTGGTGGCCTCCTGGAGTAGTGCAGTGAGAACCATTTCTTCACCCTCTATTAAAGATGCTCCAATATAGGTGATTCTTGGACATTCTTCTGTGCCCAAGTTGACTGGTTTGGTTTCTTCAATGATGATAGGTGACTGCTCGGGTCTATAATCCTAGATAGGAGGAAGAGGCAAGTCTCCATCTTCTAGCACCTCAAAAGGTTTTCACCAGAACATACGCCCTTTATTTTATCTTTTTTGGATTTAAAATGCACCCCAGAAGGGTTTTCACATAGGGACTCATTCTTTTCTTTTTCTATTTCAATTTTGCAGCTAGATTTTGTCTCCTCCCCAAAATATCCTTTGGGGTCGAGCTTGCAAACATGAGTGACTTTTGGATCTTGATCTTCTTATTGGTGTGATGCTCCCATGAACCTTAGGAGCGCTTGTGTGCCTTGGAACTCATCAATGTGTGTGACGCTTGGTTGGTCTGAGTCTATGAGTTCGAGGTGGATGAGGGGAAGTTCTATGAGTTTAATGGTGAGTTTTTGGAGGATAGAAGTGCCTAGGAGGGTATCATCGTCGAAGATGTCATCATAGGATTTCTTTTCTTCCTCTTTAGGGATGTCTTTGATCTCTATGTGGTCATCCTAGTTATTCAAGAAGGGAACATTGGTCATGTTAGTGCCCCCAGTTGTGGTATTGGGCTCTTGTATACATAGGCAAGGGTTATTAAAGCTAAAACCTTGATGTTGTGGATTTTTGGATGCTATGATCGGGTCTTTTCTTTCGCCTTCTTGTGGTCCTAGGCCACCGCCTTGATATTTCTATTGTTCAGTGGCATACTTATGGGATTGTGGATATTTGTCTTTGAAGTAGCCAAGGAGTTGAGTGTCAAGTGGTGGTAGATCTCTGTACAACCACATATTGATGTCAAGGTCCATCTCTTGACTATCTATGTTGTCATGGGAAAAAAAAGTCATTGGTCCCATCTCCTTGATTTCATGCTTGGTGTTAGCAGGCTTGCTTTGGTAATTTGGGCACCCTTCTATATGTGGATCAAGTGGGAGGGCCCCAACTGCAAATGCATCATGTAAGTTGTATTCACCACAACCCTGATTGTTGATCTTGACAGAGGAGAGAGTGGTAGTGAGGATAGTATCTAGATCGCTATGGGATCGGGACGAGCTGACAATAGAAGTGCCAATGTCAGTTCCAAGACAATGGGTGGAATGGGGGAATGATGCTTCCATCACATTATAGTATGTGAAGGGTTGGGGGTCTGCATGGATGGTGACCTCAGTGCCTTGATGCAAACCTTTGATGCACTGATGGTAAGTGGATGGTACAACCTTGATGGAATGGATCCACGGTCAGCCAAGGAGGATGTTAAATGGTAAGTCAAGATCAACAACATGGAAAATGGTTTGTTACGTTGTTGGGCCTAGATGGATAGGAAAAAGAATGGTACCTTCAGAGGTACGCTCCAAGTTATCATATGCCTTGATGGTGATTAGTTTGTGTGATATATCAGCTTCTATGAACCCTATCTCTGAATGAATTTGAGAGTACATAAGTTTAGGGATGAGCCATTATCTATCATGACCCTTTTGATGGAAAAATTGATGACCATGATGGCGATGCAGAGAGGGAGATTATGGTCAGGTGCAATAGTGGGTATATCAGATGGCTTGAAGGATAGAGCATAGGATGCGGATAGATGTACCACAAGGTTCTCAAAATGAATGGTGTTAATGTCTTTGGGTACATGTCCTTTTTGGAGGGCTCTGTTGAGAATCTCTTGATGGAGGGGTGAAGTGCGGAGAAGGTCGAGGATGGAGATTTGGGTAGGTGTGTTCCCAAGATGTTCTATAAGGTTGTATTGTGCATTGTGTGTTGGCCTTAGATGTGCACCAATGACAGTTATCTGGCCTCGGTGTGTGGTGATTGCACACTGACTATCTTCTCCTTTGATGTGGATGAAATTGATTGTGGGATTGACTTGGGTTATTCTTCCAACAAACTTGTCATAGTTGATATGGGTAGCTATATAGTCTTTGTGATCAGCATGATCTCCTTGTTTTCCTTTGACTTGGTTCTAATTAGGAGGATTAACATTGGCTTGGTTCTTCCCAATGTTGTGTTGTGGGAACACATTTTGATAGATCCATAGGTTGGCATTAGGCGAGACTTGTGTAGGTGTGTCCACTTGGATCTCCTTTCTGTCAATGAGATCTTGGATGTAATGCTTGAGTTTCATACACCTTAAGGTTATGTGTCCTTTGACCCAATGATAATCACAATACTCATGATCTTTGTACCAGTTAGGCTTGGGAGTTTCACCATCAAACTGTTGAATTGGTGGATATGTGATTAGGTCAGCTTTGGCCATTCGGTGAAAAATAACATCCAAAGGTTCACCGAGTGGTGTGAAGATTCTCTTCTAGTTAGTTTGGGCTTGAGGCCTATTTTGATTAGGAGTAGTAGAGATGTCATTAGCCTGATTGGTTGGATTTCCTTAACGGGCTTGCTACTGATAGTTCTGCATGGGTTGCTGATGGATCTGAGGTTGTTGTTGATATGAAGGGGTTGGTATAGGGCCGACCACAATGATTTGGGCATGCTTGGTGTGTGTAGCTCCATCAATGACTGTGTTTTTGTTACAATTCCAATAATGGGCTTTGTCATTGCTAGGTTTATTGTGGGAATCATTTTTATAATGCTGGATTGTGCCTTCGTCTAGGAGACCTCTTTCAATATCTATCCCCTTGCCTTTGATATCTTGATACATTTGGATGCAATTCATCCTCATGAAGTGGAATAGTTTGGGATGCAGGTTATTGATGAAGATATTGGTTAGATGCTTCTCAGGGGATTGATACAATAACCTGGTAGTGAGGTTCTGCCATCATTGCAAGTAGTCTTCTAGGATTTCTCCTTCTTTCTATTTTGAGTTGCAAAGGTCTAGCAAGGTCAACTCATTCTCAACATTGTGGGCATCTTGAGCAACAAACTTCTCAGAGAGCTCAACAAAAGTTGTGATGGTCCCACAGGGTATCTTGTAAAACCACTCAACGATAGTTCCTCCCAATCTTTTGAGGAATAGGTGTAACATGTAATTATCATTATAAGCCACTTCTTGACATGCCATATAAAATTCTTTGATGTGGTTTATAGGGTCTCCTTTCCCTCAATATTTATCAAATTTGGGTGTCTCAAAGTGCTTTGGGAAAGGAATAGCTAATGATTGATTGATCAAACAAATAAGAACACACCTCTTCAAATTTGAAGGTCTTGTTTTCTATGTCAACTTTGAGCTCTTTAAGAGCATTCTTCATGTTTTTCCACTCAGCATTAATCAGCATTGGAGTGCATACTCCCATTTGGAAAGGATCTAGTGGTGCTGGTGAATAAGGGTGATTTTGAGGTGGATATTGTGGAGTAGGATATGGAGATTGCCCAGCAAGATGGGCAGATTGGAATGGATGTTGGAGAGATGATTGTTGGAGAGGATATTGCTACTGAGGATATAAAATGGTTTTTTTCTATTGGGGAATGATGGTTTGTTGTTTCTATGATGGGTGGGATGATGCTTGTTGTTGTGGGATGATGGGATATTATTGCTGTGATGGGAAGTACTGTTGTTGTGATGGATGAGACTGATGAAATACTGTAGCTTGTTGATAAGATGGCCTTGATGTACTTGGCTTTGTGCTTGGTTGATGTAGGATGGATGCATTCCTACATTTCTTAAAGGGTGGAACTGATGTAGGGAAGCTAAAAATAGGAGGTGGTTGGGCAAGGTAACTTTAGAGATGAGATGAACTCTACTATTGAGGTGGTGGAACTGTTTGAGATGCGATGGGTGGTACGAATAGATGGTTTGCCAATGGGGGAAAGGATGAAGCTGGCAGAGGTTGAGATGGTTGGCATTGTGATACTTGTGAGAAGGTGGCTTGTTGTTTTGTTGGTATAGATTCTTAGAAGTGGGTTGGTATTCTGAAAGCTAGCATCTCTTCGTGAGTAAGGCCCCAATGAGAACTAGTGCATGGTGGGAATTGCGATGCAGAAGATGCAGGAAAGGTAGATGTGATGGGAGTTTAGGATGTGAATGGAGGATTTGGAAATCCCATGGAAGGCATACCTATTATGAATGCATTTTGTTGGGTTTGTGCTTGGGTAAATTTATGATGGGGTGTTGGCGAAGATGCTTGTGTTCCCCATGAGAAGGGTGGTGCTGAAGTGGAAGATTGCTGGGAGAAGGAGGAAAATGATTGTGTTGCCCCTAGAAATGATGGTATTGAGGTAGAGGCTTTCTGGGAGAAAGAGGGAAATGATTGTGTTGTCCTTGGGAACAATGACATTGCTTGGCCCATGTAAGGTGGAGAAATTGCTTGTGTAAAGGCTTGTGTGGGCAGTGGCGATTGGTTTTGTGAGAAGCTTTGGGTATGAATGCTGGCTTGAGCTGCTATGGAGGATGATGGTGTGCCTATGAGAGGGAATGGAGTGGATTCTGTCACTTGTGTTGTAGGGCTCATGAAATTGGTTTGAAAAAGAGGAGGGATGTGCGAAGTTACTTGTGACATGTGAAAAAGTAGATCATGGATTTGTTGGATGATGGGGGTGTATGCTTCTACTGGGATTCAAATGGTGTTGAGAGTAATACGAGGTTGGAGATATGGTGGAATGAGAGTACCCTCCTGTGTGAAGCTAGCCAACATGTTTTGTTGATTCTGAGCACTGAGTGCAATAACTATTTGTGCATTCCCTAGATGAATCATGATTGTTTCTATCACAAAAGAAGCCAGGGGGATATTGGGATCATCCCATATATTACCAATTTTTTTGATCTGGGGATTGTAAGCTACCATCGTACTGGTAGAAATGTTGGGATCCGATGAGCTGGTGGTTTGATAAGGATCCATGTTCCTTCATTTTCTAGATCTTGTTTCGACAGGCATGGAGCGGAGATCTAGAAGATGAAAATGCAAAGGATGGATGGATGCAAGATGTTCCTAAAAGTCTCTATAGAATGATGGATGCAAGTCTAAGAAAATTATAAGGATGGTGGATTTCTATAATGTGATGCAAGGATTTGGATCAACTTTAAGGATGGTGGAATGCTAGAGGATTGGTGAGATGCTTTGGTTTAGATCAAGATTGCTAGAGGATTGGTGGGAGATGGTGAAAGATTGGTAGAATGCTTGGCGATGATGGGGGATTGGTGGTATTTTCTGATTTTGATCAAGATTGGTGGAGGATTTGTGGGATGATGGTGAAGATTACTAAGTGTTAAAAAATGAGCCGCTGCTTCCTAATGTAGTATCAATAGTAAGATTGGTCAACCTAGGATAGACTAATGATCTTTGGTCAACTGGATTTTTATCAATGAAAGCCAATCTCTTGCTCGAGATGATGAGGTTGTACAAGGACAAGTTGGATTTCCTTTAGATAACGCTCTGTCAAAGGGGGAGATTTCTGGTTTAGGATAAGGACTTGAAGCAACTCAAAGGGTTTGAACACTGAGTGTTTCAGATTTTGGATCATTGGATTTAGTAAAAGGATGGTGGGTTTTGACTTGGATGATGGATGATGGATTTGGATCAAGGATTCGGGATTCTGATTGCGGATTGTCAATGGAAGGATTGTGAAGGATGATGGAATGATTCTATTTCTAAGAGGATGGCCTGGATGTAACTGAAATGGATGACTTATGATGTAATCTTAGGAAGATGATAATGAATGTAATGATGTAGCTAAGAATGATTTTAGGATGCAACTAAGGATGGGTGGTGATGCAAGGATGAAACTAGGATGAGCTAGGATGAAGGACCGTTGAGATAGGATTTTGGATTCTGAAGGAAGAATAGATATGCGATGGATCCACCTAGTCTTGTCTATCTAGATTGACATAGCGATGATTAACCTGGAATCAGTATGCAAACTATTTTACTTTTGCGTTATACTCAATGTTATCCAGTCTCTCTTGATTCTTCTCTTCTTCTTAGATCACTTTAAGGGAACTTTGGTGATCTTTGAGATTTTTCTCTGCAACTTTCTTCTCTTGGTAAACTGGGGATCTAGGAAGTTTAGCCTTCTTGTGTTGGGTCCAATCTGACATAGCTTGGAAAGATTCTTGTAATTGTTTTGAAATAAGGCTTCAGGTGTCTAATTTTGAAGGACCTCTTCTGCAAGATTTTGTTTGAATATTTTGGCCCAACTTTATGATGTCTTGATGGAAAAGGACTAACTTGATAGCATATACTCTAAAAATAATCTTGACAAGGGACAAAGCAACCTTGTGGGATACAAGCAATGATTTTTAACTCCTGAATCTGAGAGAAAGCTTTGAAAGGTGTATATTCCAAGAAGTGTTTTTATAGAGCTTTTGACTATGCAAATCACTTCAAGTAGATCTACCTAAGGGGAGGTGAGTATTAGAATCCTTGCCCACAACTTGATACCCCCTAAAAGGGGATACATATGGTGAGTGCCTTAAGGTGAACTGGGAAACCACAGGGATCGGTCCTTACATAAGGATTGTGATACTTTTGGGGGTAGATCAAGTAGCTTCTATTTCAACAAGTTTTTAGTTTTTTCGTGGAGTCCTCCCAATCAGTTTGTATGCGCATGAATCACTTAAGAGCCTAGTTGACCATGTCAAAATAGTAGGGATTATTCACCTACCCTGGGCTACCATCAACACACATCACCCGAGCTTGAGGGGATGTAAGCGAGAGTTTTCTCAGTGCTTTATTTCTATACTAGTCGGGGAAGGTACCGGTTTGAGGTCATTCTCTAGAGAGGAAGCACTTTTCTCTTTGGACAGGCCTCTCTAGAACTAAAACAAGTGAACTTGTTCGAGTTCAAGTGTTTTATGTCACTTAGATTAACAAGGACTTGCAAAATTTTGAAGATTCATAGAAAGCACAAAAAACAAAGGTTCTTTCCCAAATTGATTAAGTGATTGAATTTGAAATTTTGCAAACACAAGTGTTTAAGGCTTTGATTTGTTCTTTCCTTTTCAAAAACAAGAACTTCGAGGGATTGTAGTTTCTTTGCTTGGGCATTCAAGATTGAGTTTGCACACTTTTAAGAATTTTGAATTGAACTTGAAAGGAAGGGAATAGAGATACTTTTAATTCACTATTTAAGTCATTCCAAAGTGTGTTTGATTTGGACTCAAAGTAAAAATGACTCTTTTGGACCTTGGTTTTTCATTCAAGATTTTGTGTTTTAGTTTGCATGTTTTATGCCCAAAATAAGATTCCTAGATTGATTTGATGCATGAGACTTTGGAAAGAATTCAAGATTTTGAAAAATTAATTTTGTTTTAACCAAGCACAAAAGCATTTAGGATGATTTAGGAACATTTAGGAATGATTAGGACCATCTAGGAACCCTTTATAAAAGATTGCAGTTTTGTTCCTAGATTTGCATAAAACATGGAAAGACCTTTGAGTTTTTGCAAAATAAATTCACTCCAACTTTAGAAGAAAACATTGATTTGGATTTAGGACTATTTTCATGAACTTAGGATTGATTTGGAACCATTTAGAAATGAGATGCAAATTTGAGGCTCTTTTCATGTACCAAAAAGATAAGGTGTTTCTACTTTGTGTGAATGCATTCTAAAGCCCTAGATTTGAAGCTCATTTTAGCCAACTAAAAGACCTTAGAAGTGATTTTGATTGTTTTTAGGACCAAATAGGAAGGTTTTAAGTTGATTAGGATTTAGCAGGAACAAATAGGAAAGATTTTCAGATTCTTTGATTTTAAGGAACTCAAGAGTGTGTTCAGTGTTTGTTTTAAGCAACGAAATGAAATATTTGAAGTTCCTAATTGATAAAAAAAGTTGATGAGCCTTAAGGCCTTAGGTTTTCTTGATGGTTTAATTGATTTTGAGAGCACTCACAAAAGATGGGTTTAAAAACTAGGATTTGGAGACAAGAAGCCCTAGGAAGGCCTCATAAAACCTCTAAAACCAACTAAAATCCTGATTAAGGCCTTACATATGCCCCATGTTTCCCATACGAGTAAACAAGGCAGGGTATTTTCATGCCTTTACTTGTACGAGTGATGGGTAGGGCTAGTACGAGTTAGGATGTTGTCTGGCATGAGCAAACAGGGCCAGTGGGCCAAAAACAAGCCAAAATTGCCTAGAAAGTACCCCATGGAGTTTACTTGTATGAGTATTCCCATAGAAAAGGATGAGTTTTCTAAATAAGTGAGTTTTTTGCTTGGAAAACCCTAAAAAATGTAGTTTAGAAGGTGTGTAGGGTGCCACTACGCGTGCTAAAATGTGATCAGTGCAAAGTTAACATGTTCAAAACAAGCGTAGACATTCAAACATTAGTGAACATGAATCTAACATCATATTCCTAAGCTTAAACAAGAAAATGAATGCAAAGACACTCAAATAGAATTGAAACAGGAGCACCCTATCACTGTTTGATTTGTTCTTGCTTTAGGGATGTGGGTGTCCTCTTGAATAACTTGGAGCATATCCCCAATGATGATTAGGAGATATTAGGAGATATTAGAATAGGTTAGGGACCAAAAGAACCCCATAGTGGCACAAAACTGGGTATAGGGCACCCGTTTTGCCCCTAAGGCCTTAAGGATCCTAAAAGCTCAAGAATGAAATTTAAGCTACTTATGAGTAATCTATGATTGATTTTAGACCAAATGAGATGTGATATGATGCAAAGCTGATTAAGTAAATCTTGAAAGAACTAGGTTCAATCCATTAAACTTAATCTAAGATGTGTCAAAAGCATGGAAAATGAGTAAATCTAGCATATAATGAAGAAATCTTAAGATCTAGGACTATTCTAGCATTATAACACTAATTAATATAAATGATGTGAATTGGTGTTTTTCTCTTAGGAAGTGAGGGTATTTATAGGATTTAGGAAGGGCTTGGGTTAGGAGGATGAGTTAGAGTTAGAGGCAAGGTTTGGGGTAGAGTTAGGGGTAAGGTTTGGGGTATCGTAAGGTTTACCTTGGGTTAGGGTTGCTCACACATGTGTGAGAAACACTAGGGAAGTGTGAAAAGGGAACAAGTGTGGAAGAAGAGACATGGGTCTCTTTATGAGGCTATAAGAAGCCTTAAAGAGTGTGTAAGGGGCTTTTAATGAGTGTGTGAGGCTTATTAAGGGAAGGGTTTGACCAAAAGTCAATGAGACTTGGATTAGCTTAAGAAATGTAGGAAACATCTCCTAAATAGGTTTAGGAAAGGTTTAGGGAAGTTTATGAAACATTGGAAGTGTTTAGAAAAGGCTAGAAGATTCCTAGGGTTTTTAGGCTTTAAATAAATATAAAATTTATTTAGGGATTGCGTCATCATTTACTGAATATTGATTCAATAAAGAGAGGAAAATCACTTAAAATTGATTTAAATTCTTTGGGGAGAGATTCTTTAATTAAAGATGTTTAATTAAAATAAAGGGATTTAATGGCATAAAAAATATATTAATTAATTAAATAATTAATTAATTAGTAAATGATGATCTCATCAGGGGTTTTCAGAAAAAATAAAAATACTTTTATTTTCTAATGAATTTTTAGGTGTCTACACAATCCTACTTCTTTCTCAACCAAGAAACCAATTTCTTTCCAAGGAAGAAAGCTCTTCCACTTGTTCTTTTTTCTATCATCCACACTACCTGCCCAGTCTGCATCAATAAATGCATGTAGAGTAGAGTCGTCAAATCTATCATACCACAAACCATAGGCTAAGGTTCCCTTTAGATATATTAGTATTATTTTCACAGTAGAAAAATGAGTTTTCTTAGGTTCATCTTGGAATCTAGCAACAATTCCAACTGCACTAGATATATCTAGCCTTGTATGAGTTAAGTACTACAATCCTCCAATTATTGACCTATACTTTGTCTGATTTTTTTTTTTTGAATCATCAGTAGTAGTTAGTTTGCAACTTGTAACCATAGATGTTCCTACTGGCTTACAATCCTCCATTCCAAACTTTTTCCATAATTCCTTAAGATACTTAGTTTGAGATATGAAAATTCCATCCTTACTTTGTATGATTTGAAAACCAAGAAAAATTTTCATTTCCCCTATCATAGACATCTAAAATTCACCTTTCATCTCTTCAATAAATTTATCACTCATAGCATCATTCCCAAAAAATATTCTGAAGTATTTAACTATAGGAATGTGACCAAACCATAACTTATATGAAGTATTACTAGTATCATATATGATTTTAACTCTAATCAATGTATATAATGTGGTGTTAACTACTTCCTTGTAATGAATCTATTGTAACTTTTCTTCAAGCATCATAGTCCTAGCGGCATCAAGAATGGTTATATTTATCCTTTCAACTATGCCATTCTGTTATGGTGTCCTATGTGCAAAAGCTTGTCCTGATATCCCATGTTCCTCACAATATGCATTAAACTTAGCTAATGTGAACTCACCACCTCTATTAGAACTTAAGAATTGAATCTTCAATCCTGATTCATTCTCAAGTTTTATCTTGTAAATCTTGAACTTATCAAAAGATTTAGACTTTTTTTAAAGAAAAGAAACCCACATCATTCTTGAATAATCATCAACAAAAATCATAAAGTACCTTTCACCACAATATAACCTTTTTCTTGTAGGACCATAGAGATCTGTATGTACAAGATCCAATCCCCTTTTTTCTAAATAAGTCTTTCTCTGAAAGCTAGTCCTGGTTTTCTTTCCCATAACCCATTATTTGCACAACATGTTAGTAGACTTTACAATATTTGGTAAATCTCTGACTGCACTAGTGTTACTGAACTTCACAATATAATCAAAATTTATATGATAGAACCTCTTATGACGTCATAAAAAAATGTCATATATATTCACAAAAAAAAACTTTCTTCAATTGAATTCAATTGAAACAAATTATCTTTAGTCTTGGTACTTGATGCGATCAGATTTCTTGATTGGTCTCTGATAGTACATTTTTAATTCTTGAATTTAAGATGATAACCTTTATCCACAAGATGTCAAACACTCAATAGATTATGCTTTAGTCCATCAACAAAGAAAACATCATCAATATTAGTTTTACCGTCAAGAGTTATATATCATCTTCCTATTATCAAGTGAGGAGTATTATCTCCAAATCTGACTACACCTCCATCATACTTGTTAAGCTGCACAAATTTATCTTTATCACCAATCATGTTATGAGAGAATTCACTATCTATAATCCATTTAGATTTCTTTTCTACATGTGAAACCAAATATTTTTCTTCATGAATAGGATCTTAATCTTTAATAGCGACAAACCCAATCTCATCTTCATCATTCATAGATTCATCATGAGAAGTACCCTCACTAGAAATATAACATTTGTTAGATATTTATACTTTTATGGCTTAGGTTTATACTTTGTAACTCTAGTAAATGACCTATCTTATTGCATGAGAAAAACTTCAAGGGTAATTTCCTTTCATACTTTCCCTCACCTCTGTTTTCCCTCTTTGCGACCAGGGATACAAGCTCATCCAATTTCCTTTCTTGTTCCTCTATTTCTACCCATTCCTTAACATATTCTCCAAGATCTACATACTTTTCATTTCTAATAGTGCTCAAATTATTTGTTAGAATCTTCTTATCCTTATGAATAGTATCTGTAAAAGAAGATTCAACTTTAGGTAAAGCATCTTGTAATTTAGAGGTTTCAAATGTATATAACTTACCAATCAAAGTATCCCTTGTAAATCCCTTTGTGAGTGGAATAATCTCTTCAATTTTCATGACCTTGGTATCATATGAAGGTGTCAAAGATCTCAAGATCTTCACAATGATTTCATCTTTTGTAATATACCCTCTTGTATTTATGATGCTAGTAATAGTCTCTGTCACTCTTGGAACATATGCTCTAATAGACTCATCTTCTTGCATCTTCATGTTGTCCAACTTTTTTTTCCAACACTGCAACTTGGCCTATTTGGTATATTTGTCTCCTTCATATAGTGCTTCCAACTTTTTCATGAGCTCATGTGCCCACTCAAGCTCCTTGACCTCTGTAAATTCCACCTTTGACAACGCACGATTAGAGTTTCTCTAGAAATCACATTGCAAGTGAATTTATTTCTTTCATCCTTTGTATTGTTTTCCAATTCATCCTTAGTCTTGACATCTTCATTGTTATTTTTAATCAACCAGTATTCAATTCCCAAGTAGATCAAATGATTTCTCATCTTTTTTTTCCAACTATCAAAATTTCCTCCATCAAATTTAGGATTGTCCTTCCTATAGCTTTCCAGTATGGATCTCCTCAAGAAGTTAAGATTTCTCCAAGAGGACTAACATATCTAATACCAATTGTTAGAAATAGAAATCTACACCACACAACTGAGAGGAAGGGGCGAGTTAGTTGTGTATAATAATTGTAAATGTTAAACTTCTAAACCAGGACATTAATTAAGAATATAACAATGCTAAAAAAGATAAATAATATAGACAAAAACATTATAGAACATTTTTTGTTCTGGAGGAAAACCTTGTTAAGGGAAAAATGCTGATGGGGATGGAACCCACTAGAAAGTGCACTAGTATACAAATATCTCTGTTAGGAGACCTAGCCCTATTACGAGCTAATACAATATATCTAGTACAAAAGTCCATGTTAAAGAATAGAACCTTGGTTAAAAGGTCCTTCAACCCTATTAGGATTTGATGATAACAAAAGGCACACTGCCTGAGTACACTACTCCAAGGAAAAGGCTAAACCCACCTTCAAGACTCACTATCCAAATACAATGAAGTGAACTTACTATTCAAATGACTAAACTGAATGATAGAAACTTACTTGCCTTTATAGTTCCATTTAATTGTACAAGGAATGATCATAGAATCCACTCATACCTCTTCTCTTCAACTATGCTCTTATTATAGTTCTCACATGCACAATCACACATCCATCCCACATGTACATCCCTCTCATTACATTAGAGAATTTAATCTCCTTTATACAAGTTGTGAGTCTCAAATAGGCCAGCCTATTAGGGCTAAAAATAGTTAAATTACACAATTCTAAGGCACACACCCTACCCGATACAAATATAAATAAATTACAAATATTAATTTATATGCCAAGATCCATAATTAACACTCGAAAATCTATTGAACACATTACACCACCTAGTCGACTCCCAAAAGAAAATATCCAAGTTCGTACAATAGTGTTGTCATCAAAATGATCCAATCAAGCCAAAAATCCCAGAGTGTGCTCCATCCTATGTTTTCTTCCATGCCTAAAGCTCACATAATACAATTCCAGCTCGCAACCAACTTATGCTCAAAACTCAACAACTAACTCTATCAAGTTCCCTATCTCTATCTTGTAGCTAGTATTCATCAGAATAATTGTAACTTTCTCAAATCATCATATTAATCAATGCGACCTTAGACATAAGGTCTATACATCTTCAGAGTGATAAAACCAAGCTCACATATTCTAAATTTTTGTATAATGTTGTTACATCTCTATCCAACTACCTGTAGCAATGAGAAACACAATTGATCTGATATAACCAACTCAAAACTAAAGTATATGTCATATGTTGACATCAATTAAAAAAATTGAACAATAACAAGATAAACAATTCCAACCAATATCTAACAACCTCAGCCATTGATGGTATGTTGATGGTACTACCTACATAGAATGTGTCCATGGTCTCTCTAGGATAATTTTGTAGCCCATTTCTAGATCCAGTACTTGGCAAATAGTGTATTGCATGGAAGGTCCTAGTCTGATTGGTAGGTTTATCAAGTCCTTGGAAGGACCCTCCTCATCATCATAATATTTGATTATAATATTATTTGTGACATTGAAACAACTCTTGGATTAGCCTAAAGTTTGAATCAATTTCAAAGTGCAAATGTTTAGATCGACTCCACCATCTATCAAAACTCTTCTGACTTTATGAATGTGGAAAAATAATTCTAGATGGAGGTGATCACTATGATATGGCTTATGTAATGGTAGATCTATTTCAATAAAGGTGACATGGTGTGGCATGAACAAGTATTCAACCATGGCTTTAAATTCATGTACATCAATATCTTGCAGGACTGAAGACTCAAATAGGGCCTTGTCTAGATTTTCTTTATGGTTTAGAGATATACACAATAGTTAAAAAATGGAAATATAGGAAGGGGTATTTTTTAGTTGATCTAGTAAGTTGTATTGACCTATGGATGAGGTAAATTAATTAGAGGGTATTGATGGTTTTCACGTGACTCCTTATACTATAATATTAGTTCGACGAGTGGTGACATTACAATTGGAATTAGGGCCTCAAATTGTGATGGTGTTGATGGTCAAATTTGGATCAGGCTTGGCATAGGTAAATTTGGCCTTATTATTATATCCAAATGAGGAAGCATTTCCTTTTTCATGATCCATTAATAGTTTCTTGAAGATCATATGATCTTTATTTGTGGTGCCAAAATTATTGACAACTTTGATCTCACCACACTCAATTAAGTTTTGGACAATATTATTTAGTTGGAAATAGTTTTTCATTTTGTATTCTTTTGTCCGTTGATAATCATAGAAATTGTTTCCATCCCACCATGCAGGTTTAAAGGGACCTAGCTCATAGTTTTGGATTTCTATAAGATTGATTTCATATGAATATATAAGTTTCCACAAAATATTCTCAAGAGGTTCAGAAAGAGGAGTATAATTTCTTCATGGATTTTATCATCTTGCAGAACTTTCTTCATTGTTGGTAGTGTTTGGAGAGGTATTATCCCTAGCAGTGATAGTGTTGTTGATGTTTGGGACATTTTTTTTGCTTGGATGCATAGAAATGGTTGTATAACCATGGCATCAACTGTGCCAAATCATTTGTGACATTTTTTTACTAATACTTTGATTTGTCATATGATTTTGTGGTATTTGTTTCCTTATTAATCACACCTTTGAGTGTAATTGGTCTCTCAACCTTTAATCCTTATAAATTTCCTCAAATGTTTCAATATGTTGTGAGTTCAAGGCACACATCATATATAATTGGAAACTCTTGATAAATATTTGGATCTTTTCTTAAGTTGGTATGTAAAAGGATGTCTTTGAGGGGACACTCCTCCAACATTGTAGGAAAGAGGCAAAACTTTCACCATTCTTTTGTTTAGTATTATAGAGATCCATTAGGGTGATTTCAGTTACAATTTTATGCAAGAAGTGGGAGATGAAATTTTCAGCAAGCTCATTCTAAGATCTTATTCTTGGGGGTAGTTGGGATAACCACTGTGATCGGTCTATAATTTGTCCTTATTTTATGAAGTTTTTATGCTCTGTTTTAAACATTTCTAAAACACTTATCATACCTTTTTAGTATTTGAACTTGTGAATATGTTATAAGTATAGTAAAACCATCAAAACCCATGGGTAGATAATAGTTGATATAATTTTCCAAATATTATACATGTATTTTAGTATTTCATATAGTTGTTTGAATGTGTCTTCTAATATTTGGATTAGTTGAATGGTTAAATTCTTGAAGATATGTATATGCTACTAACTTTCTAGGGAAAGAGAAATGACTGAAGAATGGCTCATCAAGCATTAATAAATAGTGAGGAAGACTCTGTCACGATGATGGAAAGTCATTATGGTATAGTGGGTTATGCCTGATAATTTGAAGGAAGAACAGTTCCAAGAAATATAGGAACACGCTTACGCTATATCTTCTCTATGATAAATGTTATGTTAAGTGGTTATGTAGCCTTTATGTTATTCTATCATGGACTATTGTACTTTCCTTTCTTTATGGTGCGAATTAGTTAGAAATTATATTTTGTGTTCAAATAAGCATCAATCCTCTATATAAAGGGAGATGATGGTTAGATAGAAAGTTAGTCAGATGGTTGTATTATTGATATAGTCTAAAGAAAAATTACTTTTCTAGTTTTGTGTGTTGTCTCATGATAATGTAATCAGTTTTATGGAAATACAATGAAGAAGTTATTTTGAGTTCCATTTTATGTTGGTAGCTAGCATAAGCTGACCAAGGGGGCCCACTTGGAAGGTGGATTAGAGTAGAATAGATTAAGTTGTTTGAGTATTTACAACAATTCAAGTAGAGTTCACTGTTCTTTCCTAGAGCACTATACACTGTGTATGTTCTTGCAGCACTTGCAGAAATAATCAGAAATAATCATTGTGAATGTTTTGGGTTGACAAAACAGATTAGGATTGAGGTTATAGTTAGCACCATTTTCATTAGTAGATGTGTGTGTTTACTTTCTTGCAGAAATAGTGTAATTTTATTTCATATATTTTCTTTCCTGCATCTTAAGAAAAATGATTCCATGAGAGACTTAGTGCATAAATTGTGCTATCCCATTTCAAGTATACGTCCATGGGTTTATAATTTAAATGCACTTCATGATAGGGAAAATGATACTTAGTTCAGATATACTATTCCTAGGAGAAGCCATGGCATGATTATTATTACCTATTATGGGGCTGTTCATTTTTGGCGTCATTTCCGGGGATAGTGTCAAGCTAAGAACCTTATTGAATCATTTTAGATAGTTTCCTATTTTCTAGATAGTAGTTTGTAGTTTGTAGTTCTGAACTTTCTTCACAAGTTTGTCAAATTACCTACATGCATCAAAGGGGAAGAAGAGAGATGTCTATGGAAGATTCCTTCCAAGAGAACCCAGTAATATGAACATGGAATTTGAAGAAGTTGAATTACCTTTTGTTGGTGCAAGTCTTGAATTTCCTTCAATATCCTCATTCATAGAAGACCCCTTTGATCCATCTGATCTTCGACCTTTTGCTGAAATTTTGGCCAATTTTCTTAATACTTCCACCACATGTATACCTGTTTCTAATAATCCTTTGGCTATTTTCACTTCCTAGCCACAACTTCACTCCCAAGTACCTAGAGTGATGGCACAACCTACCTTTTTTTTCCCTCTTCCTAGTCTTATAAACAATGCCAATCTCAAGAACATACCCACTGATAGTCACTGAAGACCCTGACACCTTTCTATTTGAGTTTGACATTATTTGTCGAAGCTTTGATTATAACACTAATAGTCACAAGCTCAAGTTATTTCCAGCAACGTTAAAAGAGTTGGCTTTAAGATGGTTCATGGGATTAGGGGTTAATGCAACAACCACTTGGGATGAGATGTAGACTTTGTTTCTACAAAAATATAAAGAGTATTGTAAAGGGGGCGATTTAAGGGGGGATGAAATTTTTGTATGTCACAAAAGGAGGATGAAACCTTGGAATATTATATTTCACACTTCCTGTATAATCTAAAGAAGAATCCTCAGCATGAGCTGCAGGAGGATTCACAAAAACTCATTTTCTTGAGAGGAGTAAATGACAACTATCTTAAACCACTAGATCTTATGCCTGGAGAAGACATTTCTCAATATTCCTTGGATGATCTTAATAAAATCTATCTTAACTATTCAAGATCAGTAGTGAAGAAAGGCAGATGGTTTCGACCCACACTTGCTAAAGGGAATGGCTCTGGTATCTCTAAAATGGAAATTTATAATCTGCTATCAGATTTCAAATAAGATATTATCAATGATGTTGCTACACATTTAGACACAATGTAGGCAAAGAAGAAGCATGAACATGCCAAGGAAAATCTAGATGAATATTTTCCTCACTGTTGGTAGTAAAAGAAGGACTGTCGGTGCAAGCTAGTGGTGAATTTGGAGACCCAACACCTTCCTACTGAGTTTAGGAAAATAGAAGGAGAGGATGAGAAAGTGCTCTTTATTTCTCAACATTATCCATGGGCCCCTAGACAAGGTATGCCCCAATATATTTTTCAATCTTTTAATCCTTATAATAGCCAATGGAAGAACCATAATTTTCAATACCCTTCTCAGTATTCCCAACCTGCTTGGAATAATGTCTGGCCTAATACTCATAAGAACTAGTGGTTTAATTCAAAATAAACCCAATGGCCACAACCTCAAAACCAATGGAAACCACCACAAGGGAATTGGAAACCATATAACCAATGGAAAGGACCCCAATAATGGCCTAATCAAAATCCTTATTATCAATCCTTACCACCTCCAGTGTCTCAACCTGAACTCATGCCACCTCTTGTAGCCACAAGTCCTCCTCCAAGGCCAACACAATTACCTTCTCAACCACAACCTAATCCTAATCCTAATAAAAAGAAACAACAACAACCTATGTATGCTACAAATGTCCAACAATACTCTGCTTATGCATTAGAAATAACTGATATTCACTTAAGATCTGGCACTACTTTACCTGCACCAGAACCACTTGTTATTACAAAAGTTCTAGACCTTCTTGTGGCATCAACACCTCTTCTAGAAACTAATTTACTGAATAATATCCCACCAACTAATACATCAAGCCAAGATGACACTCATACCAAATTTAATCCTTCTTTTCCTCATAGGCTTAGAGTTGATATATATGTACCCTAGGATGAAATACCATTTGATATTATTGATTAGTTGAAAAACATGCATATTCAAATTCCACTTTTTCAAGATATCAAAGATGTTCCTGTCTATGGGAAAGCTATTAAAGAAGCCTACCTCAAGAAGATAGGACATAAGAACAAGGATCCTCAAATAGTACATGTTATTGGTCAACTTGTAGATATTATGCTGGGAAAGATAGTCATTCCAAAGTACTCTGACCCTGGAAGTCCAGTTGTTGATATTATAATTAATGGTCAATCTGTGAAAAATTATTTAATAGATTTGGGTGCTGCTATTAATGTTATGACTAAGGATACCATGCACATACTAAGTATAGAAGGATTGAGAACCACTCCAATAGTCTTGCATCATGTAGACAACTCCACTATCACCCCAAATGGCATAATAGAAGACACTGTAGTTGCATTGGATTTCTGGGAATATCCTTTTGACTTCATGACATTATCACCTAAGGTAGCTCTTGCTGGTTACCCAATCATCCTTGGATGACCTTGGTTAGCCATATCTAATGCTAATATAAGTTTCCATTTAGTTAACATGACTAGTTCAGATGGACAAACAATTAAGAAGTTAGCTTTATATCCTCTAGCCTAACCTGAACTTGATTTAAGTACTATTTGGCGTAATTTGGGAGATGAGGTGGAAGAGCTTAACTCTTTTATTCAATTTATGATGTTACATAGAAAATATTTCCTACAACTTGAAGAAGATAATGATGTGACTCAAAGAATTGTCCCTAAAAAGGGAGGTAAATGGAGAATATGTGGGGACTATAGAGAACTGAACAATGATACAAAGAAAGATCATTTTCCTTTTTAGTTCATTGATCAAGTTCTGGATACCTTAGCTGGTAAAAAGTATTTTTCTTTTCTTGATGGATACAGTGGATATAACCAGATTAGCATTTCTCTAGAGGATCAAGAAAAGACCAAATTTACATGTCCTTAGGGAGCATATGCCTATTATGTGTCACCTTTTGGTTTATGTAATGCTCTAGCTACTTTTTAAAGGGTTGTTATTAGCATCTTTGTTGATATCTCACATGATCGCATGGAAATCTACATGGATGATTTCACCACATTTGGTGTTACTTTTGATGAAGCTTTGGTGAACTTAGAAAAAGTGTTGATCAAATATAAAGAGCATACTATAAAACTGAATAGAGAAAAATGTTTTATGATGATGCAAGGAGTTGTGCTAGGACACTTCATCTTAGAAATTGGAATACAAGTGGACCTAGCAAAAATTGAGGTAATTCTTATATTGACTACACCTAAAAAGAAAAAAGATGTTAGATGCTTTTTAGGACATGCTAGTTATTATACGCGTTTCATTAAAAATTTCAGTCAAATAGCTAGTCCATTCTACACATTTATTACAAAAGAGTTTGAGTTCACATGGACACCTGCCTGTGAGGAATCTTTCCTGTAGCTCAAGTCCCTTCTTAGTACAACACCAGTGCTTAGAGTACTTGATTGGTCTTTACCTTTCCATATTCATATTGATTCTTATGATTATGCAATAGGAGAAGTCTTAGGTCAGAAGGATAATAACCTTGAACATGCCATTTACTATATCAACAAGAGTTTACATGGACCAGAGCTCAATTATACAATCATTGAAAAAGAATTGCTGGTTGTTGTCTGTGCTTTGAATAAATTATGTCATTATGCTACAGGATACCCAATATTTTTTCATACTGACCATGCAGCCATAAAATATCTTACGAGAAAACCTATCATCTCAAATAGGTTAGCAAGGTGGCTTTTGTTGTTACAGGAATTTGATCTAACTATCATAGAGAAGCTAGGTCGAGCTAATGTTGTGGCTGATTATTTATCAAGGCTCCAACATAATGACACTGACACTTCTGTGATTAATTATACATCCCTGATGAGAATTTATTTCATATTGCTGTCAAACACCCATGGTATGCTGATATATCTAATTACCTTGCATTTGACAAGATGCCTACACATTTTTCTCCCAAGGAAATAAAAATACTCTTAGAGAAAAGTTTTAAATTTTCTTGGATTGATAACATATTGTTTTATACTGGTCCAAACCAAGTCATGTGAAGATGTGTACACGAGGGTGAGACTTATGAAATCCTTCATGCTTGTCATGATGAACCCTATGGTGAACACTTTGCAGCTAAAAGAACAACTATGAAAATATTGACAACTAGTTATTACTAGCCTACACTTCATAAGGATGCAAAAAACTATACTAGGAAATGTGATAAATTTCAACGGATGGGTCACCCTACAAAGACAAATGAAATGCCTCTAAATCCACAATTGGTGGTCACACCATTTGATAAATGGGGGATGGATTTTATTGATCCTATTGATCCACCATCTAATGGAAAATCTTACATTCTAGTTTGCACTAACTATGTCACCAAATGGGTAGAAGTCAAAGCAATGAAGGATGCACATGACAACAAAGTGGTTGAATTGCTATCTAAATAAATATTTACCCGCTATGGTGTACCCAGAGAGCTAGTAATAGATCAAGGGGAAAAATTCACATCAACCCTCATCACAACACTTATGAATGAGTAAAATATTAGACACAGAAAGTCCATTCCTTACCATCCTCAAGAAAATGGTCAAGTAGAAGTTAGAAATAGAGAAATTGAAGCTATTCATACCAAAACAATCTAGCTAGATTGCCGAGATTGGAGCAGACACCTTCCAGAAGAAGTCTATGCTTACAGAACAACATAGAAAACAAAAAGAGGATTCACTCATTTTGAAATGCTCTATAGAAAATAGAAATGTTTCCCATTGAATTTGAACATAAAACATTGTGCACTGCCCTGAAGCTCAACATTGATCTTCCTATAGCACAGCGAAAATGTCTTCAACACCTCAACTCTTTGGATGAGATGAGAAAATCTTCCTTGAAGAGAATATAGATAGTCCAGAAATAGAGAAAGACGTGGCATGACTCACACATAAATAACACACACTTATTAGTAGGTGATTGGTCACTTCTATTTGATTCATGATTTTAAGAAATACTTAGCAAGTTACAAACATGATGGTTAAGACCCTATAAAATTGATCATGTCTTCGACAATGGAGCAGTCTAATTATCCACCATTGATCCTATTCATTTCAAGCTACTAGTAAATGTTCATAGACGTCATCTATACCATCAGCCATAGAACAAAGATCATTTCATGCAGCAATTCCATGATAATACTCCAGACTCACAAATGGAAGTACTTCCTACAGCAGAAGGTGCCAACCTTCTTCCTGCAGCTTCACCCTAAATTCCTTTGGGTATATTCATAATAACCACTTCATTTTCAATGAAGTTTATTTCTCCATTAATTTTCTAAATTCTTCTTTTCATCCCACTCCATTTCTCTACCTTCATTCCACCCATTATCCACATCATCACATTTCTATCTTATTTGATTTCAATAATTGCCATGTCAGCCGATGCGGTCATTCTTAGCACCAATTCCTTTGATGAAGTTTTTAATTCTTGTCACCCTCTCATGCATGTTGAATAATAATAGAAGGTACAACAATTAGATCTTTTCCACTTTTAGTTCATAAATTTAGACTATTATATTTAATATTGCATTTATTTATAATATGGCATTACACCAGTTTCCTACCTCATGCTTAGTATGAAAAGTGTAGACACTTGTCTTAATTACATAGAGGCCAGGAGAGTGTATTAGTTTTTTAGGTCACTATTGTAACCCTAAAATGACATAATCAAGTTATGTGAAAATTAATTGCATTTAAAACTATAATTCCCTTTCCTTAAGAACCATTATTATCATTTTAAAAAATGTAACATAGAGATTACAACAAAATTCATAGTTAAAGGTATAGTTAGGAGCTGAATTTCAGGGTATTATAGAGGTGATTAGGGAATTGGGGAATTTTAGAAGGAGAGAAAAATTGTAATTGAAAAATTGTAGAAAGAATTTGGAGAAATCATTTGGAACAATGGGTGGATAGTTAATGTGCCATGAACCAGTGGTTCACACCATTTTTCTTACAGATGTAGAAGCAATTAGGATATTTCATGCTTGTGGGTGGCTCAGATATTTACTAAAATTGACAGAATTTGATGAGGAGATAGCTACCCAATTCATGAATACCTTTGAGGAAGGAGAACCAAATGTGTCAGGCCTAACAGTTTTGGTAAAAGAGGAATGAATAGAAGAAGTAAGTGGGTTGCTTGTGGTTGGTGAGAATTATCCTAATGAGCATGATGCTAGGTCAACTTAGGCCTACTTTACCCTACCTGCAGACCCTCCATTAGAGGTGAACAAGAAAGGCTGCAAGTGTGTGACCCTTCCTTCCCCATTTGATGAGTTAGAAATGCATATTATAAGGTACCTCACTTATGAAGGAAGGTTTTATCATTTACATGAACATCATTTTAAATTTCTTACTTATGTCAGGCATAATTCTCTAGTTAATGTTCCAAATTTTCTCTATGATATGTTGAGTATTGGTGCCGAAGAAACCCAAAAAGGAAAAAAAATTATGTCACTCACCATGCTCTGATTAAATTTCTTGTTGAGAGGTCACTTAGGGATGTATCTCCCTTAACTTGGGATGAATTTGTTCAAATCGAGACTTTGCATCCCCAGAATGACCCTGTTGAACAACTTGTCCATGTGAGTGATATTCCCTCCAAACCAACTGTTGAAACGACTAGCCAAGGAGAAGAGCCTAAAAATATTAGGGAAGATGAACCTCTCCCTACTCTAGTGGAAAATGTAACTACCTCTAACCAAAGAAAAGGAAAAATAAAAATTGATGAAGAAACTTCAGTTCCTGAGGTTGAAAATCAAACCAAAACCCTATAGTTTCTAGAAATAAGAAAAAGAAGTCAGCTCCTGCAAAGACCACACCTACAACAAAGAGACTAAGGAAAAATGTTAGAAAGAAAATAGTAGAGGTTACAAAGACTCCATTGTGGAGAAGCTCCTAAATGAGAGGGTAAATGCCATATATTCCTCCGGATGGCCAATTTGTTTCATCAGATCAACCTTCCCTTGAACCTCACATGGATCATATTTCTAATAGTTCCCCATCACAAGAAAATGTTTCAGATAATTCCCAAAAAATGAATGAATCACTCAATAATCAGCCTAAAAGTACTTACTAGGAGCCACTTCAGCAACAAAGTGACCTTGAGGAAATGCATCAAAAAGTCCAAGAAGAACCTCAATTGGCTTAGGCATCAGCTCACTCTTTTTCCAAGAATTCTATTGTGCCCTTTAAAATAACCTGGTTAACTAATTATCTAGAGCAGGCCTATAGTGAGAAGAAGAAGCCTTAGCTCATAGAATTTGGCCCACCTTCTCTTTAGTCTATTCTTTTCAGTTTGTATAACTAGTTTGTGTTCAAAATAACTCTTTGGAAAGAAGAAAGAAATAAAATGCAAAAATAAATTAATGAACAAATAGAGGAAATAGAATATTTAAAAGAACAAATGCAAAGATAGAAGCAGAAAATGGACCATGCTTTAAAGTTGGATGATCAAATCATTTCTTGTAGGCCTCCTCCTAGGGTTTATGCTATATGTTTAAAAGAACAATTTATTTTGTTTCAGTTAATGATGACAATTAAAGATAAATATTTAGAGTTTAAAATAGCTAAATAATTCTATGGTCTATACCAATCCCTTCCTTCCTGGCAACAAGATCTAGTTTGTGAACTTTACCTCCATAATTTTATTATTCTTGATGAAACTAATTGGAATACTCTACTTTATATTGGAGATGTACATCTAAAAGCTCTAATGTCATGGATGCATAATGAAACTAATTATGACAGGCAATTAGATGCTTACAGAGATCAGGAGAGATAAAAAAAGTTACTCTTAAGGGCTAAAAGTAGTAAGCCTAATGTTTTACTAAGGGACTGGTTAAATCTTACTTATGGAAAGATAAAAGAAGAAACCAAGGATAGATTTTTTTTTTATAGAGAAATTTTATAAAGAATATCAGGGAATGCCCTATTTTACCTTCCAACGAGCCCTAGCAGGTGTTATAAATAGGTGGAGTAGGTTGCCAAAGGCTTTCAAGAAGTCAGAGCCACAAAACCCCTTCAACCTTGAAGCAACCATAAATAAGGAACCCAAGTATATGCAATTGGGGAGGAAGATTCAGTGTGAACTCTGGTGTCCTCTAACATTTCATCCACCAATACTCATGTGGCCCATGTATGATGTTAATGCTATGAAGATAGATCAGATTCAGGAAGATTATAGGGTGGATTACTGGGAGAAGACCAAAGGATTTTATTATACTTTCAAAAGCAAGAGAAGAGGAAAGACTAAATTTGGGGAATTTAGAGGAATAGCTAATAAATGCAATGCTTGAGGACAAGCATTATGCTTGTAGGGGGAAAATGATGGGTCTATAATTTGTCCTTGTTTTATGATGTTTTTCAATATTTGAACTTGTGAATATGTTATAAGTACATTCAAACCATCAAAAGCCATGGATAGATAATAGTTGATATACTTTGCCAAATATTATAAATTTATTACAGTATTTCATATAGTTGTTTGAATGTGTATTCTAATATTTGGATTAGTGGAATGGTTAAATGCTTGAAGATATGTATATGCTACTAACTTGCCAGGAAAAGAGGAATGACTAAAGAATGGATCAATGAGCATTGATGAAGAGCGAGGAAGACTTGGTCATGATGATGGAAAGTCATTATGGTACCATGGGACATATGTGATAATTTGAAGGAAGAACCATTCCATGAAATATAGGGACATGTTTACGCTATATCTTCTCTGTGATAAATGTTTTGTTAAGTGGTTAGGCAGCCTTTATGTTATTCTATCATGGACTGTTGTACTTTCCTTTCTTTATGGCACGAATTAGTTAGAAATTATCTTTTGTGTTCAAATAAGCACTAAACCTCTATATAAAGGGAGATGATGGTTAGATATAAATTTAGTCAGATGGTTGTATTATTGATATAATCTGAAGCAAAATTACATTTCCAATTTTGTGTGTTGTCTCATGATAATATAATCAGTTTTATGAAAATGCAATGAAGAAGTGATTTTGAGTTCCATTTTGTGTTGGTAGCTAGTAGAAGCCAACCACCCTTGCCCACTTGGAAGGTGGATTAGAGTAATCAACTACAATTCTATGAAAATAAAATAAAAATTTAATCTAAGAATTGAAATTAACATCCATGACATCTCATGGTTCTCTATCCAAGCTTGGTAAGTAGAGCTCTCAACCTTATTCTCTACTAGTGACAATCCTAGAATGAGAAAATGATAGTACAATGCTTAATCTAGCTCTTAAACTCTCCAAATGATACAAAGATTCAATTCAAGTACTCATGATATGCTCTTAATCTCACAATATTGCTCAAAATATGACTCAATTTCTATGAAATTGCCTATAATGATGATGCTTTGCACTTGAATTCTCTAGTATATTTATGCTCTCAAAATGACTCTTATTTATAGTAAAATCCCAAGGGTAAGGGGTATAGTTATTTAATCATGATTTAGCCTTGGTTGAGTAAAAAACTTTGAAATGTTTTTAAATGGGGGACAATTTAAATGGTTTTCTCAAAGGTTTGGACAAGAAGACAAATTTGAGTGGTTGAGATTCAAAGTTGAAAATGTGTGATTGAGATTTAACTATTTTGGAGTGATCCATGTGCTTTTGTTCTCAATTCTCATTGGTTGCTCAAATGTTGTTGAAAGATATTAGGATTATTCAAATTCCATCAATTAATTAAATTAGTCATGTAAGGGAATAGGTTCAATTTGATTTTTGATTTAAAACTATACAATTAATTTATTAAAATCAATTATATAGTGTTTTTCACCCCTTTAAGCTTGTATTTAATTATTTAATGTCATCATTTGATTTTTCCTTTGATTTAAATGATTTTGTCCAATTTTGATTAATAAATATCTATTTAAAATTGATTTGATCCATTTTGATGAGAATTAGAGCATTTGGCTAAGATTTTGTGATTTGAATGATTTTAAGACACTTGCCCAGTTTTTGATGTCTACAAATGCCCCTCTTTGAATTGATGTGTGTAGCACATTAATTCAAAGAAACTTTTATGTCCTGATCACTGATTCGATACTTTGATACAAAACTTGATTTGAAACTTGATTTGAAAAATGATGCCACATGCCCCACTGATAATAGTTCAAAATTTTTAATGCCCTGGATCAATGATATTTGATGCCAATTTGATACTCTGATGATGCCCCTTGAGAAATGAAAACAAATTGATCACCTTATAGAAAAATATGATGAAATTGATTGATAGTAGATCCAATATGTTTTCATTTCTGAAAAACATTGATGACATTCAAGGTTTCAACAAATGCCCTAGTTTGATTGATATGTTGATATAGATTGCTAGGTCAAAAATTACCTCAAAATTAGGTCAAATAGCATAAATAGGTTGAAAAACACAAATTTACTATTCATTTGCACTTTTGACTATTGAGATTTTGCTCTGATCTTGAGATAGCTGATCATAATGGTTGTGCCTATTTGAGAGCATTAGTTCGAGAGATGTCACCGATATTAGAGACCTTTGGATTACGAACCTCCAGTAAGTGATTCTAAACTTCCTAGTGCATTTATTACAACTTTTTTAGCATTTATTGCATAATATTCTTAATTTTTAGATGTAATTTTATCAAATGCCAGCTAGGATAGTTTAAATGACACCTAGGCTCATGAAGTACTACATCCGCGTAGTGAAATGCCGCATAAGATAGTTTAAAACTTGCCTGTGATAAATTTAATACCACCTAGAACTAGGGCTTTTTAATCAAACTATGTATAAAACAACCTGTTAAAAATCCCTATGTTTTAAATGACGCCTAGGCATGATGAAATGCAGCTTAGGGTCATGAAATGTCGCTTAATAGATGAAATACCACCTCTGCTTGATAAAATGCCGCGTGTGAAAATTTATTCACTGTCTAAGGTAAAATACCACCTCCGCATAGGCAAATGACACCTATAGGAATTTGTATAAATTTGATACTCAAACTTGATTTGTCTAATAAAATTTGATATTTCTAGATGATTGATGGATTAGCCAAGATAGATAGGTCTGTTGTAGTTAAACAAAACAAGTGATTAGGATATCAGGATAATGGTACCAATGAATGTGTGATTTGTCAATTTGATAGGATAGAAAAACTCTGATAGTAGAACACTGATAGGTAGATAACTGATAATTCTCTCTAAAGACATAGAGACATGAACAAGATGGTGATAGTTTGATTGATTGACTTAAAATAATCCACTGATATAGAATACTGATATGATTTCATTGATTTTCTAAACAGGGACATTTCTATAAGTTATACATACAGACCATTGCTTCTTGGATTTTAGACCTAGGTCAGGAGTTGACCCAGCCAAAGTTCCATGTCATTGAGATGTGTGGGTTGAGTTTCCTTCTAGACATTTCATGGTTTCAGCTGAACCATGGTCTATTGATAGTTGTGGTAGAGCATTGGCACTTTGACAACAATACCTTCCATTTACCACTAGGGGAGATGACAATCACTCCTGATGATGTTTACAGATTGCTCTAGATTCTGACCTAAAGTGAGATGGTCTATTATGATTCAGTATATGATGGCATTGTTTGCAGATGGGTATTTGGGCATAATACCATTGGTGATAATACCATTACATGGGCACAGTTTGCATCGTTTCCCACATTGCTAGCGGTATTAGGTGCATTGATAGGTGATTTACTACTTCTTGATAGACAAGGTTGAGGTTTCTCTATTGGATGGGGCCGCATTTTAGAGGATATGTTTGCACAGCCTCAGTGTTTTGATCGGGGTTCTTGCATTCTAGCCCAGTTATACCATGATTTGCATGAGGTGATTTATAGATCGAGTGCCTCCTTATCAGTAGGTGTAGTGATATTATAGTTATGGGTATAGGAGCATCTTCCCATCACTAGGCCATTGTCACATCATATCCACCATCGTGGCTTTCCTTATGCATTTTTATATAGTGGCATGGTTGTCTAGCATCATCTGGGCAAGCTAGAGTTTTGGTTTCGCATGATCGACGATATAGATTAGGTCACATGGAGACCATATCTGGGCTGCGAGGGTTGGCGGGAGGATGATGATGAGCTCCCTTATATGTTTTCTCCTCAATGGATGATTAGTCAATCACCCCTTGTGATTGAGAGATTTTTCTTTGGGTGAGTGTCTAGAAAGTATGATAGGTATCAGGATATGCTGCAGGGTATGGCTTTGTATGCTCACGTCCAGGCAAAGAGATCGATGTGGGGGGCACAGATTGATTTACAGTTTTCTTGTGATTAGAATGCTTGGATGATATACATCAGATGGGATATATTAGAGCATGTAGTAGATGCTAGGATGTCTACAAAGTACATAGAGTGGTGGTCTTGAAACATATTTTTGAGATTTACAGATCCTCCAGAGTTGATCCCAGACAGAGATGAGCGATCAGATGGTGATGGTAGGGATGACGGTGAGGATGATGGTGGTAGACCTAGATTACGTTGAGCTCATAGAGGACAGAGAGCTCCCAGGATCATTTCTAAAGGATGACTTGGGCCACAGGTACGAGGTGGACATTTCAAGGATAGGGCTATAAGATAGGCTCAACTAGATTAGGTACCTAGGTTTCTTCATCCTAGAGCTGCATTAGTACAGGGACAATAGAGAGTCAGGTGACAGATGCATATTGATGCTACTAGGCAGGTTCCTGGTGAACATGATCCATTGGTACAGTTACATTAGGCTTCATTAGCTTAGCATGGGTAGATTTTGGAACAACAAGTGCCTCCACAGATACTTATGTCTCAGGATATGGGTCAGACTTCTCAGGCATCTCCTAGCATTGATACTCTGTCATAGGATGTGAGGACATTGCAGATAGGTTTGTCAGCAATGGTTGGTCAACTTGATCAAGTAGCCACAATGATGCAGTAGTTTATGACTATTATGGCTCAAAGGCCAAGTATTGCTAGCACTAGTCAGACTCCTACTCAGGATAGATCAGGTGACAGGGGTCCAGATGGATCAGGTGAAGGTGATGGATTAGGTGGTCTAATAGGATCTTGATGTGTGATTATGGATATTATTTGATGATTTGTATCATGTTATATTTATTGATCAGGACATTGATGTATCATTTTGTCAATGATATTGTATCTTTGATATACGGATTTGATGGATCATTGATGTTATGAACATTTATATGATGATATACTTTCCTTGATTCTCATGATGTGTAAATGTGAGATTATCTTTATATGTATTTCTATATGATGTTTATGATGCATTTACCTTCAAGTATGCTATGGATGCAATGTATCTCATATATGATATAGATAAATGGATGCAAATGATAATGTGACTGATATATTTTTCTCTTTTTCAATGTATGGATGCAAATGTTTTATTATGGAAATATGGATATGAGGAATGAATGCAACTATGTTTTTGATGTTTTGATGTATACAACTCTTAATGAGCTATCCTTAACTAAATGTATGCGAATGATGAATGATTAATGAATCTTTTTTTCCTTTTCTAATATAAGGATAATGAATAATGATTAATTCTATGAATGAATGCAAAAGATGATATCACATGATTGATTTGAACCAAGGATAATGTGTTTGATTAAACCCCCTCTTTTATGTTGATCAAGATAATGATTGAACCCCTTTTCACTTGGAAAAATAAAGTTAAAAACCAATGCACTTAATCTAACATGAAAATGCAATGCAATGCAACTAAATTATCACTAGCTTTTAGCAAAGAAATGCCATAGAGAAATATTTTCATCATTGAGCATCGTGGGACCAAAAAGCAAGTACAATCATCACTGACCACATCATGATAATATGAATACCACTTTATATCACATTTGGTAACCCTTTAGGAAACTAGTACAACCCTCACTAGTTGAATGACCAACTACGGGAGTATGAATACCGGTTTCAATGGATTCAATGTTGCAAGTGGATTTTGGTATTAAGATATGGAAGATCTAAATAGATAAGGTATCTATTTGTGTAAACAAAAAAAGGTCAATCCTCCATCCTATATGAAGGTCCTCAATGGTTCTTTGATGACCATGTCATTAAACGAATTCACATAAGTTAGTGGATCTCCCTCAAGATAGTCACTCAGAAAGAATGAAAATAATATCATGTCTCCATCATTTCCAATCTAGTCGAAACATCATCGATTAGCTAAAAAGCCATGATAAAAATTAAATAAAGATCATCAAAAAGCTTCAAGTGTTTTTGCAATGTATCAAGATTTTCAAAAAGAATTTCCAAATATTCTGATCATTTAAGTGATGTCAATTTTTAATCCTAAATAGTAAAGTCAATAAAGGTTCAAGGATCAAGTTGTAGGATCAAAATACTTGGTTGTGAACAATGATATCCATCAAAGGCTCAATGAAATCTCTCTCTTCTGAAGCTCTAATAATTCCTCCTCTGATATGTGATCGAAACTAGCTCTATTGAATCTTTTTGTACCAAAAAAATCCAATCCTTTCCTGCCCCCAAGTGATAGATTTGATAGTGTGACAAACTCAAGGCAATAGACAATGCAACATTGTAGCTGAAAGGTTTTATTAGGACTATGCAAAAATGATGGATGCAATGAATATTTACAAGTGAGATGATGGAAATGCAATATGTACACATGCAACTAGCAAAGACTTAGGGGAACAAAAGACGCTTGATTGCCAAGTTTTCACCTTTTGGGTTTATTGCTCTTTTTCTCTTTTCCATTTATTTTTGCTACCAAGGTGCCTATTGCTAGGTTTTCACCAAGGCACTTTTTTATCTTTTTCATTTTTTTATCTTTTTTCAAATTTTCAATTTTTTTGGATTTTGAGCTTTTCTCAATGTTTTTGATCTTTTTGATTTTCTCATGTACAAAAGTGATGCTTGATTCATCAGATACACACTTGTCTGATACTCTTTCTTCTTATACTCTCTCATCTAATTAGGTATGAAACCTCTTTAAATGGATGCTATTAATGGGCTCTTGTAATTCTTCCCCATCATAATTGGCTAATTTGTAAGTCCCTGTTCCAAAAGAAGAAACAATAATAAAAGGACAAAGCCAATTTTCTTCCCATTTACCCTTCTTTTCCCTTTCTGCCTAATTTTTAGGGTTCTCCCTTAGTACTATATCACCCACTTGAAAAAATCTTGGTTTAATGTGCTTGTTGTAGTTTCTTGAAATCCCATTTTGGTACACTTTCAAATGTTCATAGGCTTGTGCTTGATGTTCTTCTAACAATTCCAATTGTTGAAGTTGGGCAACTCTATAATCCTCATCCATTACTAATCCTTGCAATGATACTCTTAGGGATGGGATTTCAACCTCCAAAGGTAGAATAGCTTTGGCTCCATAAACCAATGAATATGGTGTAGCTCCTTTAGGTGTTTGGATACTAGTTCTATAAGCCCACAAAGCTGGTTTAATTTGTACATGCTAATCTCTTCCTGATTTGATCACCGATCTCTTCAAGATTTTAAGGATATTCTTATTAGTAGCCTCGTCTTGTCCATTTCCTTATGGATAGTAAATGGACAAAGAGTGATGAGTAATATGAAAAGTATCACAAAGCTCATCCACATCTTTGTTCTTAATTTTTTTTCCATTTTCAGTAATCATGGTATAAGGAACACCATATCTACAAATGATGTGATTAAGGATGAACATAGAGATTTGTTTTCCTATAGCAGTGATCAAAGGAATGGCCTCTACCCATTTAGTGAAGTATTCCGTAGTCGTGATGATGTATTTGTGCCCATTGGATGAAGGTGGATAAATCACGCCAATCAAGTCAAACCCCCATTGATAAAAAAATAGCCAAGGTGTAACAAAAGGATGTAATTCTTGAGCCAGTACATGTATCATATCACCATGATATTGAAATTTTGTGCATATCTTAACAAAGTGACAAGCATCCTTTTCTAAGGTTTTCCAAAAATACCCCATGTGAAGGATCTTCTTAGCTAAGTTTAAACTGCTTGAGTGCGACCCACAAATGCCCTCATGGACCTCATGTAAAGCTACCCTAGACTCTTCTTCCTCTAGACATCTAAGTATAGTTTTGTCAAGACCCTTAGGATACAATGTGTCAGAAAGGATAATATAATGAGCTAATTGTCTTATGAAGTATCATTTTTGGGCTCAGGATTGGTTTTCAGGTAATAATTGGTCTTTAAGGTATGTGTAGATAGGGTCATACCAAGGTGAGTCATGTCTATCAAGTAAGGCAATAATTTGGGTATTAGGAAGGTCAAATGCTGGTTTTGCCAACTCTTCCACCAAGAATTCATACCTCTTATTTTGATTAGGCTTTCAGAGTAATATTGAAGCCAAGGTAGCCATTGCATTGGCAACTCTATTCTTCTCTCTTGGAATTTGTTCAAAAGTTATCAACACAAAGTATTTTTTCCAACCATCAATCATTGTCTTGTAAGGCATTAACTTTTCATCTTTTGTGTTATACTCATTATTGACTTGATTGATCAATAATTGAGAATCACCATATACTTGTAACTCGATAATATTCCATTCTAAAGCCATCTTGATACCAATGACTAATGCTTCATACTGTAATACCCCAAAAATGGGCTATATGTTCATTAACCTCCTATATCAACATATCGAACAAAATCGACATCGAAGTCCTAATCTAAGGCACATCTAAACATCATCGAATCATAATTGATTATCTTATATTCTGCATCGGGGAATATTCCTAGCAATATTCCTAATCATCATAATTATCTTTAATTTTATAATTATTTGGCAATAAATCATATTTATCCTAAAGTTTGATTAATTGAATATTTTGATATTTAATTAATTAGATTTAATATTTGCCACTTAATTGTGTAATTAAATTTAATTCTATCTATTATTAATTGTATTATTTAATTTTGACAATAAATCCAATATTCTATGAATAATTGATTAAATTCTTATTTAATTAATTAAAGCAAGTTGTCATTATTTAATAATATAGTTTTTAATAAAAGTTTGATAAAATAGTTAATTAACCCATAAATTAATTATTTTATTTCAAAAATCAGTTAAGTTGAGCATAAATCACTTTATTTATTTATTAAATCATAATTATCCATGTGCACATAAAAGGACCAGTTAAACTCAAAATTGGAAAATCAATGCAAGTTGTTAGCTTTTTGAAACTCAACATCTTTTTGAGTTTTAAAGTTGATCTAAACTTCTAATTCAAGTTAAACTGTGCTTTTGCATGATTTTTGTGACTTAATTATCTGTTATTTAAAAATAACTAAAAAATCAAGCTGAGTTATTTGAGTGATTTATGGATTTTTCTCATGCACCTCCAAAGCCTTGGATTTCTATAAATTAAGGCTTTAGCTCTTCATAATTCATCTCATAATTTTTTAAGCTTACTTTGCCAAAGTCATCTACGAATTGCACAACTATTTTGAAGAATTGGAATTTGGAGACTCAAAGCTTATTGCGAATCAAGGCTATTGTGAGATCAATTGTTTTTTTTACATTCATTTAGATTCTTTTTCATATCATTGTTAGATCATTTTAGCATATCAATTTCCATATTAGCATAGATTCATATCATTTTTCATCTTATTGCATAGAAAATACCAAAAAAATAGATTAATTGCATTCATATTTCATATTCAAATCAGTTTGGCATTCAAATCTTTCATTTAGGTGTCGTCTAGCTCACTGATCTTGATAACAATCTGAGAACATTAATCTCGCACCTACTAGAAGGCAGTAAATCGCTTGGTTAAATTAGATTTTAATTTTGCACAATTTTGATTATAGCTAACCTTTAATATTTTAATGAAGTGTTATGTCTATAGATCAGGTATAATTTTCACACACACATTTCTGGTGCCCACCGTGGGGCAACCCACCTTTACATACTAGTTTTGATTTTTTGGGGAGCTAAAGCCCTAAAGTTTCAAAGATTTAATTTTATCTCTCAAACGGCTTGGATTTTTGGTCTAAAATTTTTTTTGTAGGTTTTTGACATACCAAGGAAGCTATAGTAAAAAATTTAGAATTTTCTCAAATGTTTTTAATTTTTAATAATTTTTTCTTGAAATTTTGGAAAAAATTAATATTTGACGCAAATCATCATATTTTTTGGAAATTTTTATATTTTTGGAAGGCTCTTTAAATTCTACATGGGGTTAATTCTTTTTATTTTAAATTTGGACATGATATAATAGCTCAAATAGTCAATTTACAAAAATTGGTCTATTTTGATAAAACGGGTCTCTAGGGTACAAATGAAGAGATTTTTCTAAAATTTTTGCATTTTTGGAAAGTTCTCTATTTTTTCTTAGGGATCTCTATTCTAAATTTCTATTTTTGTGGCTAAAATCATATCAAAAAAATTAGATCTTGTTGACTAGGTCAAATGCAGTGCAAAAAAATTAAAATTTTGTGATGGGTATGCACTTATTTTTCATATGATTCAATGCATGATATGAGTTGTCATTTGGATTAATTTTTGGTTATTATTTCTGATAATAATTTATTTTTAGAGCTAACTCTATGGTTTTCATAAGTTGAATATATGTTGCATATCTTGTTTGCTTGTTTGTTTGTTGGAGAGTTCGTCACTTGCTTGCATGGAAAAGCTCAACGAGAATTGCTAAAAATTAGGTAAAATCTACTAAGCGCATTGCGAGGATCCCAGGTATTCTCCTTCATCTAATGACATTTCAATTTGGGACTTAAAATAAATCTCTCGTGTGTCTAGCTTGGGTGATTCTTTTCATGCTTTTGTTTTCCACACTCGCATAAATGATACTAGGTTGTGACCCCTTAAGGATTCATTAAGTAGTCTTAGATACTTGTGATTGATCTTGATTTCTATCTTGGGTTATTGGACTCACTAATCCACCAGCCCCTCATTTTCACCCCATGGTTGCAATCTCAGCGCCATAAAGGGGAGGGGTCAACAGGACAGAAGCGTTAAGTGTTCCACTTGGCAACCCTTTTGTGCTTTTAGGAACTCACTTGTTTTCTAAGTTGGGGACTCATTTTCAGCTTGTGTGAGGTGTTAAGTGTTCCACCTTGTGGACTCATCTCATATTCACTTTAAGCGTTAAGTGTTCCTCTTTCTACTTTTTGGGTACTTTTGGTAGATTTTCTTTCGGGAATATATCTGTGCTCACATAGTAATTAGGCCCTATGAACACTATTTGTGATTCTTGAGAGATTGGATTCCTAGAGAAATCTTTCTTGACGATAGAATCCTTGTAGGTAGGGAGGATACTTAGTGCGTTTCACATTCAACTTGGTTAGTGCATCTTCTCTTATTGATCGATACATTCTCTCCCAGGAGAGGTTGATAGATCACGTGGGGTTGACATCATGAGCTTTGGTGAATCAAAATTTGTTAGTGTGCCTTCTCTTATTGCTCAATACATTCTCTCCCTGGAGAGGTTGATAGATCACGTGGAGTTGGCATCATAGATCTTGGTGAAGCAAAACTTTGTCTTAGCATGTCGGATTAATCTGCTTGCTTTGTTTGGGTTAAAAGTGAAGAGGTATCAAAACCTTGGATCTGGAGCCAAGTCCCCTTGTGGTATACTACTATGATTCATCTTTAGAGAGGGTTAAGCGTAGCGGACAATCCCTTCATAGGGAAAACTACATTGATGGAACCTCAAGCGGTCATAACCATTTTCACCATGGTCGTGACAGCCGCTATATAAATGTCCTTGTGGAAGAAATCTCCATGGGTATGGTTCATTGTTGGGTTGTCAGATCTCCCTAGTAGCTCCTGAAGATTAAGTTCTCAGACTGTTTCAAAACCTTGGTGCACTGGGATTGGAGTTCACCCCTTTGGATCATAAAAGTTGCAGAGTCAAACCATTACTAAAAACCCTAGCGAGGCCAAATTTTCATTTTCTAGGCTATATGTGCATCATTGCAAAACATTTTTGGAACATACACAATTAGCACTTCTGAGGATTAGAATGAATAAGTCACTTGATTGTTCATGCGTAAGGTTGCTTTTGCCCTTGTTCATTATTTTTAGACATGCTTGAAATCACTTGCTTGCTATTTTGCGTGCTTGTTTATCTATCTGGTTATTGAAAACAGACAAATCTGTTACAATCTTCAAATCTGGACATTGAAATTTGTAAATAATTCAAATCTGAAAACTCAAAATTTGCAAAATCTGAAGTCAAATTCTTTTCTGGAGTCAAAAATCATTTCAGGAAGTCAAAAAGTCATACGAGTTTCCATCAAGTGTCATTTCATTGCATACCCACTATTGTACAAGCTTTTGCAACTATCGTATGAGTTGTGCAACTATCATTTCATAGCTCACCCACTATCATACGAGTTTTTCAGAGTGTCATTTGGGAAATTTTTGAAAGTTGTCAGAAAATTGTTAGGATTGCCAAATATTTAGCTCTTTCAGCCTAGTTTCAAAATCTACTGAGCGGATCATTGTGTCAGGAACAAAGCAGTAGCTATTAAGAGTCCAATCATTTTCTTAAAGTGGCCTTTTGAATCTGATTCAGCCTTCTGTCTAATCGATTTGAGTCTTTATCATCTCGTGTCAAAACCTTGTCATGACTATCAATCTTCAATCAATTAATCATCCAAATGACTAAGTGTTGTGATATCTTGTCCGCTATCTTTTGGGAACCTACCCATACATCTAGGGCATAGTATCCTTCATCCACGTCTAATCAAATCTTCAAATCAATCAAACCTTGATAAGGTTGCGTCATCTGATCATCTTGATTCAATTCATTCTTTAGTTATCTGAATCTTATTCTTTTGTTTGACTCAAAGTTGATGGTGGAGACTAGAGCTTCCTCTCACAAGAAATCTATTACCACTATCCAAAATCCAACTTTTGAGAAACTCATCAATTCTGGTCTTTACAAGGATGACGGTCTTGGAAACTATCGATTGAAATCTAGTTACGTACCCTCTCCATTGACTCATGGAGGTACTCAACATACCCCTCATCAATCTAATCTAGGGAGTCCACAAACTCCTACCATGTCTCAAGCAGGGACAAATTTTGGCTCTCAAAGAGCTCAATCTCAACATGGCGCAGAGCAAGAACCCACACCTGAAGAAATTGCTCGCTACCAAAATTATGATGAATTTAACAAGATGATGAGACATTTCTTGAAAGAAAATAGAGAAGCATAATTTTTACAACTAACTCATCAAGGAGCTAAACTTCCTCCCAACTTTAATGTTGAAGATATCATTACACATGAGGAAGAAACTCCACTCACAGCTATGACAAAATAGATACATGCTTTACAAGTCAAATTTAATAATCTTGAGAAAGAAAAGGAACACAAAGAGTTCTCCATGGAACCTCTATGCCCTTTTCCTTTTGACAAAAACTTGTATATGCCACCATTTCCAAAAAGAGTGGAGATGCCAAAGTATGATTAGTATGATGGATGCTCTGATCCTCAAGATCATGTCAGAGAGTTTTGTACACAATCCATGGAATTCATGCATGAACCAACCTATCTAATGCATCTTTTTCCTAGATCTCTGGGCGGCGCATCCATTCAGTGGTTTTCAAGATTGCCTCCTATGATCAAAACGTTTGAGGAATTGATTAAATTGTTTTATCAACAATATTCCTACAATATTCAGCATCTGATCACCATGATTGATATTTGTAATCTCAAGCAATATCCAGGAGAATCATTCCTAACTTTCCTCAAAAGGTGGCGAAAGAAGTTCTCTCTATATGCTAGACCAATTCCCGAAATGGAGAAACTTGAAATCTTTATTAATAACCTTGTTCCAGAGCTCAATTATCCCTTACAAATGCAAGATCATACATCTTTTGACAAAATGGTGGATAATGCTATCAAAATTGAAAAAGTGCTTGTAAAAAAAGTGGAAATCACACTCCAAAAAGACAAGTACGAATCTGGATCTAGTTCCAAAGACAAGAACAAAAATTGGAACAAGAACAAAGGCATCATCACAGATGGTGTTGTTGACACTGTCCATGCCCCATCAAAGGCACCAACCTACAATCTCACTCTTGGCACTCAAGCCATTAAAGCTTCTGAGAAAAAGTCTTCTCAACCATCTCAAAGGAAGCCAGAATTCAAAAAATGAGATAAACATCTAAAATTTACTCCTCTAGGAGAGTCTTTAGAATCAGCTATGAAAACTCTACTCGCTGATAAAATCATCTCTTTACCACCAATCCGACCGAATGCTCAGGACCCCAAACCGATATGGTGGAAGGATAATGAATTCTTTGATTTCCATCGGAGTAAAGGTCACAAAACTAGTAGTTGCTACCACTTGAAGCATACCATTCAAGATCTAATCGATAATGGAGACATCACAATTGACAATCCCACTAGCAATAACGATCATACAGCATTCACAAAACCATTTCCAAAACATGGTCAAAAGGTTTCAACTTCTCAGCCTAATATGGAGGCAAAAGTCAACTATGCCTACCCTGGAAATAACACTGTCATCAATATGGTTGAACCATGTCTCTCTGAAAGTTGCAATGTCATCACAATCATACGAAGGGATAGAGATCATTCCTTAGCTAATGTAGTTACTCAATCACAAGCTCAAACACATCTGAATGGACAAATCCCAAATTCATCAAATATCCCAAAGGTGCCCTTCAATCTTTCATCTGCTTCTAAATAGAAGGCTACTTCCAAATCTTCCAATCCAAAGGATACAAGGCCTATGTCTTATAGCATTGTTCAAAAACTCTAGCACACTAATGCAAAAATCTCCATGTTTGAGTTGCTTCAAATATCTCTAGCTCATAGAGCCATTCTCGATAAAGCTTTGCTCGGTTCCAATGTTCCTGATGACCTTGATTTAGACAGGTTCCAGACTATGGTTGGACATCTTACATCTCCGCAATATATCTCCTTTTCAGAGGAAGATGACAACTCCTTGAGTCACCCACATAATCAGCCTTTGCATATAGAAGTCTTGATCCAGAACTGTAGAGTCAAACGTGTGTTGATAGATGGGGGTGCGGGCCTAAACATTTGTTCTTACAGCTTAATCACGTAATTGGGATTTTCAAAATTAGCTATTGATCCTAGAAAGAAAATAACTATGAAGGCCTATGATGAACAAGAAAGATCTTCTAAAGGCACCATTATCTTACCTATCAGAGTGGGTCCAGTTATCAAAGATACCATCTGTCAAGTGCTTGATCTACCTTTGGCCTACAACGTCCTTCTAGGGAGACCATGGATACATGAAATGCAAGCCATTCCTTCTACATACCATCAATGTTTGAAGTTTCCTTATGAAGGAGTCAAGGTTACTATCCCAGCATATCTGAATACAACTTGCAACACCTTGAAGGAATGTGCCGATAAGCTTGTACCTAATAACAGAGAATCTCCCATAGAGCCAACTAAAGAAGCATCCACATCTAAAATGGAAGATCTTGCCAAAGAGGTTAATATCAAAGAAAATAGTATGGGAGAATACACTATCGAGCCAGTCTTATCTTTGACATCTCTCCCTATCTCACCTAAGTCTTATGGGCAATCTTTGAAACAATCCAAGCCCAAACCTCAAGAACCTCTTGAGGCATATAAAAACAATTTTGTAGCAGAACAAGTATCCAAGCAAGAATTTGAAGAGGATGAAGTTGTGCTATCATGGCTATACAAAGATGAATCTGATTCTCAAGTTGTTCAAACTGGTAACTCTACTGTATCCAAACTCCCTTCCAAGTCATATGGTCTAGGAGGTAAATTAATAGCTAAGATGGGATATTCAGGTCAAGGACCTCTAGGAATCAGAGGAAAAGGTCTTGAGGCACCCCTCCCACATACTGGTAGAGAAAATAAAAATAAAATTGGCTTAGGATTTAAGAAGAAACCCTATCACCTGAAAAGTAATTTCTCGCATGTCATAGAGCAGATCGCACCAGGGGAACCTCTTCTTAAGAAAGAAAAAATAGAACCATCCGACAGTGATTCAGATAGTTCAGAACTCATCCCCTATGAAAAATTGCCTAAAGAGATCAAAGACCTTCTTGATGATAAAGATGATCCTATCAAAAGAATTAATGTAGTAGAAACACAAGAACCTACTATCAATCAAGAGATAGTTGCACCACAAGAACCAGCTAATCTTGAAAACAATCAAGAAGAGGGAAGTGGTAGTGATTCTGAGACAGATTCCCTTGAGTATGAATTCAAATCAGAATCTGAGGGTAACCCTTCTTGGGGTATTCATCTTGACTTTAGTCATGTTCTAAGATTTCCTAGAGATCCTGAATCAGAAGCTAAATCAAATGACTATGAATGGGGAACCATTCTAGAACCAGATGAGCTTATCATAGAGAAACATGTTGATGTTATTCACCAATATGCACCTCAACCCAATGTAAGTCTAGAGCGAAATGATGAACCTATCGAGTCTAATCCACCTATGGCTGAATTGGACTCCCACGATGACATTGAGCCTATTCATGAATTGGATGTCTTAAGTTGTAGTATCACCTTTGAACTTGCGCATTAGGTTAGGACCAATGATGACAGATCAATATCCATAAACACCATATCCCAAGCCTTTCCTGCTTTGACTATCCAACACCCTGATCTTATCGACCAAACTTCCACAAACCCAAACCATGGTATTTATACCTTCCCGAATGACTATGCCCTTGCCTGCTACCTCAATGCAGTTGGGCCTATGAGTACTTCCATCAGTGAACTGAGCATCAGCATCACCGAGTCGGACATCAAATATCTTAGTCAGAAAAACAAGAGTAAAAAGAAAAAGAAAAAGAGTTCTAAGGGTGAAAACCACTTTGTGGCATTCTCAGAACTGACAAAAGTAGAAATAAAAGACGTATCCAAAGGTGAAAACCTCTCTGAGGCACCTAAGGATGAGATATTTGATGTCCTTCTGAGTCATAATTTATAGGATAGATCTCCAGTTCTAATTGAGTCCACCCAATCCATCAATTTGGGTACAACAGAGGAACCACAATTGGTACATGTAGCACAATCCTTATCAGAAGAAGAGAAACATAAATTTACTACATTCTTGACAGAAAAAAAGATCAACTTTGCATGGAAGTATTCAGATATGCCAGGGTTGGATCCAAATCTTATCATGCACCATCTATCCATTGCTCCTGGAGTAAAACCGGTCAAGCAAAAATTGAGAAAGATGCATCCTCATGTTGCACTTTTAGTCAAAGCTGAATTAGAGAAACTCCTAAAAGCTGGATTCATCTGCATCATAGACTATGCTGAGTGGATCTCCAACATTGTACCTATTTCTAAACCAGATGGTTCAATCAGAGTGTGCATAGACTTTAGAGATGTGAACAGAGCATGCCCTAAGGATGATTTTCCACTGCCTAACATTGATATGATAGTGGACATGACTGCGGGCTATGAGATGTATTCCTTAATGGATGGCTTTTCTGGATACAACCAAATCAAAATAGCTCCAGAAGACCAAGAGAAAAATTCTTTCACATGTGCATGGGGAACCTTCTGTTGGAATGTTATGCCATTCGGACTCAAAAATGCTAGAGCTACATATCAAAGAGCAATGACATCTATTTTTCATGATATGATGCATAGAACAATGGAGGACTATGTTGATGATACCTTGGCAAAATCAATGATCACAACTGAACATCTAACTGACTTGAGCATAATCCTAGATAGAATGGAAAAGTTTAGTCTCTAACTAAATCCTAAGAAGTGTGCTTTTGGTGTGACTTCTGGAAAGCTCTTAGGATACATAGTTTCAAAGAAAGGCATTGAAGTTGATCCGGCTAAAGTCAAGGCTATAATAGAGATACAACCTCCCACAAATATTAGTCAAATGAGGATGTTGCAAGGCCGAGTTCAATCTATCAGAAGATTCATATCATAGCTAGCGGACATATCACAGCCTTTTACAAAAACATTACATAAAGGTGTGACCTTTGCATGGAATGAAGAATGCGAGAACAACTTTAACCATATCAAGAAGTATCTATCAAATCTGCCTATATTGATGCCTCCTATTCATGGGAAGCCATTGATCTTGTGTGTCTCTACAACAGCCACATCACTGGGGGCATTGCTAGCGCAACATGACGAAGACAAAAAGGAAAGAGCCATTTATTATATAAGCAGAACATTGGTGGCGTATGAAAAGAACTATTCTATGATTGAGAAAGCTTGTCTCACTGTGATCTTTACATCACAGAAACTGAGACACTATATGTTAGCTCATACCACGCATCTAGTAGCAAAAATTGATCCACTGAAATACCTACTAAGCAAGGCTGCCCTCACAGGTAGACTAGCTAAATGGGTCATGCTTCTAAGCAAATTCGACATCGAATATGTTGAAAGAAAAGCTATAAAAGGTCAAGTTATTGCTGATCAACTAGCAGATGCACCCATGTTTGATGACACACCAATGCAAATGGAATTTCCAGACTCATCTATTATGCACCTATCTTCTAGAGAATGGCAATTGTTCTTTGATGGCTCCTATACACAGAATGGATCTGGAGCAGGCATATTGTTCCTAACTCCCCAAGGATACTCAATCCCCAAAGCATTCTGATTAAAGTTTCCTTGCACAAACAATATTACAGAATATGAAGCCCTTTTGAATGGTATGAAATAGCAATTGAATGGAGAGTAACAAAGCTACACATTCATGGAGACTCTCAACTTGTTATTCATCAAGTCAATGATGTGTACCAAACTAAAGATGAAGAGCTCATTCCTTACAAAAGAATGGTCGATGATCTTAAGAAATATTTCATCTCTATCACATTTGAGCAAATTCCTAGAACAGAGAACAAGGCCGCCGATGCAATAGCAACATTATCACTTTATTACAGCAGCCTGAACATGAGCTACACTACAAGTTCCTGGTGGAAGCACTCTCTTATCCTGCATATGACTCCCTTGAAACTCACATGATTTGCACTATTGTAGGTCATGATTCATCCCGATATAAAAACCTATTTTCCTATCTCCAAGACCAAATCATTCCCAATACCTTCAACTGTCATGAAAAGAGATACCTTATCCGTAATGCCTCCCGATATGTCATCATTGGTAATGATCTATACAAATGAGGTCTAGATGGTACACTACTTAGATGTTTAGAATGAGAAAAGTCTCAACGTGCATTAGAGGAAGTCCATGATGGTATTTGTGGGTCACACTCGAACGGTTTAACACTAGCTTGAAAACTTATTAGGGCTGGGTACTATTGGCCTGAAATGGAGACAGAGGCTATCAAATTTGCTAAGAATTGTCAAAAGTGTCAAGTACATGGTAACCTAATTCATGCTCCAGGGAGGGATCTAATCCCCTTTACAACACAATGGCCTTTCCATCAATGGGCATTTGATCTTATCGAGATGTTTCATCCTCATTCTTCTAATGGACATACCCATATAATCACAGCCACAGATTATTTTACAAAATGGGTAGAAGCAGTCCCTTTGACACAAGCAACTGGAAAGCAGATATCGATGTTCATCTTGAACTATATCATATGCAGATATGGGATCCCTCATTCCATAATCACAGATAATGGTGGGCAATTCAGGAATAAAGACCTCGATGATCTATGTGCCAAATTTAAGATCACCCAACATAGGTCTTCTATCTACTATCCACAAGGGAATGGACAAGCAAAGGCTTCTAACAAAAATCTATTGAAGATCTTGCATAGAACAGTAAACAAAATTGGCAGAGACTGGCATCTCATGATTAATCCAGCTCTATGGGCCTACAGAACAAGTATTAGAACACCTACTGGGGCTACACCTTTCATTTTAGTTTATGGGTCTGAAGCGGTACTACCTATTGAGGTTGAAATCCCATCACTCAGAATCAGAATGCATGGTCTAGTAATTGATGATGACTACAGAGTGTCTAGGTTACAAGAACTGGAACTACTAGATGAGCGTAGACAAGCAGCGTATGATCATCTCAGAGTATATCAGAAGAGAATGTCTAGAGGCTACAACAAGAAAGTCAGACATAGAGAATTTCAGGTTGGTGATCTAGTCTTGAGAGAAAATCCTAAAAATCAATCCCATCGAGAACGCAAGGGGAAGTTTGAACCCAACTGGCTGGGTCCCTTTGTCATCGCTGCTACTTTTCGCTCTGGTGCCTATCAACTCTCAATGACTGAAGGAGAACAGCTCCGAGAACCAATCAACGTTCTCCATCTAAAGAAATTCTATGCCTAAGGCATTCAGTCTACAGTTAAATATCTTGAAAAAATCCTAAAAATCAGAAAAAGTCCTGAAAAAATGAACATCTTGATGAAAACCTAGCAATAGGCACCTTGATGATTCACAAAAAAAATAAAAAAATATCAAAAATTCAAAAAAATCAAAAAATATCAAAAATTTTAAAAATTTTTTTAAAAAAAATAAAAAATACAAAAAAATGAAAAAGAAAAAAGTGCCTTGGTGAAAACTTGGAAACAGGCGCCTTGGTAGCAAAAATAGAATCTCTACCAAGATGGTGAAAACTTGGCAAACGGGTGCCACTTGTTTCAAAATGCTCCATCTATCAGTGCAATCTTGGTCTTTTCTAGCTTTCAGTCTTGCTTTAGTTTGTACATATCTCCCGGTTTGTTTTTGCATTTCCAGTTTTCAATAAGTCAGTTTGTCCACCAATCTGCTCAAGTGTTTGTATCCTATCAATGTTCACACTTGGGGGCAATCAATGTCATATCCTATGGCCTCTAGTATACCTCAGTTGAGTCATCCCTGGTTAGAGTCCTTTGAAGCTTCATGTGAGTCAGTTAATCAGTCTTATCTCCAGAAAGGGTTTTGCATCAACAACAACACAATCAAACATCAAAACTCAACTGAAAGCAATCTATGCTTGTTACATCCTTTTATCTTCTTGTATGCTTATTGATTCGCATTGAGATTTCTACATATTGTGTCCCTTCAAGCTCTTTGATGATGTCCTTTATAGGATTTAGAGAGTGATGACTGGGGGCATAATCTTTTCTTTATCTTTTGCTTGTATGTGAAAATCTAACGTCTTTGAAAATTTTGGATTGAAATGGTGTTTGACTGTAAGAGCCTCTATCTCGAATTGGATGGCCATGCATACCTCGACCATTGATACCTGGATGATTCAAAGAAGTATTGATCTAACTATTGTCTTTTTGAGTGAGTTCTTTCTCCTACTGTGAAACACGATCTTACCTAAGGATGTGAACGATAAAGGGTCACTACAGGTAATTCACATTGGATTTAGAATGATCTCTTGGCTATTTGATATGTTTGAACACAAGGTGTATTCAGGTCATCACGACATTTATGTTTTGATGCTTCTACAAATTGCTATATCAAAATGGACATGATATTCAGGTCATCCTAGCGTTTGTGCCTTGGTGCTTATATCTAATCCGACATTCTGAAAATAAAATCAATATTCATATATCCATGGTTGTTGACCAGTGGGTGTTGTATTGATTCTTGCACATACAAATTGATATTCATATGTCTATGCTTTTTTTTAGCTAGTGGGCATTGTATTGATTTATCCGGTTACCTAAAAGTTCAATGATGATAACAAATCGACATATGATCAATGACTAGGTCCTGGGTCTTAGGTTGCATGTCTCTTTGCATTTTTGCATGATCTCACAATGGCTAAATGAACTTCAATGCTTAAACAATTCTCCACTCACATCTTCAAATCTACCAAGAGCTAAATCTCACACGAAGGTTCCTTCAATGAAACAGCAAGTCGAATCCTTTTTCAGGATCAAAATCAAAATCTGAGATCGTTTATTATGTCAAAATCGTGATTTAAAATTTTTGGGCCTAGGACGGTCTACTACTTGCATATTTGACCTTCGATCATCACAGAAATCCAGTATTCAACTTAACTGATTATCTTCCATCAAACTATCAAAATTTCAACTATGATCAACTATGGTCAACTCATGGTTTAATCTAGTCAAACTTGGTCTTTTGGACCTCTAAACGATGCAGAATGCGCTCTTGAATGTGTATAACCACTTTTCCAATCAATTAACATGCTTCTAAACTCTCTACGCTAACTTTTCTTGTTAGATTTCAATTTTAATCCTGAAGGGGGCATGGTATTGCACATCATTCAAAGTCTGTAATCAAATTTGAAATCATATCTTTTTTTCTATCAATATCTTTCATCAGTGATCAAGACAAACAATCACATCTAGTTACTGATTCATCAAAAGACCTCATCACTCGGGGCAAATCTATCATCACTTGGGGCATATCAGATTCATCAAGATCCATATCAATCTGGTATTCTCCTAATCTTGTAAACTGTATCAGTTTTTGCAACCATCAGATCATAGTGTTCTTTCCTTGGTTCTTCGGCAATTGAAGGATTCAGATGTGATACCTGCTAGTTCTGCTAAGACAATCAAGTCTAGAACCGGTCACTCACTTCTTAGCAATCCTAATGTTTGGAATCAGGTGTTTTGACACTCTTTCGTAATCATAGGTTCATTGCTGCTATAGTGAACATTATCTTTGGTCATTCAGGACCTATTATCTCCATATCAAATCAATATCAATTAGCTTCTATCTCATATCAATTATCAATTTCAAACATCAGTTTCATATCTCTATCAAACACAAACTATCTTTGAACCACTGCGCTTCGCATAGTAATTCAAAGAGGGGCAAAATGTAATACCCCAAAAATGGGCTATATGTTCATTAACCTCCTATATCAACATATCGAACAAAATCGACATCGAAGTCCTAATCTAAGGCACATCTAAACATCATCGAATCATAATTGATTATCTTATATTCTGCATCGGGGAATATTCCTAGCAATATTCCTAATCATCATAATTATCTTTAATTTTATAATTATTTGGCAATAAATCACATTTATCCTAAAGTTTGATTAATTGAATATTTTGATATTTAATTAATTAGATTTAATATTTGCCACTTAATTGTGTAATTAAATTTAATTCTATCTATTATTAATTGTATTATTTAATTTTGACAATAAATCCAATATTCTATGAATAATTGATTAAATTCTTATTTAATTAATTAAAGCAAGTTGTCATTATTTAATAATATAGTTTTTAATAAAAGTTTGATAAAATAGTTAATTAACCCATAAATTAATTATTTTATTTCAAAAATCAGTTAAGTTGAGCATAAATCACTTTATTTATTTATTAAATCATAATTATCCATGTGCACATAAAGGACCAGTTAAACTCAAAATTGGAAAATCAATGCAAGTTGTTAGCTTTTTGAAACTCAACATCTTTTTGAGTTTTAAAGTTGATCTAAACTTCTAATTCAAGTTAAACTGTGCTTTTGCATGATTTTTGTGACTTAATTATCTGTTATTTAAAAATAACTCAAAAATCAAGCTGAGTTATTTGAGTGATTTATGGCTTTTTCTCATGCACCTCCAAAGCCCTGGATTTCTATAAATTAAGGCTTTAGCTCTTCATAATTCATCTCATAATTTTGCAAGTTTACTTTGCCAAAGTCATCTACGAATTGCACAACTATTTTGAAGAATTGAAATTTGGAGACTCAAAGCTTATTGCGAATCAAGGCTATTGTGAGATCAATTTGTTTTTTTTACATTCATTTAGATTCTTTTTCATATCATTGTTAGATCATTTTAGCATATCAATTTCCATATTAGCATAGATTCATATCATTTTTTATCTTATTGCATAGAAAATACCAAAAAAATAGATTAATTGCATTCATATTTCATATTCAAATCAGTTTGGCATTCAAATCCTTCATTTAGGTGTCGTCTAGGTCATTGATCTCGATAACAATCTAAGAACATTAATCTCGCACCTACCAGAAGGCAATAAATCGCTTGGTTAAGTTAGATTTCAATTTTGCACGATTTTGATTATAGCTAACCTCTAATGTTTTACTGAAGTGTTGTGTCTACAGATCAGGTATAATTTTCACACACACACATACTCGGCTATGTTGTTGGTACATGGGAATATGAGCTTGTATGATTTAGGAATAGTATACCCTTGAGGGGTAATCAACAATATGCCGGCTGCAGAACCTCCTTGTGTGTATGATCCATCGAAGTACAATTTCCATGTTTTGGCTTCTATATTGAGAATTACTGCATCAAGAAACTCCACTTGAATAGGATGTGTAGAAACTAATGGATTTTCAGCTAAAGATATGCTATCACTTGTCCTTTTATGGCCTTTCTATCCACATATTCAATATTGAACTCACTTAACACCATGACCCATTTTGCTATTCTTCCCATTAGAGTAGTTTTGCTAAGCAAGTATTTCAAAGGGTCAATCTTTGCAATGAGCTTCACTTTGTGCATCAACATGTCGTGTCTCAACTTTTGGGAGACAAAGACAACAGCTAGGAATTCTCTTTCCATGAATGTGTAGTTTAATTTATACTTGATCAATGTTCGGCTCAAATAATAGATAGCTCTCTCGTTTCCTTGATCATCTTCTTTCACCAAAAGAACTCATAAAGACCTCTCGGTTGTTGATATGTACAAGAGAAAAGGTTTTCCTTTGATAGGTTCCATTAGAATTGGTAGATTGATTAGGTAAGTCTTCAACAAGGTGAAGGCCTTGTCACATTCTTCATCCCATATAAAAATGGTGTCCTTGTGTAGAAATCTAGTGAATGAGTGACACTTTTCAGCTAGTTGAGAAATGAATCTCCTTATTGATTGAAGTTTTCCTTGAAGAGACCTCATTTGGCTGATGTTTCTAAGAATTTCCATGTCCATGATTTCTTGAACCTTTTCGGGATCCACTTCAATACCTTTTGCCGAAACTATGTACCCTAATAATTTCCTAGATTGAACCCCAAATGCACATTTTTTTGGATTGAGCCTGACTTTGAATTGTTCCAAGCGTGTGAATATCTTTACCAAAATTTTTAAATGATCCTCTCTTTGATGTGACTTAGCCAACATATCATCTACGTAATCTTCTAAGAAGGTGTGCATCATATCATGAAAAATGGTGGTCATTTCCCTTTGGTAAGTAGGTCTACCATTTTTGAGGCTGAAAGGCATTACATTCCAACAAAAAGTTCCCCAAGGGAATGTAAATGCTATCTTTTCTTGATCTTTGGGTGCAATCTTAATTTTTTTGTATCCACTAAAACCATCCATCAATGAAAACATGGAGTGACTAGCTGTTAAGTCCACTATTGCATCTATGCTTGGAAGTGGGAAGTCATCTTTGGGACATCCAAGATTCAAATCTCTAAAGTCTGTATATACGCGAATGGATTTGTCATGATTGGTAACTAGTACAATATTTGATATCCATTCTGCATAAGCAATTTCTCTTATAATTCCCACCTTTAACAATTTCTCCAATCCTACTTTAACTGGAAGAGCTATGTGTGGATGCATCTTCCTCAATTTCTGCTTGACTGGTTTAACACTTGGTTTAACATTCAAGTGATGCATGATGAAGTCTGGATCTAATCCTGGCATGTCAGCATAGGACCATGCAAAATTCACTTGCTTTTCTTGGAAAAATTTGATGAAATCCTTTCTCTCTAAAGGTGTAAGTGAAGCTGCTAGATGTATGAATTTGGGCTCCAATTCAATTACAATATTGACTTTCTCCATTGGCTCTATAAGAATTGGTGATCTTTCTTCTTCATGTGCTGGTAAGGTATCCAACCTCTCTTCCTTAGGTGCCATAGTTGGGTTTTCACCATAGGAAACATCATTTATCTTTACATTTTTTGCTTCTAGTGCTGCCACATGGTGGTTTTCACCACTAGAACTTTTCATTTTTTTACTTTTTTTCATTTTTCCTTTTGGATTAAGAGGTTGGACCCCTACCTTTCTCATCCTTTTTGGATTAAACTCTTTGGTGAAAGAGGGCTCAACCGCATTTAGGTATTGTTTCATTTCTTGGTCATTGGGAAAGTATAGTAAGTCACTTGGTTCGGTTAAGTCCCAATCAATGAGTTCAAGATGCATTAAAGGTAAAGATTCACTTGTAAAATTGTCATTGGCTGGGTTTAAGGACATGACCTCATTAGATGGTTCATACATTCTATCATTAAGGTCAATAACATGAGCTTGCTCAAGTTGATCCATGGAAGAAGGATCGAATTCCTCTTCGCTTGAGTCCTCTAAGACTTCTACGGGAAAGAATTCATGTGGGTTAAACCTAACGTTCAAGTCACCCTCCAACCATGGAGGTACCCAAGGTTCACCTACCCACAGATAATTGTGTGCTTGCCCTATGTTAGATTCCTATGGATATTCACTATCTTGAGTTTGTTCTTTAGGAACATTAGTATAAGAATTCATGATGACAATCTCTTTTTCATGACAAGAGTCTTCGGATAAAGAATCCCACTCATATTCTCTAGAATCATCACTATCAACATCGGATTCTACCATGTTCACTTGTTCATAACAATCATACATAGGGCTAGAACTTTCTCCTTTGTATTGATAACCTACCCCTGATTTTTCTTCTTTTGATCTCCACGAAGGTTCACTAGGTTCAAGTAAACCTCTATTTCTCATACCTAAAGGTCCTCTTCCTTTATATCCCATTTTTTGCATAATTTCAAAACCCTTTCCATATTGGTCAGTTTGAATACTAATGTGCTGAACACTTTCCATGGCATTTTGAGGTATCACTTTCATCTTTGTAAAGCCATTATAGAACCTCATCATCTTCTTTCTCAAATGTTTCTTTGTCACTCTCTCTTACAAAATGAGAGTTATATTTGTGAGGAAGATGCTCCTTAGAAGGTTTTCCATGTGTTTTTGGAGAAGTAGGTAAATCAAATAGAGAAACAAAATATTCCCCTACTCCTTTAGAACCCATTCTACATTGTTTTTGAAATGTATGCATCATCTCACTCATTTTTTTATATTGGTCTTCTTTGGTTTTGTCTCTCTCCTCTTTAGTAGGTTTAGCAAGTTTTGCCTTTGGTGTGGATACTCTATCTGAATTCTCATTTAAACTTGGCCCCTTGTAACTCACTTTTTCCTTTCCCTTAGCCGATGTAGTTGAGTTAGTTTGAATAGGGTTTGATGTAGAGGTAGCATTTGATGTTAACTTAGGATCATCACCTTTAGTTTCTTTAATAGTAGCATTTGGAACAATCCCTTTGTTATTGTGAGGAATAAATAATTCATGAAGAGGCTTCAATGTGCTGCAATATTGAAAAGGATTTGAATCCCCTCCAATTGTGCTTTCTTCTCCCATGTACGGAAATTTAATACATTGATGGTAGGTAGAACGAACCACTTGCATCTCGTGTATCCATGGCCTCCCTAATAAGATATTATAAGTTAACTTCATGTCTAGGACTTGACATATGGTGTTCTTTTTGATGGGTCCAACTTGAATGCGTAAGACAATCATGCCTTTTGAAGATCTCTCCTCCTCATGATAAGCCTTTATGGTAATTTGCTTCTTAGGATTAATAGAAGATTCAGATAAGCCTAAAGACTTGACAAGGTTTAAAGTGCAAATATTTAGACCAGCTCCACCATCTATGAGAACTCTCTTAACCTTATGTATTTTAATGAGGACTTCTATATGCAATGGAAAATTTTGAGGATGAGTGATGGACATATCATCTTGATCTGAAAATGAAAGACAATGTGGTGCTATGAGGTGTCCCACCATGTTTTGAAACTTTTCTTCCTCCAAGTTAATAGGAACATTAGTCCCCAACAGGGATTGTTCCAAGAGCTCCCTATGGTTTGGAGATAATTTTAACAACTCCAAGATGGAGATTTGAGTTGGAGTCTTTTGTAATTGGTCCACCAAGCTATATGAATTTTCTATTGTAGATGGTTTCTTAACCACAATACTAGATTGTGTAGGACCAATAGGTTTAGGATCAACCCCTTGTAGGGTAATCCTTGAAGTTTGCCCCCTAGTAATGGCGTAAGATGTTTCTTCTTTGGGTTGTTCCTTGATTACAACAACATTGATATCATGTTCATGTCTGGATAATGTATTAATGATGTTTTCATAATGAGGAGAAATTTTGACATTATTGTTGCTTTGCTTATTCAAATTAGAAGATTCACCCTTCTCATGGTTATAGAAAGGCTGCTTAAATGTTGTGTGATCTCCATTGTTTTTAGGCCCATGTATCATGATCACACCATTGTCAATCAAATCCTGTACCACATTTTTCAACTGTAAGAAATCATTTTTTGTATGTCCTCTATTTCTATGGTATTCACACTAACTAAATTCACTCCACCAACTGGGCTTGTTTTGCGGTTCATATGGTTGAGCTCTAGGTAAATCAATAATCTTATTAGCAATGAGAGTTCTCAATGCATTCTCAAGGGGTTCATCCAAAGGTGTAAATTTCCTCTTGGGAGATGGTGCAAAGAATTTCTTAGACTTGTTAGCCCCTTGATTGTTCCCAAAGTTGTTATTATTGGTACTATTATTAAAAGGCACTTTGGAAACTTGATTTGCATTATTCACTTGAGTTGGTGTTCTTGTGAGAGTAAAAGGAGTAACTTTAAAATTATTAGAGTCAACAACCCCATCATTAACCACACCTTTTTTGTTGTTCCTCAACCCAAATCGGTTATACTTATTAGAAAAATTCTTATTTTGATTGGTGTTGTTGTTGTTGGAGGTATTGTTGTTGCTGCCATTCTTGTTATCTTTATACAGCTTTAGTTCTCCACTTTTAACCAATACCTCCTCCATAGTCACTCCATTTTCAATAAGATCTTGAAAAGTCTTAGGACATTGCATCCTTAACTGATAGTTCATTCATTACTCAAGCTATTTATAAATATGTCCATCTTTTCCTTTTTCAGTACACTTTGAGGGTATCTAGCAAATAATGTCCTCCATCTTTGTAAGAAAATTAGGAATCCTTCTCCATCTCTTTGCTTGGTGTTGCATAAGGTAATCATTGTAACTTCATGTTTGATATTATATGAATAGTGTGTTATAAATTTAGAAACCAGCTCTTCAAAAGTTTGAATTCCGAAAGGTAATTTTGAAAACCATTCCATGGCCATGCCTCCCAAACTTCTAGGAAACAACCTCATTAAATAAGTGGTGTTGTGCATGAACTCTAAGCTTAATGCACAAAATTCCCTTAAATGATCTTGGGGATCAAATGCTCCTTCGTATTTGTCATACTTAGGAAAGACAACATTACTAGGGAATGGTATCATGATTAAACTCTTGTCAAATGGGAATGGACACAATGCCTCTATTGAAAAGGGTTTTGGAGCCCCACTTTGCTTTATTGTCTCCAATTGTGTTTGGAATAACTTAAATTGCTTGTTCATGATATCAATCGGATTATCTTCAACTACCTCTTTCTTAAATTGATTGACATCATAGTCATGCAGGAGTTTAAGCTAGGTCTAGAAAATACTTCTCCTTATCTCTTTCTAATGCTTTTTCCATAAGTTTCATGAAGTATGGAATTTGTATGGCTTCATTAACCTTCTCATCAGTTGCATCTTCAGCAGTTGGTTCGCCATTGCCCCCATTGTTAGTGTTATATAACTCTTTATTGTTAGGGTTTGTTCCTCCTCGATTGTTATTATTTGACCTTGGATTGTTTGGGTCAATACCTCCATTGTTGGTCTGATCTGAACTTGAGTTACCTGAAAAAATCATGTTGTTTTCTACTTCTTGGAAGGGTTCTTGTGGTATTTTTGGAGTAGTAAATGTATCACTCAGAAAAGGAAGTTCTTGCCTTAGATAAGTTCCATCTGCTTGCAAGGTTTTCTTTACATAATATGATCGAGTGAAAGCCAACATGAGCATAAAAGCTCTTGGAAATAGGCATGATCTCATTTTCTTGTGGCCAAATCCTTACAAAATTTTCAAAATTGTTCAAAACTAGGATTTATGACTAGGCTGGATATTGGAACAGATAGAATGGCCAAAAGGGTATCCGAATATGAAATCAAAATTTTTTGAAACCCCCAAGAAATGCTCACTATTTTCCCTTCTTTATCTTTGGGTGTCACTTGCCAATGTGTAGGCGTGACTTAACAATTGTTACACGATTACTGGAATATGCCTAGGTGGCACTCTGCAGGTCAGCAGGTGGCTTTTCTCTGTTGAAAAGTGTTTCTTAAATTTTTCTAGGTGTTTCTTGAAATGTCACAGGCATGAATTCCTTATGGACAAGATTTTCCTAAATAGTCACAGGCATGACTTTACTATTTATAAGCGATTTTTCTCTTTGTGCAGGTGGCACTTTCCAGACCAGGTTGTAAATTTCAAATTTTAAAAGTTGTAAGATCAAGTTTGCAGAATATTCTTACTTGAAAATGAAGTACAAATGCAACACACACACAAAATTTGTACCATATCCCTAAAACCACACTAAAAGTGTATGTTCTCAATCATTTTTCACGAGTATAAACAAGAATATCTTCCAAGCAATCTACCTAGAGTCATATTTGGCTTTTAAACACATTTGGCTCTAAAAGATAGATTACTACTTAGCAGGTTTTTAATGAACACCTCCATTCTAGATCATGCCAAGCTCTTTTATCCACTTGTGGGCTTCCCACACGCACAAAAGCATGATTTGGTGCAATCCCAAAGGACTACTAGAGGAAGTGAAGAACACTTGCACACAACCTAGTCACTCTCCTATTAAGGAAGAATGTATTTTTTTATAGTGGGTCGAATAGTATCATGGCTAAAGCGATTGTCTCCCACTTGGTTCATTCCCTCTCACCGTCCTCGTAAGGAAATTCTCAGGAGGCAGGCCCTCTAATGCTCTAATTTATCTAGCATGTATATGAAAACAAGAAATCGAACTTAGTCCACCAAGTTTTGGAATTTAGTTCACTTAGAAAGTGAAAAGCATATCCCTATTGTCATTCCTTGTTCCAAACACTTCAAATAGATTTTTGTTCTTTTTCAATCTCTTGACAAGGAGATTCTTATAAACGAAATGGTTGGTTAATTCCTCCCTTTCTTTCTACCAAATTGAACTAACATGTTTGTATTTTTTATCCACTTTGAAAAATGGAGAGCATATGCCTAATTCTTGTTCAATTTGACAAATAGTAAGGTTTTTCCTATTAATCTAGATTCAAAGAATAGCCACAATTTAAGCAATGCAAGCTTGATTTGAAAAATACCTCTTTTTGTAGCTAGCAAAGGCTAGGCACTTTTATGAGGTTTTTGATATTTTTTTGCTTACTCACCTAGTGGCTATCATTCCTTCTCCAGCTCCTCCAACAAATTAGTCAACATGGCCATACAAAATGAAGGAAACCAAAGGAACAATTGAAATTGCAATTAAGTGTTTTTGACAAGATTTTTCCAAGAAATTTAAACAACTTAATGCAAGAAAATTTAAATCAAAGTTGGAATTTCTTCTTGTAAGCATCTAACACCTTAATGTAATGAGCATACAACTTTTCTTCTAATCCCAAACTTTTTAGAATTGAAGCACTATGAATTTCCTTTTGACATTTTATTTGGATTCTTACCTCTTTGTTTTCTTGAGTGACTCTGCTTTTTGGTTTTTGTACTTTCCTGTGTTTGCTCATCTATAGGAAAAACACAGATAGAGAGAAGAAAATAGAATTTAATGATCTGACAACAAATTTAAGTAGAAAACACTAGGCGTCATTTATCAGCTAAAAAGCGTCAGTTAACAATTAGCAGGCATGATTTTAAAATTCACAGGCCTCACTTTACAATGACTCAAGCAACTTTTAAAGATCAGTAAGCTTAAAAATTTAACTGATAGACATAAAGGTAGATGAAAATTGCATAAGATAAAATATCTAAAGTAGAAAAGAACAACTACTAAGTGTTAGTTAAAAGATACTAGGCGTGACAAATCACTGCAAATTGCATAATAGAAATCATCACAGGCAGCAAAGAACAACTAATAGGTGTTAGTTCTCAAATCTTAGGCATCGCTTTATGCTCTTAGGCATAACATTTTATCTCACATGCATCAAAAGAGTAAAAGATAGAAGATAAAGAATCTCGCAGGCATCAGTCAACTTCTTCTAGGCATTGTCAAAATGCTAAAAAGCGTCATTAAATCCTTCGTAGGAGTCACTTCTATTTTCTGTAAAATTTACGTAAAAGTGAAGCCAAAAACACACAAAACTTGATAAAAAAGATAGAAATGAGGATCAAGGCCCCACTAAGGCTCAAGGCCCCATGGTGGGCTCCATTTGTGTGTGAATGTTTTACACCTTCATGAAATTAGGATAATTAACTACAATTCTATAAAAATACAATACAAATTTAATCTAAGAATTGAAATTAACATCCATGACATCTCATGGTTCTCTATCCAAGCTTGGTAAGTAAAGCTCTCAGCCTTATTCTCTACTAGTGACAATCCTAGAATGAGAAAATGATAGTACAATGCTTAATCTAGCTCTCAAACTCTCCAAATGATACAAAGATTCAATTCAAGTACTCATGATATGCTCTCAATCTCACAGTATTGCTCAAAATATGACTCAATTGCTATGAAATTGCCTATAATGATAATGCTTTGCACTTGAATTCTCTAGTATATTTATTTTCTCAAAATGACTCTTATTTATAGTAAAATCCCAAGGGTAGGGGGTAGAGTTATTTAATCATGATTTAGCTTTGGTTGAGTCAAAAAATTTGAAATGTTTTTAAATGAGGGGACAATTTAAATGGTTGTCCTAAAGGTTTGGACAAGAAGACAAATTTGAGTGGTTGAGATTCAAAGCTGAAAACGTGTGATTGAGATTTAACTATTTTGGAGTGATCCATGTGCTTTTGTTCTCAATTCTAATTGGTTGCTCAAATGTTGTTGAAAGATATTAGGATTAATTAAATTCCATCAATTAATTAAATTAGCCATGTAAGGGAATCGGTTCAATTTGATTTTTGATTTAAAACTATACAATTAATTTATTAAAATGAATTATATAGTGTTTTTCACCCCTTTAAGCTTGCATTTAATTATTTAATGTCATCATTTGATTTTTCCTTTGATTTAAATGATTTTGTCCAATTTTGATTAATAAATGTCCATTTAAAATTGATTTGATCCATTTTGATGAGAATTAGAGCATTTGGCTAAGATTTTATGATTTAAATAATTTTAAGACACTTGCCCAGATTTTGATGTCTACAAATAATGTAATCAGTTTTATGGAAATGCAATGAAGAAGTGATCTTGAGTTCCATTTTGTGTTGGTAGCTAGTAGAAGCCAACCAAGGGGGCCCACTTGGAAGGTGGATTAGAGTAGAATAGATTAAGTTGTTTGAGTATTTACAACAATTCAAGTAGAGTTCATTGTTCTTTCCTATAACACTATACACTTTGTATGTTCTTGCAGGACTTGGAAAAATAATCATTGTGAATGTTTTGGGTTGAAAGAATATATTAGGATTGAGGTTATAGTTGTCAGTTCCATTTTCATTAGTAGATGTGTGTGTTTACTTTCCTGTAGAAATAGTGTAAGTTTCTTTCATGTATTTTCCTTCCTGCAGCTTAAGCAAACTGACTCCATGAGAGACTTAGTGCACAAACTATGTTGTCCCATTTCAAGTATATGTCCTTGGGTTGACAATTTAAATGCACTTCATGATAGGGAAAATGATACTTAGTTTGGATATGTTTGCATTTACTATTCCTAGGAGAATCCATGGTATGATTATTATTATGTATTATGGGGTTGTTCACACTCCATGGAAGACCCACTAAGACTTTATGGAAATAAACTCATTAAGTAATTTTTTTCATGAGCTACCCTTATACATGTTGTGAAAAATTCTTTGATGTGGCTATGGAGATCACCTTTTTCCTTGTATTTATCAAATTTAGGTGTTTCAAAAGTTTCTACAAAAGATGGCATGTATAATGTCTTATCAAATGAATAAGGACAAAGATCTTCAAATGTGTATGTTCTTTTGGGGTGTGCATGTTTGAAGGTTCATAACTTTCTATTGGAGGGTTTGGACTTGCTAAGCTAGCACTTTAGTAGTTTTTAGTGGGGTTTGCATCATGTTTAAATCAATAATAGGGTTCCCACTATAAATGATGGAACCTGATTATACGTAGGTCTATGTCCAATGTTTTTATGGGAAATAGGTGCATAGGAAAATTTCATAACTAGGATGGTGAAAAGTAGTTGAAAGGATTGTGCCTAGTTGTTGTGTGTTGACCAAAGAGGATGGATAGTATCCCTTAATTGCTATGGTTTCCCATAGGTTGTTGTGATAGTTCTCCTTGAACAATTAAACATGGACCTTGATTAGGAAGCACACCATGTTGAATTCCACTAGGATTTTGTGTTGGACCTTAGGAAATCATGTTGTGTGTTGCCATAGGATTTGTATTTTTTTCTTGACAAGGTGTTAGGACCGTGTTGGATGAGATTGTCATAGTAGTTTGAGTTTCAGCCATTGGATTGGTTTGTGACATAGTGGAAGGTGTGATCACATTTGTTGTAGAACTAGTTGTTGGGTGACTATTGGAATGGAAAGGGTTATTCTATTAGACTCCAAGCATAGTGGAAGACATTATGACTTGTGTAGAATTGTGAGATGTGTTTCCAGATGGTATGGTCTTAGAAATTTGTGATTATGATGTTTGAACAATTCTTGATGAGACTATTTTGGTGATTGGTGTGTTTCCCAATATGGTAGATGTGTTAAATCTAGTGGGAAGTTTAGTGTCATTTTGTGAAAGAAAGAGAAAGTATATATTTGGGTCTAATGAAAGTAGTGCATCCATGATAGAAATTATCCTAGGGTCTTTAAGGGAATGGTCAATTCCCTCTTGGGTGCATTGCGCCCTAATATTTTCAATGGAAAATTTGTCTCCTAGTGGAGGAGGCATAGTGGGAAGTTGTGCTAACACAATCCTTTCCTTGTATTTGTGTTGCAATGTCCTCAGTGTGTTAAGGTCTATTTGTGATGTTATTGTAAAGTCTATTTCAATTGTTGGATTGAACATGGGATCATTGTTCTAGTCTATTTTCCCTTTTCTTTTTTTGTGACCTTGTGATTTACATGTATGAAAATAAATCTAAGGGAATATAATCTAGGAATGAGTTTTATGCAAGATAATGATAACAACTAGGTTACGACTCTAATTTTTATGTTTTTGATTTTTTGGGATGCAAGTGAAGTAAGGTAAAAAAATTGATAATTATTTGAGGGTAACTATTTTTTTTTTGGATTTTTGAATTTTTTGGGATGCAAATGCAGATTATGCAATCTAGGTATGATACTAGAATGACTTCTAACATGTAAATAATGTAACCCTAAGAGAGGCATTGGAAATTTTGAATGCAACTTTTCTAAGAAAGACCTAAGTGATGGTGGGAATTATCTTGATCTTAAATTTGGGACTAAAAGGAATAATTTTGACAAAATGATAGGTGTCTATGACAAGACAATATGTCATGCCCCACCAGGGAACCTGGAAGTACATACAAATAAACAAAAGAATAGTGTAAAAAAATTATCCTTTCTAAATTCAATTAAGTATTACGTCCTAACAGGTTCCCCTTAAGGTTTACTCTATATATTTTGTAGTTAAATTTTCATGAAATAGATTAAGTTAAAAACATGCATAAAAGTAAAATTCATTGATTTATTTATTTCTATAAGTAGAGACAAGAAATAGAGAAACTTAACAATGATATATCAATTTATTTATTTCATACTTCTTTCCATTACAACATGAAATTACCACAACAAATTAAATTCAAGGATCCTTAATATTTACATTTTCCATACATAACTTGAAATATGTCATCTACAAGAATATTACAGTTTGTCTTCCCTTCCCACCATTTTCCTAAAAATAACCTTCCCCAAATGCATAGATGCATACAATATTTCTTTCACATTACAAGGCCTTATAGGCTTACATGAGTTTGAACAACTTCTTAAAATGTTCTTACAAATATCTCCACCAGAAACAATAATAAAAATAGAGAGAGAAATCAGCCACATCTTCAAATGCTCCAAAAACTACAACACTCGAATAGTACCTCAAATAGGAATTCACCACCCAACCATGTGGATCCACAAAGGTCCACTCCCTCATGCTAGAAGATAGAACCATTATTCACACAAGGGAACTAAGTGAGTTTAAGGTAGTGGTGAATCCAACTTAACACAAAAATAACACATAAAAAACACAAAGAACAATATAAGAGTTTTTTTGGGATGCTGATCAAGTGAGGGTCATCGCATAGTCCTATGCTTTAGGATCATTCCTAGCAGTCATGTACTCTAGCTCCCTTAAGCGGCCTGCACTAGTAGTCACAATGACCCATGTACTCCAACAGGACCTATGTGGCCATAATTAAATCTTTTATCTTCTCAAAAGTTTAATTAATCCCATACAAATACCCAAACCAGTTTTTGATTTATATTAGTTTTTCTTTAAAAACTCACCCAAAGGTTATCCCTCTGGCCTCCTTGGCCTAGATCCTATAGTGATCCACTCACCTGAGGTACCTAGGAATCCTACTCACAATAGGTCATCAAGGATGAAAACTTCCACACTGACATCCCTCTCGTATAACCTACATGACAAGGTGACCGTATTCCCTTCCCATAATTATCACTAGGAAATATCTACACAAAGAGCCCAACATCCTACCCAAGGCTTTTAGGTCTAAACATGATTATCAAAGGGGCTTAACAATCTTTCTGGTTCACGGAAATAAAATTGCATCCCATTTCAAGTTCATAAAAAAAAATACAATTTATTATCCAACGAATTGACTATGAAATTTTGATTCAGACTTATTAAATGAACTAATTTTAATTATGTCATCCATCATACATTAAAATAAGACTTAATAGATTTGAATTAAACACTAAGTCAAATCAATCTATTTAGAAGAATAACCACATAAAAGAAGTTTACAAAAAACATTAATTCATAACCTCTAAAATAATTAAAGCTTATTATAAATAATTTAATAAAAATTAAAACAATTTATAATAATTGAAATTTTATTTAAAATATTTAAGAATAACATTAATGTTTATAAATTAAACCCCTTAAATTTATAAAATAAACATATAAATTTATAATTAAAATTTTATTCATAAACATTTAAGAATTTTAATAAAATAAAATCAATATTTATAAATTTAAACCCTTAAATTTATAAATAAACATATAATATTCTTCATTAAATAAATTTAAAAAAAAATTATAACCTAAAATAAAAGAAAAAGGTTCATTAAATAAATTTTTAAAAAATTATTAAAAAATCCTTTTAATTTTTTTTAAATAAAACTTTCATTTTGTTTAAGAGGGGTTGAGGGAGGGGAGGACACATCCCCCCTTCTGTCTCTCTTTTGGGGGAAGGCCCCACGGGTTGAGGCTGTGGGGTGGCTCTGCCCATAGGCAGTGAGCCCCCGCATGACTCCCCATTGGGGTCATGGGTGGGGTCAGGGGATGGGGTCCCCGACCCATCGAAAAGTTAAAATTTTCTTATTATTATTTTTAAAAAATAATAAATAAATTATATATATATATATATATATTCTCTTATATATTATTATTACTAAAAGATAACTCTTCTATTTGTTATATTTAATATTTAAAACCTTTGTACACTATAGTTTTCTTTTATAAAGATTACATTTTTTATACATGAATAAAAATTACTAGTCTAATTTTTTTATAGGATAATTACTATTACTCTTAAAAATTAATAGTAAGTTACACTAATAGGGTAAAAAAATAAATTTAAAGTTTTTCAGAAACATGAAAGTTTATTCCTGGTTACTAAGGTTTTTCGGTTTAATTTTCACCCGACCCAATGAAAACAAAATAATAATAAAATCTTAATATATTAATCTCTTAACCTCGAATAAACATACTAAAATAATTTTTTTATTTATCTTGTATAGATTTTATCCTAAAAATATAAAACTAGGTCTTGGATAATTAACATACTATAGGGATTTTATTATTATTACTAAACTTTCTGGAAAACACACAGCGAAGACACCATGAGAAGACATAGAGGAGAGAGAGACACATGTGTTGGCAAGTTGTCTATACTAAATTATATGACTTGATATAGTGTTGTCATTATGGAAACAAAGTCATATAGCAGTTTGGAGTCAGCACACTTAGTGTAAAGATCAGAATTCAGTTAAGTGTTGAAGACTGGATAGTCTATAGAGTTCTTGCAGCTCAAAGCATCAACACACGTGTGTACGGATGAATTATGGTATGCACCCTGGAAGTTAAGTTTGTTAGAGTATACTTATGCTTAGTCTATGAGCACATAAGTAGATATACAAAGATGTGAAAGTTACAGTCAGTTGAAGTTACACAGCCAGTGTGTGCCAGTAGAGAACAGAGCATAAAGCTGACAGTTAGCATTTTGGTTTGCGATTATAATTTAATGTTGTAAAGGCCATGCACCCATTGTATTTAGGTTTCTGACATGTTTATATGTATAATTGTAAGCACGCTTAAGCCAATTCATTTCGAAGCATTGTTTGTAATGAGCTATAGGGCCAACCTAATTGTTTTGTTTGTATGAGTGTATAAATATAAGATGCGCCCATTGTATTCGGCATGGAAGTTGTAATAGAGTTGTGATAAGCAGAGTAGAGGTATGAAAAGATAGAATAAGATGTATTAGAGCTTTTCTAGAGGTCAAAGCATCAGCGCACCAAAGGAACTGATCTGACAAGCAGTGTAATAGTGAATAGTTCACCTGTAGATATAGTGTGTATATGAAATCAGAAGGTTGTAGCCTTCACCATTTGAGCAGTGAGCTCTAGGACAGTGAATCCACTCCCCTAATAGGGATCATTATAAAATACTCCTAACAGGGTCTAACCCTTAACAAGGTCTACTGTACTTAAAGCATTGTAAAGCTACTCCTAACAGGGTAAAGGATCTTCTAACAAGGATCACAAAACACTAGTACATAATATTAGTGATCTTCTAACAAGGATCACAAAACACTAGTACATAATATTAGTGGGTATTAAGTCCCACTGAGGTTTTTACCTATTTGGATTTCCCCATAACCATATTGGTGTCATGTGTTGATTTCATGTTTCATGTTTATGTGAATGTTTAATTCAGTACTTAAGCATTCAACATAAAGATTAAAGTAAAAAGTTAAATTATAGTGAACACTGATTCAACCCCCCCCCCCCCCTTCTCAGTGTTCCCATTCCTAACAATTGGTATCAGAGCTTTGGTCCTCAGCAAATAATTTTAACCACTTGATGAGATCATGGAAAAAGCAGAAATGAAACATCTGAAGAAAAATCTTGAAGCCGCTCTTGAAGACCTAGACAATTCAGAAAGAGAAATTGAAGAACTAAAAGAAAAAGTCAGTGATGCTCAATTAGTTATCAAAAGACTTAGAAAGGATTTGAAAGGACGCTCTAACAGTGAACTTGAAGAAAAAGTCAAGAAGTTGAATGAATAAAATGCATCCTTATTAAGTCAACTTGAAGAATTTGATGACAAACTAATGAACAATCAAGATGTCTACAATGAACAAGTCAAGGAGAACCTTTAAATCAATGAGGAACTAAGGGAAGCTAACTTAGAAATCTTGGAGCTAAAGAATATCAAAGAAAGCTTAGAATATGAATTGAAAAAGGAAAAGGATCATATTGACAAGTTACACACCAGTGTTGATTTGGTAAAATCTCAGTTGTATGCAAGAAGAATCAAAGGAGACACTAGTTGTATTGGATACAATGAAGCATAAAATCATATTGACAATATGTGAGAAAGAAAGCATTCACAAAAGAACTCTACTAATGATGAGAAGACTGCAGATCAAACCAAAGTCAATGGTGGTCCTCCTAAGAATGAGCGCAAGCAAGTAGAACACACTTATTTTGCATGTAACAAGCATGGACACATTGCAAGGAACTGTATAGAGGTAAGACCTTTTAATGGCTACTATTATTCATGCAATAGATTTGGTCATAAATCTATGAATTACAAGACTAGTAAGAAGAACATGACTCAGCATGATCAGAGGAATCAGAATTAGACAAATGTAAGAAGTTCTTAGAATGTTACATGTCAGATATGTAACTATAATGGTCACTCAACCAGAACATGCAGAATGGTGACTCATGTCAATGCCCCGAGCAATAATAGACCTCCAATAATTTTTCACTCTTGTAACAAGGCTGGACATATCTCAAGGTTTTGTAGGTCAAGGACGCAAGGTCAGGAAAGCCCTAAAAAGGCCAAAGAACTAGTTTTGGATCCTGAAGGAGAAGTCAAGTTTGTGAAAGCCTCAGAGGATGCGAGCTTGATTTGGTCAAAAGGAAAGAAGGAAAAAGATGATGAGAATGTATTGGATGCATCCGTAGTGGATGCACCATCTACATCTGCATGAATGGCCCTCAGGGTCATAGGGATAGCTATTTTAGCTCTAGACCCCTGCGTGGTTGGTATACTCATCCTCACAGTATGCACATTTGGACTTAAGCTTTTGGAGTGTATAGGAACCTTTGTGCAAGAGCACACATGCTGAATGTTAGCAGAGCTCAAGTTTGAATTTTTGAAGTGACAGCCTGGTTTACGCAACGTGCATTAATGGTGGATTTTTCACTTTAAAGTACATAGAAGTTATTTGATTGCTCATTGCATTCAAATTCAAAGTGATAAGAGAGCAGAAAAAGCCTTGGAAGTTGTTGTGAAGTCTTGAAGATTGATCTATTAGAGATTTGCTATAGTTATCAGTGCATTTCATTGGTTGCAAAAACCCTAGCTTGTTGTGCCAATTTGGAAGCCATCAGATTATCTCTAAGTTTAGTCTGAAAGAGATTAACAAGTAAGTCATGGCCACTCCCATTGTTTATGATGTCACTGAGAAGAAAATATATGTTTTCAAAAGGCACCGATTTAACCCTAGATGATTTAGAGGGAGCTTTCTCCCGCACACCTATGGGTGTCATGCATGTGGAAGACATAAGGGCTTACATCTACTGTAAGAAAGAACCTATTGGACTAGATAGGTTAAGGGTGCACATGGATACCATGTTGAAACAAGATAAAACATTCATGGATGAATACACAAAATGGAATGATCACCCTATTATTGAGTATGCTATGACATATGAATTTTGTGAGACATAATAGAAAAAGATCTTGTTGAGCAGAATCCGTGATGATCTATTTTGGATTGGAAATGTTCTAGTAAGAATCACAAGTGGCTTCATCCTTCCAGTGGGAAAGGATGTCAGGAAAATGGTAAAACAAGTATGTAAGTCAAGGAGTGATAGGCACGGCATGACTATTGAGCTGGTTGAGAAAGCAGACATCAAATTGATGTCAATGATACTGGGTTATGGATTTCATCACACCGGCAGGGTGAATAGTGTGTCTGCGGGCACTATTCTAGTTGCCATCAAACTAGTCAAGGAAGATGGAGAATTCAACTTGTGTGAGATCTTGTGCACACAGTTGATAGATAACATCAAAGCTATCAAACATGACAAAACAAAGATATTCAGGTTTGGGTCCCTAATCATCTATATGTACCTTCATATAGTTGGAAGAGTTTCAGATTTGTATTTGGACAAGTCCATTCCAACAATGCCTCAGATATCCAACAAAGCATCCACAAAAAGCACACTAAGAGACTATGTCACATTGGAATTGAAGACCTTTAGAGCTAAGATGCAGATGAGGTATAGGATTCCAGAAAGCATTGTAGAGAAATACAAGGATACAATATGCTTTATGGTGGAGACTGATAGTACATGTATGGAAGATTTTGAGCCTAGAACTAAGTGGATTCATCAACTTGGCTATGAGGTAGAAGAATAGGTCCTTTAATCATATGCATAGGTACTTCTGAGAGCCCCCAAAGATCCTAATGAACCTAGGTGGGGAACCTATGAGGAAAAGACCAAAGAAGATGCAAAACTTAACAGTGCTACAACTAAAAGAAAAGTTGCAAAGGTCGCATCTGAGATCTTGAGAATTCATGGTGTGTCTCAAGAAGACCTTGATAAAGTAAGGGATCAAAAGATTACCTTAGAATTGAAAGGTGCAACAACAGAAAAAGAACAAGGAGATCCTAAGTTGAAGAAGATGAAAACTGAATCAGATGACAGTCAGAAGGATAAAGAAGATAATACTCCTTCTGCACCCATAGATACTATTGATCTTACCACTCCTTCGGAGTATAATCCTATAGTCAAGAGGAAGAAAGAAGCTAGCACTAGTCATCCATCCTTGCGAGCACTAAGGAGCAAGAAAAAAATTCAAGCACCTTCTAAGGTAGGATTCAGACCAAGCCTTAAAGTTTTGAATGCAAGAATTGTTGATGAGGGTAGAACTGATCAAGTAGAGAAGTATTATGACACATATAGTGAGATTGACAAATCAAAAATAAATAGTATGATTTTCAAACATATGATCAAGTTCAAGAAGATAGTCCTTGAGTTGAAAACCTCCATTCTAGATAAAGTATGGGATATTTTAGAAAACCTAAAGAGACAAGCAAATGAAGAGGATCTAAGGATCAAAGAAAAAGTATTAGAAGATACTTTGCCAGTATGTTCTAAAGAAGAAGTGGCACTGATATTAAATCTGGTGAAGCTGCACTTAAGGACAAAAATGAGAACTCTTCACATTATAAACAAAGACTATGAGCTGATAATGAAGGAAATAGAAAAGGCCTTTGAAAAGGTGTTATTAGAACAACAGATAAAACCACCTAATGCACCCATCACTCATGCACCTAGCAAGAAAGACAAAGAAGTAGAGACCTTTAATGTACTAGTGACAGGTCCTCAAGACTTAGCACCCATAGCAGAAACTCAAATAGAGGTAGACAAGTCTGTGCCCATCTCAGAATCACTCGAAGGCAGCACTATTATCATAGATAATGTGGAGATAGCCATGGTGGCTACTGATAAGGATTTGGACAAGTTTTAGGAAGCATTTGTTAGTACTGAAGAAGCTGAAATCTTAGGCAGCAATACTCCTCCAACTCAACAAGAAGAAGCACTCATAGAAGATGTATCTAATAAGAAGGAAGAAGAAGAGGTAGAAAAGAAAGAAGAAGATACTTCTATTGATCTTGCAAAGGTAAAACCAGAAGTGATGGACAACATTCCCATCACTCCCTCCTCAGCATTGTTGTCAAGTTTGACACGTAACACAAGTAGTTTGGACTCCTAGAAAGAAGAAGACCTAATTAAGTTTAGCATCTTGGCTATGGAGAAGGAAAAATAAAAACAAGTTATGAGGAGTCCTCTCCTGGTAGAATCAGTGAATATTTTGAACAGTTTTCTGCCAGAGGATAAGAAAGTGTTAAAAATACATTCGGTTGATGATGCAAGTTTAGTCCTCTCACAGCTCAAAAGCAATTTTTATAGCCTAGAAGAATCTGCGTCCATAGTAGCAGAAGAGAAGTACTTAAAGAAGAGACTGAATGAGTTGATGAGAAACTTTGCACTAGACTTGAATTCTCTTAAGTCTAGTCAAGCATCCTTGAAAGAATTTGCTGATGAAGGAAGAAGGATCATTGCAGCATGCATGGATCAAGACAAGCTCACCAATGCTCACTTCAAGAAGATAAAAGAGGCAGAAACATTGATTGAGCAAGTAAATAATTTAGTGTCAGAAACTTCCACTAATGTGAACATGTGAAAAAATGTCTACCAAGAACAGTTAGACAAAATTGAGAAGGAAGAAATAGAGATAACAAGGATAAGGTCCAGACAGAATCAGTTGAGGAATGGTCTTGCGCCTTCTTTAGACATCCTCAATCAGAATATAAAGGAGATTGATGCCACCATGGTAACTTATGATCATGGTCCCATTAGTGACTTGGAGAAGATGAAGAAGCTTCAATATGCATTATGTGCCCATCTCCAAATAGTTAACTCTCTGATAACCTTTTGGAAGAAGGAGATCCAGAACCTCAAGATTGCATATCTAGATGTTTTCCCTCAGTGAGTATGTGTAGATACAATTTTTTGATGCACCTTTATCATCAATGTTAAAGGGGGAGTTTTGTATAGAATATGGAGTATATATATGTATAGGGAGATATAAGATTATGTACAAAAATGTATAGAAGAAAAAAAAGTTTTTCTGTAAAGGAACAGTTAGCAACTTGGCCATATTCCTTTGTTTCCATCAATGAAAAAGGGGAAGATTGTTGGAAAGTTGTCTATACTAAAGCATATGACTTGATATAGTGTTTTCATTATGGAAACAAAGTCATATAGCAATTTGGAGTCAGCGCACTTAGTGTAAAGATCAGAATTCAGTTAAGTGTTGAAGACTAGATAGTGTACAAAGTTCCTGTAACTCAGAGCATTAGCGCACATGTGTATGGATGAATTATGGTATGCACCCTAAAAGTTAAGTTTTTTAGAGTATACTTATGCTTATTCTATGAGCGCATAAGTAGATATGAAAATATTTGAAAGTTACTGTTAGTTGAAGTTACACAACCAGTGTGTGCCAACAGAGAACAAAGCATAAAGCCGACAGTTAGCATGTTGGTTTGTGATTATAATTTAATGTTGTAAAGTTGATGCGCCCATTGCATTTAGGTTTCCAACATGTTTATATGTATAATTGTAAGGATGCTTAAGCCAATTCATTTGGAAGCATTGTTTGTAATTAGCTATAGGGCCGACCTAATTATTTTATTTGTATGAGCATATAAATATAAGATGCACCCATTGTATTCGGCATGGAAGTTGTAATAGAGTTGTGATAAGAAGAGAAAAGGTATGTGAAGACAACATAAGATTTATTAGATCTTTTCTAGAGGTCAAAGCATCAATGCACCAAAGGAACTGATCTAACAAGCAGTGTCACAGTGAATAGTTCACTTGTAGATATAGTGTGTATCTAAAATCAGAAGGTTGTAGCCTTCACCATTTGAGTAGTGAGCTCTAGGATAGTGAGTCCAGTCCCCTAAAAAGGATCATTGTAAAAGACTCCTAATAGGGTCTGACCCTTAACAAGGTCTACTATACTTAAAGCATTCTAAAGCTACTCCTAACAGGGTAAAGGATCTTCTAACAAGGATCACAAAACACTAGTACAGAATATTAGTGGGTATCAAGTCCCACCGGGGTTTTTATCTATTTGGATTTCCCCATAACCATATTGGTGTAATGTGTTGATTTCATGTTTCATGTTTATGTGAATGTTTAATTCAGTACTTAAGCATTTAAGTTCAGCATAAAGATTAAAGTAAAAATTTAAATTACAGTGAACACTGATTCACCCCCCCCCCCCCTCTTAGTGTTCCCATTCCTAACAACATGGAGATCTTTCCAGATTGAAGAGCCTACCTGGAATCCTGTGTGAGAGGTTCTTGACTCTAAAATTTTCCCCAGGCCTAGCTTTCCCCAATCTGTATGCGGTCCCCTACGACATCCTTTTCTCTGGTCCCCAAAATCTCCTATTACCCAAATTAGGAGAAATTTAATAATAAATAAACCTTTGTGTAGTTCCAGAGGTTGAGGGCATTGGATCCCATAAGGAAATGTCCTTACCTACCTAATAAAAATAAGTAAAATAATAATACTAACTATAGAATTAGTTTTACCCCATAGGACCTACTTTCTACCTACCCTCCCTGAACTGACTTACCTGCATACCAAAAATATAAATTAATTAAATCCTCCTACTAAAGTTTTATAAATATTAAAAGAAACATAACCACTACTACTAATATTAATACCTTATTTCAAGGTATTCTTCTCAAGGAAGTCACTACCCCAATGGCAACTTGGGACCCTTTACAAACTGGAGTCCCGAGTTCCACTCCCACCCTATACACTAACAAGACAAATGAGAGAGAGAGAGAGGGTAGGAGTAGGAGTAAAGGTTAGGATTAGGTAATTAGTTTTATTTATATTTATTTACTTATTATTATTATTATTTTTAAATCTATACTTTTCCTTTTTCTTCATTATGCATTTATTTGATTTATCTAATTCCACATTATACATACAAATTTTAATGAAAACACTCATAAGATAAACTATAAGCATAATAATATTCTAATTGTATACAGGTATGCATATACATGTGCACCCATATATGCATGCTTGTATACATAATTAACACACACGCAAAAAGAGAGAAAGAGAGAGAGCAATAAATATTGTAATTCTATACCCATCATGACAAATTTAAAGGAGATTGACATCAAACAAAACAAGAACCCATATAAACATCCAAAAAGGATAAAACCAAAGATAGTTCAATAATATAAAAAGCTTTTAGGGTTTTCCCATGTGTGAACTCTGGTTCATCTCCGAACAACAATAACTTAGTTCAAGGATTTAAGGCATGCTCAGACCTGTGTAGCCAGGTGGAGTCGATGCTTGGTACCTACACACACCTGCATGACCAAGAGACAAAAATGACATATATATACATGCAACCAATAATAAGAAAGAAAGGAGTGTGACATTGTGTGGATCTCTCGTAGGAGCGACTACGATTGCCTCCCCTCTTCTAGAACATACACCAAGAAGGATACATATAGATCATACTATTGATTTAGAAAGATTAGACCAATAATCACCATCAAATATAATCATAAATGTCATCCACATGGTAAATATATCTATTAACTGAAAGATGTATCATATTTCATAAAGAAAGTACTAATCATATGAAAATCCATAGTGTCAGATCTAAACATGATAAATAGTATCTCTAGGATAGGCACTACATCCTCCCCCCTAGTAAAAAGCTTACTCATGGAAGGCCATAAACAAGTATGGAAAAGTATCTCTCAGTCTATTGACCTCCTCCCATGACACTGAGGTCTCATCATTCGGGTCCCATTAGACCTTTACCTTCTCTATGTTGTGACCCTTGAGGGTCAGGGTATGTTGTTGTAGAACACGTATTGACTCCAAATCCAGTTGGTCATCTCCGACCTACAAGGAGATCCAATCCAAAAAATGAGAGATATCAGGAATATATTCTCTAAGTAATGAAATGTGAAACACATCATGAATGTGTGCTAATCTAGGTGGTAGGGAAAGTCGATAAGGAATCGGTCATATCCTCTTGAGGATATCAAATGGTCCCACAAATCTTGGATCTAGCTTTGATCCTTTCCCATAGAGAATCAGACTCTTTCTTGGGTGAATCCTCACGAATACTTTGGTTCCTATAGAAAATTGTCTATATGTTCTATGAGCATCGACATACTTCTTATGCTTGTCCTGAGCTACTACCAAATGCTCTCTGATCCTTTGGACCTGAGACTCCATATCTAGCAACATTTGTGGCCCTAGGAGTATCTTGTCTTCTAATCGGTCGCAACTCAAGGGTATACTATAGGGATTTCCATAAAGATCCTTGAAAGGTGTGATGCTGATAGAGATGTGATAACCATTATTATAGGAAAATTCTACCAAATATAAATAATCTTCCCATTATGTTTTCCTATCCATGACGTACATCCTAAGCATATCTTCCAACACCTGATTTACTCTTTCCATCTAACCATCAGTCTCTGGGTAGTATGAAGAACTAAATTTCAACTATGTTCCTAATGCCTTTTGCAGAGAGGTCCAGAGTGCAAGGTGGAAATGGGATCTCTATCAGAGATTATCCATCAGGGTATACCATGAAGTCAAAGAATATATTTCATGAAGATCTTGGCCACTAAACCAATTGTGTAAGAAGACTGAATAGGGGAGAAGTGGGCTACCTTAATCATTCGGTCAACTGTTACGATGATGGCATCATGTCTTCTAGGAGATAATGGAAATCCTACTATGAAGTCCATGGATATGATGTCCCACTGCCATTTTGGAATGAGGTGATGCTATAGTAAACCTATTGGATGCTAGTGTTATGCCTTTACCCTCTGACATTCCAGGCACTGTGCCACAAAATCTGCTATATCTCTCTTCATTCCTAACCAAAAGTATATCTATTTTAAATTAGAATGCATCTTTTACACTCTAGGATGAGCTGAATAAGGTGATTGATGTTCTTCCACCAGGATGGTCTTACGAAGCTCGCCCATACTAGGCACATACATTCTTCCTTCATGACAAAGACAACCATCATCCTCCAAAGTGTATCCTAAAAATCAACCTTCCATTGGTCTCCCTGACTTAAATTCTGTAACAACTTCTTTGTACCAATTATCAGATGGTAGAACTTGTATGACCCTCATCCTAAGATTGGTACTAAGAGCCACTACAACTAAAACATGTCTCCTTCTACTAAGGGCATCTACAACCATATTATTCTATCCTTGGATATACTTTACATCAAATTCATATTCACAAAGGAATTCCATCCATGTTCACTACCTAGCATTGAGGTTTGGCTGGGTGAAGATGTATTGTAGACTATGGTGATTGGTGTGGAGTTAAAACTTATATCCTAGTAGAAAGTGTCTCCAATAGACTAATGCATGCACTACTATTGCCAATTCTAGATCATGAGTTGGACAATTTGTCTCATGATTCTTTAACTTTCTAGATTCATAAGTGATCACCCTACCTTCTTGCATAAGCACTGCACCTATTCCTTCCAAAGAGGCATCTATACAAACCAAAAAATCCCTTGAAGGATCAGGCACAACCAAAATTGGAGCACTAGTAAGTATTTCCTTAAGATTCTGGAAGACTTCTTCACACTTTTTTGTCTAGATGAATTTCTTTTCTTTTCTTTGCAGTGAAGTGATAGGATGAGAAATCCTAGAGAACCCCATAACGAATGTCCTATAGTAACCTACTAGACCCATGAAACTATGAACTTCTGAGACAGTTTTAGGGGCTGGATACTCCACTATTGCCTAGATTTTCTTTGCATCCATAGAGATTCCCTCACTAGAAATAACATGTCCTAAATACTTAATCTCATTCTAGAAGACTTCACATTTTTTTGGGTTGGAAAATAATTAGTTGTCCCGCAAACATTAAAGTACCTAAAAAAGGTGTTTCTCATGTTTTGCCTCATTGTTTGAATACACTAAAATGTCATCAAGGAAAAAAATCACAAATTTATCCAAATAGGTTCTAAAAACCCTGTTCATAAGGCTCATAAATACTAATGGGGCATTGGTCAAGCCAAAAGGAACCATGGTGAATAGGGGCCTCGGGTGGGAGGTAGGAGTGGGTGATCAATGCCCGTATCAGGTTTGGAAGGTTGTATGGTGAATGTTTGATTCATGGATCCTAAGCTGGTGATATCCTAACTTAAGGTCTATCTTTGAAAATATCTTAGCTCCTTTCATTTGATTGAAAAGATCATTTATGCAAGGTAGAGGATAGCGGTTTTTAATCCTAACTTTTTTTAGTTGTCTGTAATCAATACATAACCTCAAAGACCCATCCTTATTTTCATGAATATCACTGGGGCACCCCAAGGTGAGACACTTGGTCTAATAAACCCCTTCTCCAAAAGTTCCCCCAGCCAAAGCTTGAGTTCACTAAGTTCTTGAGTGGTCATGCAGTATGGAGCCTTTGAAATTGGCTCTGCTCCTAGTACTAGGTCTTTATGAAAATAAATGTCCCTTTTTGGAGGCATTCCAGGAATCTCTTTAGGAAACACATCTTAAAATTATTGTAAGAGTGGGTGATTCAGGAATACATCCTTCCCTTCTTCTTCTGATTCATTGACTAATATTGCAAAGAGTTGGCATCCCTTTCATATACATCTTTTTAATTGCATAGAAAAATGATGTGAAGGGAGATGGGCCTTTGAATGCCAACAATTTGTTTTCATTTTCCTTCATCATCTTTACACTGTATGGTCTTTTCCTTGCATTCAAATATTGCATCATGTGCTGCTAACCAATCCATTCCTAGCACTAATCCATATAAGCTAAGAGGAATCACTTGGAGGTCCACTATTATGGTGAAGGGTCCTAATCCTAGATCACAATCTCAGACACATAATTAAGTGGGTATCCTTACTCCATAGGCCAATTCATCTTGCCACTTAAATTTTTTCCCTTCCGCCATAAGCCCACACTATTCTACTAAGGATAGAGATATAAAGGAATTTATTTCTCTTTAATCAAACAAAATAGAAACATTTTTACCCTTAATAACACCTTTAGTTTTGATCACTAATCCCTGAAGGTCTTCCTACCTTTGACCAACTACTACAAAGATCCTATGAGATCTATCAACATCACCATCTGTGGGTTCAGAGGTTGCATTCTTTTGATAAGATATAGTATTGGTGCACTGCGGATAATTAACTGCTATATGTCCTTGTTGTCTGCAAGAAAAACACCTAGTGTTATTGAAAGTGTTGTTGATAGGAGGAGCACTTGATTATTGATAGTTCCCTATGTTCTTTCCTTGAGATTTTTTAGAGGGTTGGTTACCAAAATTATGATTCTGATTAGGGTCTTGATTATATCGATTTCTACCACTCCCTTGGATATTCTTGTTGAACTTTTTCTTTTGTAAATTTTGTCCCCCTTTTGAAGGATAACTTTTGGAGTTGGATATACCCTGATTTTGGTTGTTCTTGAAATTGGATTTATTTCCTTGGCTTCCAGAAAATCCTCCTAACCCAAACCTTGCATTTCTTTATATCAAGAATGCTTTGTTGACCGCATCCCTAAGGGTCCTGGGTTCGAGTACTACAACCCCACTAGAAATTTGATCATTTAACCCCCTGATAAAGTGTTGAATAATCATAGGGATATTTTATTTGTAATCATAAAAGTGTTTCAACTCATAAATTTCTGATGATATTCCAAAACAGACATGGATTTTTTCTTTAGTAAGTGAAACTCCTCTGCCCTACTTTGCCTCCATTGTTCTGATAGGTATCTATCCTTGAAGTTTTCTAAGAACAATTCCCATGTGATGTTGTCCATGTTAACTAGAATCCTCTCTTCCTTTGCTCACCACTAGGAAGATGATCCCTTACGTAGGTGCATTATTTCACATCTATCCTTAATGTTGCTACTAAAGGGGTGCATGGAAAAAAAATGTTCTAGGTCGAATAGTGAGGTCTCTGTTGTTGACCCACTTTCATCTCCATAAAAGAGAGGTATCTTGGGTATGAGAAAATCCCTCATGAGGGCTATGTTGGGGGTTTCTTCTTCTACCTCAAAGTTTCTTTGTCTAGGGCTTTTTTCCCTATCATGGTGTTCATGATGGTGATAGTTTTCTCTAGGTTCACCCTATCATCTATATTGTCCAATCTTTGAATAATTTATTGCATCAATTTCCTTAATTGGTTACCCTCTGAACCCTGACTTACATTATCATTATTATCCTGGGTCCTATGGTTCTGAGCATCCTCATATTCCCCTCGAGAACTTTCTTGCTGAGTGTTTTGGGCTCCACCCCTAGCTCCTCTATGGGTAACTAGAGGCATCCTAGGGAGTTTGACAAGTCTATGTCAAATAAGGTCCTCTATTGATGTTAAGCTACTGTATACGCACAATAGGCCCTAGATCTCCTAATGTAGCAACCTAGGGCTCTGATAGCAAATGTCGTACCCCACCAAGGAAACTAGAAGAACATACAAATAAACAAAAGAATAGTGTAAAAAAAGTGTACTTACTAAATTCAATTAAGTATTACATCCTAACAGGTTTCCCTTAAGGTTTACACTCTAAATTTTGTAGTTAACTTTTCATGAAATGCATTAAGTTAAAACCATGCATAAAGTAAAATTCATTGATTCATTTATTTCTATAAGTAGAGACAAGAAATAGAGAAACTAAATAATGATATATCAATTTATTTGCTTTCATACTTCTTTCCATTACAACATGAAATTATCACAATAAATTAAATTCGAGGATCCTTAATATTTACATTTTTCATGTACATAACTTGAAATATGTCATCTACAAGAATATTACAGTTTGTCTTCCCTTCCCACTATTTTCCTGAAAATACCCTTCCCCAAATGCATAGATGCATACAATATTTCTTTCACATTACAAGGCCTTATAGGCTTACATGAGTTTGGACAACTTCTTACAATATTCTTACAAACATCTCCACAAGAAACAGTAAGAAAAATAGAGAGCAATGTGGCACATTTTCAAATGCTCCAAAAGCTACAACACTCGAACAGTACCTCAAACAGGAATTCACCACCCAACCACGTGGATCCACAAAGGTCCACTCCCCCATGCTAGGTATAGAACCATTATTCACACAAGGGAACCTAAGCAAGTTTAAGGGTAGTGATGAATCCCACCCAACACAAAAACACTTATAAAATACAAAGAACAATAGAAGAGTTTTCCTGGGATGTTGATCAAGTGAGTGTCATCGCATAGTCCTATGCGTTGGGATCCTTCCTAGCAGTCACATACTTTGGCGACCGGCCTCAGTAGTCACAATGACCCCAGTACTCCAGCAGGACCTATGTGGCCATAATCAAATCTTTTATGTTCTTAAAGGTTTAATTAATCTCATACCCATAACCATACCCATCTAGTTTTTGATTTATATTAGTTTTTCTTTAAAAACTCACTCAAAGGTTATCCCTCTAGCCTCCTTGGCCTAGATCCTGCAGTGAGACACTCACTTGAGGCACCTAGGAATCCTACTCACAAATAGGTCATCAAGGATGAAAACTTCCACACTGGCATCCCTCTTGTATGACCTATAGGACAGGGTGACCGTATTCCCTTCCCATAGTTATGACAAGGAAACATCTACACAAAGAACCCAAGGCTTTCAGGTCTAAACATGATTATCAAAGGGGCTTAACAATCTTTCTGGTTCACAAAAACAAAATCGCATCCCATTTCAATTTCATAAAAAAAATATATAATTTATCATCCAACGAATTGATTATGAAATTTTGATTTAGACTTATTAAATGAACTAATTTTAATTATGTCATCCAACATACATTAAAATAAGACTTAATAGATTTGAATTAAACACTAAGTCAAATCAATCTATTTAGAAGAATAACCACATAAAAGAAGTTTACAAAAAAGATTAATTCACAACCTCTAAATTTTACATAAAATAATAAAAAGGATTATAAAAATAATAATTAAAGCTTATTATAAATCATTTAATAAAAATTAAAATAATTTATAATAATTAAAATTTTATTAAAAATATTTAAGAATAACATTAATGTTTATAAATTAAAGCCCTTAAATTTATAAAATAAATATATAAATTTCTAATTAAAATTTTATTAAAAAACATTTAAGAATTTTAATAAAATCAAATCAATATTTATAAATTTGAACCCTTAAATTTATAAATAAACATATAATATTCTTCATTAAATAAATTTAAAAAAAATTATAACCTAACATAAAAGAAAAAGGTTTATTAAATAAATTTTAAGAAAATTATTAAAAAATCCTTTTCAAATTTTTTTTAATAAAAGTTTCTTTTTGTTTAAGAGGGGTCGGGGGAGGGGAGGACCCTCCCCCCCTTCCACCTCTCTTTTGGGGGAATGCCCATAGGGTGGCCCTGCCCGTAGGCAGTGGGCCCCCATGTGACTCCTTGGTGGGGTCACGGGTAGGGCCGGGGGATGGGATTCCCGACCCATCGAAAAGTTAAAATTTTATTTTTATTTTTTAAAAGAAATTTAATAAATAGATTTTTAT
>BSBK01010714.1:0-80342 GCA_027943335.1 Chamaecyparis obtusa | reverse complement strand
GGTCCCTTAAGCATGAAATCGGTGATCTTTGCGGGGTCATATCTCAGAGCTCGTGTAATGTAGAATCGATCCATCAAGTGCTACAGGACCGTGTTGCCAGGGCCTACAAAAGCCTCTCTCAGTTTTCAAAGATTCAACTTATTTTAAATTTGGCAACACATTCTCGGTTGGTGTCAAAACTCATAGTGTTCCTCAGCTGAAATGACCAACATTGTGTATCTTTCAAACTGTCAGTCGTAGCATCTAACCATCAGTTCCAATAGCTCCAGATGGCTGAGTAAATGCTAGTGGCAACCTCATTCACCACACACAGTCATTCAAGCCCCGCCGATGACTCTGCGCTGAAGTGTCCCTCAAGGTCCCTTAAGCATGAAATCAACAATATTTGTAGGGTCATATCTCAGAGCTCGTGCGAGGTAGAATCAATCTGTTAGGTACTACGGGACTATGTTGCTGGGGCCTACAAAATCCTATCTCAATTTTTAGAGATTCAACTTATTTTAAATTCGGCAACACATTCTCAGTCGGTGTTAGAACTCAAAGTGTTCCTCAATTGAAACGACCAACGTTGCGTATCTTTCAAACTGTCAGTCGTAGCATCGAACCGTTTGTTCCAACAACTTTGAATGGTCGGATAAATTCTACTATCAACCTTTTTTGGCCCACACAGTCATTCAAATGACACCGATGACTCCGGGGTGAGCAGTAGGATGAGTGCAAATATGTATTCTAGTGTTTGTTATTAGCAATCATTCAGTTAGGGGACAATTAGAAGTTAGTTTGCAAAAGCATAAGGTTGGACATCCACATCTGTCATAGTAATCTTATTAATAAAAGAACTCTTGCCAACATTACGGTACCCCAAGAATCCTTATATTATGTAATGTCCCCGATTTAGCAAGTACCCATGCTTGCTATTGTCAGTTCATTAACATGATTCCCGTGAGCTGATGGAATGTTTAGGGGATCTCTGTGTGCACTTACTATTTATAGTAAGTCAGTTAGTGGCTCCTATTTTAGGCAAGGTAGTTGGATTTCAATTTGATCTTTATTCTTCTTCAGTTGGGTTCATAATGTGCATTTGTCTTCATATCTTATACAATTAAGCTTGGCTTAATTTATTATCATGTTGCTTTATGTTCTAATTAAAAAGTGTGTGCTTGACGCTTCAAGGCACTTAAGTGAGAAGTGTGTATTTGAAGCTGGAGTTTGGTGTGATGAAGAAGATTGAAGTTTTTGCTTAAAAATCCTTCGACTTGCGAAAATGGATTTCATTGATTATGTTATATTTTGATGAAATGGAGAATTCTGTAATGGTTTGAAATGCTAAGGAGACTAGGGTTTAATTTCCAAGAAGAACATTCATTCTTCCAGGCACTGTGTTGTGAGATGGAGTCTTGTGCCATTAAATAATACTAAGAATGCCATTGAGTTTCAAAAGTGGTGGGTGGCTAGAAAATCTGGGTGCGTTTCTGGTAGTGTTGTGAATTAACGGTAGGAGGTTTGTTGTTTGAAGGTTTTAATACAGAGACTGCGGTGACCAAACTTAATTATCATAACCGCAGGGTCTTTCAATTCTCTGCCAGGCGTAAGTCTTCTGCAAATGGTTCTTCCCAATAGGCGTGGGTTTGATAACATTATCGGGTGTGTGAGTTGATGCTTTGCTATTACATTCCAACAGCCGCAAATTCAATAACAGAAGTTGCATGAGCATTTTCAGTTGGAGATTATACTTTTAGTCATAGCAGATGAAATAACAAGTGCATGAATGTTATTTTAATTTGAGATTATGAAATATTAGAAATTATAATAATGAACATGGAGTTTCAATTTATCGAATGTCTTGAAATTTAAATGAAGAATTTTCAACCAAGCTATAAATAAATTGTTGAAGCATTAGTATCTGGATTTGTCAGAATTTCTTTAAAAAATTATCATTGCAAGAACAAGAGCCACTTAGGCTTCTTACATATTGTATTTATGCATTCATTTCATTACTTTTTTTATTATTACAATTAAGGAATTGATTGTTATTGAGGACAGTGACTGGCATTTTTAGCACAGTCAGCAAGTTAAACATACAAGCATAACTATAAGGCATGGGAAATTTACAAAGCAAAGACATGAACATAAACATAATTTAGTAGACATCAATACACAAAACATGTGAATTTCATACCTAAAACATAAAAAATATATATTCGTAGGGCATGAAGTCAAATATATATGTCCAATAATGTCATACATTGAATATATTCAATACAGTAAAACTAGCTTCCTCAAAGCCAAATGGATGTACAACGTATCACTGATATAATATAAAAAAAATATGTCCACTAATTCCATATAGGCATACAATCCATATCCCTAATCTAGTCCTTTCCCACTAGGGGAAGAAAACAAATCCTGAGCTATCTTCGATCGTCGTGTCGATGGAGATGTAGTGGATGCCATAGTCTTCTGAGTGTGCTCACTCGTCCTCCTGTCTAGACTCTTTTGTAGCTCAACCTGATAAAAAAAAAAATTAGATAGAGATAACTAATATACATCAAAATTGAATTATACAATGACATAAAATTGAATATTGGCTTACCGCTAGCAAATAGTCACTATGTTCATCCACCAAAGGCGCTTGTTGGTGATCTGGAGTCATAAGTCCCTACAACAATGATCAAAATAATAATTAAAATACATACATGGATATCATTATAAAATTTAATACAAACTATTAAAATAACAATTAAAGTTAAGTGATCTCTTTCATACCTCAGCCAGTGCTTCAGAACTAGCTACTGCTACAGCTACTCCACGATCCAAAGTATCACGGATAGAAGGAGGAGTCTCTAATGTCAAAAGCTGAAAATGAAACAAAAAAAGTTAATTATGCAGTTATCAAGATTACATATATTTTTTACAACCCTACTAATGAGTAAATGATACCTCCGTGAAGGTTCCACCGCGTCCTCTTGTGTGCGGTGTCAAAGTTGAAGCTCCAACATTCAACTAGTGCACATGTACATGGAAAATTATAAGATAACCATTCATATAATAACATACTACTGACATGTTAATTATAATGCATTATTACATGTATACCTGTGGACTCAATGGTGACCTCACAAACCTAGGTGAAAGAATGTAATCATCATGCCTCTGGATTTTGATCATAATTTGTCTAGTAATTTAGTCATTCATTCATTAATTAAATATGATCAAGTAAATCCAATTAATATGCAAATAAAGATAGCTCAAGGAAAGTTGCATGATGCCCTTTGCTATCTATTGTGAACATCGATGGTCCACCAGTGCACATCTAATGCACATGCACAATAAGTTAGGATACAATTATTCATATAATTACATAATAATCAAATATGTTAATTAAATGTTTTATTCGATACATACTTGTGCAATTGACGACGATGTGTAAAAGGGGACATTAGGATCATTGCCACTTCCACTACCACTACCACCGCCACCGCCACCGCCACTGACACTCTTGCCCTAAATTTTCATCATAAACAATAGATACTAAATTAAATAGTTATTCTTTTATAAATGAAATATGATCAAAGCAATTTAATGAACTTGGAAATATTTACCTATGTGTCAATGCCAAATGTCGTATTTAGAAAGTTATCAGCCATCAATCTAGAATCCTCTTTCTCTCTCTCGCTAGTACCAAATGTACACAAGCATCTACATGACTGACAAATATTCACCCTCGAGGATTGACCATAGTCACCCTCAACTAAAGGAGTGGCACACTAAATGAGAGTTCGTGTCAAAGCACTAATCATGCCTAGTGTGTCTGCCTCTACATGTTCCTTCACAATAGAAGGAATACTAACATGATCCAATGGTGGCTTACCACTAACAACCCTAGGTGCATTAGGGTCATGATGTGCCCCTGCTCGATCAAATGATTAACCCCCTCCTCTACCCTAAGAATCTAGCATGTCAAAATAATTTGGCACCACATTGCTTACAAACTAGCAATAGAGTTTCCTCAAGAAATATATAGGAACTTCATGATTGTTACAAGGAGGTGAATCAAAGACCATCCACCATCTCTCCCAAATTTTTTTTTTAATGTCTTCATTTATGCACCAATGAATTGGGAACCTCCTTGTTGTTTTAAGAGTATTTGCGTCCCCTGGTTTTTTAAATAGCTGCCAAATGTCATCTTTTGTGATTTTTTTCTTTTTTATGTCCGCATAAGATAATTTATTTTCATAATATTATTTTTGTTCTTCTCTTTTATCCCACCATAAATTAATTTTCCCACTAACTGCACTTACGTGGGTCAAGATTGCTTCCAATGATTTTGCAAGTCTTGCCCTTCCGGGATTTGTATCACTAGAATCTTTTAACCTATTAATTAAAGATTCTAATTCTTTTTGCCCTCTTTCAATTTGGTTCAAAAAAATTTGTTGTGTTCCAGGATGAGGTTTCTCGATTGGTGGAGGCAATTAAGGTTCATTTTCTTCATTTCTTTCTTCATTCGGTTCTTCATTTGGTTCATCATGAGGAGACAGAGGGTTTGGTGGAGGGAGATTATTTCTTCCTGGCAATTAAAAAAGCTACATTTTAAAATATTGATTACACAAAAAATTTAAACAAAAAAAAATTGCAACAAAACTAAAATTTTAAAACAAATAAGAGGCATGATAAGTTGTAAAAACACTTACCTCTTCTCCTGGATCGACCTTGACGACACCGTGGAGCCATTTGATCGATGGATGAACAAAAATAATCAACTCACAAACAACTATAATAGGGTGTGCACACTTTCAAATGTCCTCTTAGCTAAAAATGAGGGTTTGAGAAAGAAAAATGAGCTCGAACCCGTGTGCAGCAAAAATATATAACTTTTTCAAAAGGGCATACACCCTATAGGGTGCACGCCCTATGTCTTGGGTTGCCCAAGCCTAAGGCTTGGGAAACCCAAGCCATAGGGGTTGCATGCTATAGGGCACATGCCCTTTAGTGTGTGTGCACTATTTGTGATGGGGGGCCAAAAATAAAAGTGACATTTTTTTGGTCCCCCATCTTTGTGCACTTACCCAGTAGGAAAATAATATTAAGGAACGGGAAAAAGAAACTGATGAGAAGGAAGGACCTACCGAGCAAGCAAATGAACCTGCACAGGATGAAAAAGAAAGAATAAATCAGATACTAGCAATTTTTTTCATAAGACACCATCCTAAGACACAAATCATTGGAGATAGACAAGCTGGCATGCAAACAAGGAGTAAAGCTAGACAAGGTACATGTCTAGTTTCTGAATATGAACCGAAGAATGTAAAATTTGCATTAGAAAATGATGAATGGGTTAATGAAATGAAAGAGGAAATAGAAAAGATAGAGAAGAAGAAAATGTAGACCTTAGTACCCCGACCTAAAGATAAGAATATTATCAGTACTAAGTGGAAATTCAGGAACAAGCAGAATGAGAACGGAGAAGTAACAAGGAATAAACCTAGATTGGTATGCAAAGGATATGCACAGGAGGAAGGAATTGATTATGGTGAAACACTTGCACCTATTGCTAGATTAGAAGGAGTCATAATGTTACTTGCATAGGTTGCACACAAAAATTTCAAAGTTTACCAAGTGGATGTGAAGTCAGCATTTCTGAATAGAATACTTGAAGAAGTCTACATAGAACAACCTAAAGGGTTCATGGATCCAGAAAAGAAAGATATGGTATGTAGATTACATAAAGCTTTATATGGTTTGAAGAAAGCACTGAGAGCCTGGTATGAGAGGCTGCATACTTATTTGTTAAGTATTGGATTTGTTAGAACAAGTGAGAACAACAATTTGTATATGAAAGGAGATACTGATGATACAATTATTATTGCTGAAATATTTATGGATGACATTATATTTGGAGGTCAAGATCAAATCTATAAGTCATTTGCTGATGAAATGAGAAGTGAATTTGAAATGTCTATGTTCAGAGAGATTAAGTTCTTTCTAGGACTATAAGTGATTTAGTAGAATGATGGTATATTCATCACACAATCCAAATATATCAAGGAAGTATTGAAGACATTTGGCATGGAAGATGCTAAACATGTGGGAACACTGATGGCTACTGGATGTAAACTGACTAAGAAATATGAAACTACAGAAGTGAACTAGACATTGTACCGATCTATGATTGGTAAGTTAATGTATGTAGTGCATAGTAGACCAAACATAGCACATGCTATGGGAATTGTTGCAAGATTTTTTGCAAACCCTAGAGAGTCACACATGGTTTCTACAAAAATAATCTTAAGATACTTGAAGAAAATAGAAGATTATGGATTATGGTATCCTAAGGAAGGCAAGTTTGAATTCAGAGTCTATACCGATGCTAATTGGGTTGGAAATGTGGATGACAGAAAAAGTACCACCAGAGGAGCATTTTTCTTTGGTGAAAGACTTGCTACATGGACAAGTAAGAAGCAAGCTTGCATTTCTCAGTCTACAACCAAAGTAGAGTATGTTGTTGCCACTAAAAACTATTCAAATATTGCATATATTAAACAAGTTATGGAAGGTATGAATGAGATAATCACTAAGCTGGTGATTATATACTGTGATAACACAAGTGTAATAAACATTTCAAAGAATCCAGTGATGCACTCTAAAACAAAGAAAATATCAATCAAGTATCACTACTTAGAAGAACAAGTACAGGAGAAGCAAGTTAAGCTAGAATTTGTTACATCAAAAAAATAACTTGTAGACATATTTACAAAGCCTCTACCGAAGGATAAATTTGAATACTTGAGTACTAGACTTGGGTTCTGTCCCCTGTTTACTGGTCACTAATGTGATCTGGATGTTGCATCAACCTAATCTTATCAAAAGATCATAAAATTTGATGCAGCATAATTCACACTTTGGATCATGTCTAAGGTTGTGAAAAGTTTGGAGAATTGGAATAGATTAGCATATCAGTATATAGAGATACAGAGTATGCACCAGACAATAGAGAGTTACTTGGCTACTAAAAAGATGTATGTTTATTTGTTTCTTTGGCATTGTTGTCAAAGGGAGAGATAAAAAATATGAAACAATATGCACTGATGAGAACACTGACATCTATCTAAGGGAGAGACAAACTGAAAGATAGGGAGAGCACTGAAGATCAAAAACTGAGAACAGAAGAAGGAATCTGAGAGATGGAAAGATCATAACTGTAGAATGTCAAAGATGCATTTGAAAATGTTGTTGAGTAATGTAGTGATTCAACATATTAAACTAGGGAGAGCTTGTACAACATTTGTTCACAAAGTTGTAGAATACATGTTTGGTATGTGTATGGTATATTTCATATTACTTGAATTGCCATCAATGCCAAAGGGAGAGATTGATGAACTAAAATTGATTTAGAACCTAATCGAAGATCTATGATTAGAGATCACTGAGATGTTGATTAGATATGTAATATGATTAAATTAACATTATGTTGTCATTGATGTCAACTAGTTTGACAAAACTTATTTTGTAAGTTACTATACCGAAACATCTGTAGAAAAGGAGTAAGAGAGATGAAGAACATAAATATCTACATGAGGAAGATGTATATGACAAATGACAATAAGGAATACATTGAGTAACTTGTTGATGAGTCTATGACCTTATGTTATTGACTTAATTATGTTTCATTCATCTATGATGAGGAAAAGAGCTGAAAGACACAAGACAATGTGGTTGGTTGATGAAGCATTACAGTATACACTGAGTAGTGTAATGTATATTGAGCACAGTATAAATTGAGCATGTGTTCATTGATACATTTCTTTGTTAACTGAGCAAGAGAAAAAGAACTAAATGATTAGTTTAGCTCATAAGGATTGATGAGCTGGAAAGTACATCAAAATCAGTGATGGAGCTAATGTTTGTTATGAAGATCAATGGCTAGCATAATTCAAGGAAGATCTAAAGGATGAAATCAAAATGTGTTACTGGCACATCAGCCAAGGAAGGTTTAAGCGGAAAAATGGATGAAGGAGAATAAGTGGAAAAATATAATGGAGGAAGAGAAAATGGGTTACTTGTCTATTTACGATGCCAAAGTTTCATTATGAAACTAATGTTGAAAGAAGAAGGACTGCAGAATTGTCACATAAATAAGCTTCATGTATGCCTGATCAAACTGGTTAAGGAGAACCGAATTGCAAAGTTTACCAAGCATCAGAGAGCTATTACCGAGTGACAGTAAGTCATTGATTATTGTGATACAGAATTATAATACTGATCAGTGGATTTGAATGAGCATAAAATAGGTCTAAACATCTACCATTGAAGTTGTAGTGTAATCAGATCAACTGTTGTTATATTTTAACCATTTTAAATAGATAAATCTGTTAACAGAGTGGACTTGAAAGTCTTATATGTGTTATTCATAGAATGAGCATTGTTATCCTATCAACCCCATAGTGAATGTTTGTTGGACGATAACAATTGGTTTAAAATCCTCTAACAAGGTCATGTACACACTAAATAGTGCACCTCTCTAGGTCATTACTTCCAAGGGAATCTAGGAATGGGAAACCTTGAGAAAGTGACCTAGAGCTCCCTAGGCATGTAGTCACAAGGATGTTGATGGTGCTCTAAGCTAGAGCTATTGAAGCATGCAATCTTAATAGTAAACCACACAATGGGAGATTCAATGAGACAAGGACAAGAATGCCAATATCTTCAAGAATCAAGATGAGAATGCAATGCAATGCTATGCTAGAAATGAAGATGCAAGCTAAGCTATGAAAGGAAACTATTACAAACCCTTGCTAATTAAGCTATGTGGGCTAATCTAGAGCATAAAAAAAACTAAGCTAGAAATCATAAACATGAAGCTATGATGCAAGAATGAAACTAGAATGCAAGAATGATCTCCAAAAGCTCCAAAGTCTCCAAGAAATCCTGCAACATAAGATTAGTATTCAAAGTTGGGATCCTAGGATGAGAAAAGAGCTCTCCTTTTAAAGGAATTGAAAATGAATGGACCATGGAGATTAAGAGGAAAAAGATTTAATCAAGGGTGGAGCTTGAAAGAGGAGCAATCCATGTGCACAAATCTCCTCCAATGAGAAAAAAGTGTTGACTTTTGTGCCCCATGTGAGACAAAAAGACCTTTTTCTTCTTTTTATAAAATAGGAATAATGCTTTATTTGTGCAACTTAGGATAAGAGGAAAAGGTGGGGGCTTTTTATTTAATAAAAGGGGAGGAAATTCCTTTTAATTAAATAAAGACTTAGGATAAAATGGTTAGCCCATAGAAAATAATCAAAAATGATAAAAATAGGATTTGATCAAGGAAATTGATATTGAGCTGAAGATGTTGATTCGGGAAATTGATAAATTGCTGAATGGGGGCCCAAAGTCTAGGCAACCATTTTAGGGTGCATAGATTTTCCCCTCTTTGACTAATGTGAGATCGATTTGGGATCACATGTGGTCAAAGAATGGAATTGAAATGTGAGATCAATTTGGGATCACAAAATAACCCAGATGTGTGTTCGACAGATGGTAACACCTCAGGACAAAGATAAGCATAAGCTGACAAAGATAAGTTGGAAGACAAGACCAACACACCTATAAATAGGAATTTGTCAAGTCTCAAATAAAAGATAAGAATATTAAGAAAGGTTTGACTGAAAAAGATGAATCAAGGATTGAAGCTGATAGGTATTGCCCCCTCAGAATTGAAATCAAAATCAAGTAGAGGAGAAACAGTAAATTGCTAAAATCTGATCAAACCACTAGAAATCACAACCAAAGATGAAAGATGATAGGATAACCATCAAGCAGGAAAGACATGCCCTAGTTTGACTAGGTTTGACCAAGAAAGATATATGATAAAAATGAATTCAAACCTTAGAGAGATGAAGCGAATGAAAATGAATGACAGACTAGAAAGTTGAAAGAGATGGGGATGAAGAAATAAAGATGCCCTAACAAAGATTGAAGGATCAAGCCTCAAATGATCAGCCAACTACATAGAAGAAGGGGAAATTTTGAAATGTGATTTTGACTATCAAGATGAATTCAGATTTCAATTTCAGTCCTGAAAATGGATCCAAGACGTTGAAATTAGCTAGGGGTGCAATTTTCACGCAATTCTAAGGTGTTTTAAAAATTGGTCAAAAAGTCAAAATTCTATATAAGGGGGTAAAAAGGTCATTTTCAAAATCAATTGTCTTATTACGATTTGAGAATTTCGAGAGCTCATAGAGAGAAAATGGCCCAGCAAGCAACGATTCTGGTTCATAGGCATCAATTTGAGCATGCTCGGTTGCACAACCAACCTCCCCAGTATGGTTCCCCAATATGTTTCCAGAAAAACTCGCCCTTTTGAGTCATTAATGAGAATTTATGTCATTTTAAAACATGTTTTTAAGTATTTTAAAATATGTCAAATTTTACTCATGTGAAATATCGTACGATAATTATTAAGTATTGCACCCTTTTGAAAGTATTTGTCATGCGATAGTTTGTGGGTCAAAATAGTATCGCACCAGTATTTGATCCAGTATCACATGATACTGGATGAAATATCATGCAAGCATATGCAAACTATCACACTCGAAGATACTATCGCACTAATATTGAGGAAAGTATCACACGATACTTAATAAAAAAAATAGTATCGCACTTAGTGAAATAAGAAATATCACATGAGCAGAATGACATGGATCTAGACAATGTTTGTGTTTAAGATGTTTTGAACTAATTTTATACATCCATCATGATATGTTATGACATCTGGTTTGGGGTAATGGCTTGCAGGAGAACTTTCTAGCGCTCCTCATTAGAGCACTGAGAGTGACCAGGTTATGGTGTGTCCGAGATCTTAATGATCTGGGATGAGCAGACTTGGGGGAGATGAGTTTTGGTTACTTGCTGTAGATGCCCCACATTTGGGCAGATCATGGGTTATTGACAACATTGGCTGAGAGGTGGTACAATGAGCATAACACCTTTCACTTGCTAACTGGAGAGGCCACGATCACCTTGGAGGATGTATATCGGATCCTTTGAGTTCCTAGCCACAAAGATCTAGTGAGTATACTCATGTTTATAGATATTTATAGATGTAAAGTTTCCATATGATAGAAACTGACATGATTGTTTGGTGGCATAGGTATACTACAATCAGGATCCAACTGAGGGATGATAGATCATGCAGGACATGTTCTAGGATGTCACCTTCATTGACAAACACCTTAGCTGGGATCATTTGATGGAGGAGTATGGCAGAGACTTCCCAGTTCCATGCATAGTGTGCTCTATAGTAGCATAGGCACTGATCATAGATAGGAGCTAGAGAGAGTTCCCATTGGGCTGGCGCAGATTAGTCACAGATCTAATTGCACACCCATGATGGATAGCATGAGGCCCAGCCATCCTAGCTAACATGTACCATGAGCTCCATGAGATTGTCTATAGGGAGAGCAGGACTTGGGCATGTCACTGATACATTTGGGGTGAAATTGCGATGACAATTTGCAACGGTGGGCAAATGTTGTCTTTTTGGCTTCTTTTTTTCAATTATACCCCGACAATGTCGCAATTGCGATGTTAACGGGATATAAGAAAAAAAAGAAAAGAAAACATTGGTCATTTCTATAATAGCACCGAGAGGGATTTTTGCAGCCATTGGACGAGGAGATCTCTGTGACTAGGCATCTCTGCGACAAAAGGGATCTACTGGATTGTACATTCAGAATCCAAAAGGTTGAGAAAGGTATGATTTTAAACTTCACTTCCTCCTCATTTTGTGTTGCCCTCTCTTCCCTTTATCATGCAAACCTTATATTTAAGGATATGCAACATGATCTCATTTAACAAGAAAAATGTTTCTGCTATTTCTTCTTAGAAACCCTTCTTCAAACCTTATTTTACCATCGGGTAGTTTTGGCTGGCCACTACTAGGTGAGAGTCTACTATTTCTAGCTTTCCAAAGGGCCAATGCATTTCATGAATTTTTGGAGTGGAGGATGAAGGCCCATGGAGGAGATATCTTTAAGACCCACTTGCTCCGATCCCCTAAAACTGTATTGTGTAGTCTTACGAGATATCATGTATGCTATGTGACAATTGCAGGTATGCTCATGTCTATTGCTGTGTATTTTCTTTAGAAGATTCATTTTGATATGTATACAGAGGCAAGTTTTCATAAATTTTGTTTCATAATGCATCTGATCATATCAATGGGTCAACAAGTTTTTGAGTTACAATTCATACTCTAGCACCATTTTATATCATTGAACTATTGTGGGATAGGATGCCATTTTGTTAAGCAAGTCATCATGGCATTGAAATTGATGCGTTGCTCCTCCTTATTCAACAATCTACAATATAAGTGACCAACAGTTCAACCCAAACTGAACTACTGGTCATATTGAAAGAACTTTTCCTGCCTATACAATTTTGCTCATCAATCACTGCTTTATACTTTATTCTGCTCACTAGTCCATTAAATTGAATTGCATATTCATGTTCTAAGATAACCCAGCTTGTAGAATCATAGATAGGTAAAGGGATTTTAAAAGGCATGGAAAATCATGTTGCTAATGGAGACTCTCTCCCATAGGGTAGAATGAGATGAAATTCATTTTTTACAGTGAAATTCTAACCGCATATTTTCTGTAGCAGATTCATTTTGATATGTATACGGAGGTGGAGATTTTTTAAATTGTGTTTCATAATGCATCTGATCAGATCAATGGGTCAACAAGTTTTTGAGTTACAATTCATATTCTGGCACCATTTTATATCATTGAACTGTTGTGGGACATGATGTCATTTTGTTAAGGATTTATGTCTTCTTCATTTTTCCCCTCTCCCACAACCCCACAAATTTGGTTTTCAAATTCACTTCTACCAAAATGGATTTTATTTTATATAGTGTATAATCCCATAAATTAACAGATGTTTTATGATGTATAATCCTAGAAACTCAGAAATCTTTTATGGCATAAGCCTACAAACTCTTCTTGAATTTATCATTGGTGGCACTTTTATGGGTAGTGAGATTGCAAGCTAGCCAAAGGGCCTGAAATGCTTGCGAGCGTTAGCTCTTTAGATAGGGATCTACCTCACAATTATGCACAGAGCAGTACACTTGTAGTATAGTCAACAAAAGCACAAAAAACCCAACCAACAAAACCACCACCTTTGATGGACTTGACAGGTACTCCCAATAAAGTTCAGACAACTGAGTCTTAATCTTGATTTTATAGTAATTTTTTCTGAGAAATTCTTTGATTTACTTACTAGGTTCTATGTCCCTTATTCTTGTCATAATAAACACATTTCTTATCCCTATTTTGGTTTTTATTACCATCTAGATTGAAGTGTTTGGAGTACTTCAGACTATAGGCTAAATTGTAAAATCTCTCAAAAACTTAAAATTCTAGACACTATACTTTTTGCATGTTTGATCAGTCAAAATTTGGGATTAATTACTCCAAATGGTAACTATTAATTAGTTCATGATTTACTCTAGTTCTCGGAACTCTAGTATATTGATTACTTAATTTTGAATATACCAACACTCTGGTTTTTTGCATGTGTACCCATTGATATTTTAAAGGTGTGTATTCACACATCTTTGAAGGAATGATGTTTTCTCTACATTATGGATTTGTTATCCATGCAAGAAATCTTTTGCTGGAGTTGGGATGTTAATTAGTTTTTACTTATTTTTCATGAAATATGTTGTAAATGTTAATGGGATTTTTTTATGCTATATTATTGGTTGAATAAACAATTTCTTAAGGTAGTCATTAAGTTTGTAATTGTAGTTTCGTGAAATTACACCTTTGACTTGTAATATTTTTTGCATGTAATATATGAATTCACTATTGATTCTAGGTGCATTAAGGGAGGATGAAATCAATATTGTCAAGGTGCATAAAGGGGGGATAAAGCCAATATTAATTGCAGGTGAGGTTAATAAACTATACTAAGGCAATGACCCATAAATTCTTAGTTATATTTGGATTCATATTTTGTTTTTAATCAGATTCATATTTTTCTTTTCCTTTTTATTTTTCCATTTAATTATTCTAATCAAACATACAGGTCAATAATATAGGCTAATTATATGTTGTTGGAAATATGAATTATACATGCTATCTTTGAAGAAATAGATAAATCAATGTGATTCATACAAAAAAATAGATTGGTACACACACACACACACACACACACACACACACACACACACACACACACACACACACACACACACACACACACATATATATATATATATATATATATATATATATATATATATATATATATATATATATATATATATATATATATATATATATATATATATATATATATATATATATATATATATATATATATATGTGTGTGTGTGTGTGTGTGTGTGTGTGTGTGTGTGTATATATATGTGTGTGTGTGTGTTTGTGTTTGTGTGTGTGTGTACCAATCTATTTTTTTGTATGAATCACATTGATTGATCTATTTCTTCAAAGATAGCATGTATAATACATATTTTCAACAGCATATAATTAACCTATATATATATATATATGTGTGTGTGTGTGTGTGTGTGTGTGTGTGTGTGTGTGTGTGTGGACATATATATTCATGTATTTATACATACATACACACACACACACACACACACACACATGCATGCATGCATGTGTATATATATTACAAACAGACTGGTTAATATTTTTGTACATGTGCATATATATGGACGCATGTGTGTAAAATTGGATGTATATGTAAGTAGATACATAATAGATAGACATATGGAGCATGCATACATATTTGGACCAAAAAATTGGAGTAATATTTAAATATATAGATATGGAACAAGTATTGTATTGGCAAAATATAATGTTCAAGTTACATTGTAATGAGAAGAGCAAAATGCATGGCATGATGAATCATCTACCCACCTTACAAAAAAATACAAATTTCTGGGACCTCTATAAGTAAATAGGGGAATGGTTTTTCTTCTACAAAATATAAAAAAAACATTTTTTGTCAAATAATCATACTAGTTCTGATGGAAAATTTTACTACACCATCCATGGGGGAAGCATGGAGCAATGACCATCCCTAGCAGTGGCTGCAATGTCAGAACTTGATCCTACGTTTGTTTTCTCCTTGGAAGGTGTTATGGGCATTTGCAGTTGGTCTATAGAAACCTGAGTGTTGATTGGAAAGTTGGAAACAGATGAATATGAAGGGGAATAAGTGTTAATCATGTCTCAAAATTGAATTTTTTGGAATAGGACTTAATGAGTTGCTTAAATGTCTCTTTCTTTCTAGCTCCTTCTTTGCCTTTTCAAATTCCCTCAATCTTTTCACCTGTTCTTTTTTTTCTCTTTCTCTTGTCTTTGTATTATTCACAACTGCTCTTTCTTTTGCTTCTTCATTACATTTTCTATTTTCTTTTGTTCCTTCAAGTCCCTTTCAATAAGTCTAGTAGCCTTTCTCTCATCTGTCTGTTCCTTTTTTCTTGCCTTCAAATCTACAATCTCCTTATTTTTGGCTTCTTGTTCCATGTACTCATCTCCTATGATTATTTGAGATTGTGGACTCAGCCTAATTGTGCCACCACTCTCATGAGAATATTTCTCATCAACCTTTGCATTTGGAAACTTCAAAAAAGATAATAGTGAATGCATTTGGCTACCTTCTGGTTGGATATTATATGAATCTGTAATATTTCACTCAGGTACTTCGAGCATCATTTCTATATTGTGCAACCCGAGAATGACATCTTTATCTTTATTTACTTATGCTTCGTTCTCTGCTTTGATTACCTCCGTAATGCATGTGGTCCGTGCTTAGTTGGGATCCAGTTTGAATCTACTGCTATAGATTGTGGCTCGCGACATTCATGTTGCTATTGAAACTATTCCATATGTGCAGAGGTGCTATTGAGTCCATTTATTATGTCATGCCCTAGCTCATGGTTGCATGAAGTGATGAACTAAGCCAACTCATGGCCAAGCACCAAGGTCAGTGAGCTATGTGTTTTGACTGCATAGCCCACGAGCTAGGGATACATCATTGCCATGTTAAAACTCAGCATTCAAATTTGCGTCCTTGTTGATTTCTTGAGATTGAACTTTCAAAACCAAAAATGGTTAAGTGGATGCGAAAAGTTCGGGGTTAAGAAATGGGAAAAGTTAAGATTTTGGAAGGATTCTCACAAAAAGTTGGGATTTGGGAATTATTCTCGCCAAAAGTTCATGATTGGGAGTTGAGACTCACAAAAAGTTAAGGTTTGAGAATTTTTTTTGCAAAAAGTTAATGTTTCCAATATATTTTTGCGAATAAAATGGAAATGCCTTAGAAATTTTAAATTTTGACATTTCAAAAATCTGTCATTTAATATGTCTTGCTAAAGCTTGTAAATTTTGTTCCTTTTTCCATGTCATGTAATATGTCTTGCCTTGTAGCTTATATGTTTTGAAATTGCTGTTAGGCCTTGTAGCTTATATGTTTTGATTGTTGGAGAGCTTCTAGAGCTAAGCAAGAAGACCATTGCACGAGTTATAGCTGCATGCTCAGGTATGAAAATTGTATATTTTTTAATCTAATGTATATTTTAACTAGACTTTTATCTTATATTTTTTGAAATTGCTTTTAGTGGCTTAATGTTGTAAGGTCTCTTGAAATAAGACCTTCAGGTGGTTGGTCAAAGTTTTACAAATAATCTTATCCACAAATTTGCCTAGAGCAATTGACTGAATGTTATAAAAGGTGATTGGGTTAAATGTCTTAGGAATAAAGTCAAAGAAAGTATTTTTAAAATATTAAAGTATTTAACTAGGTCTAAGAAGATTTGTGTACTTTCGACAATTTTTCTTAGTTTGTGAAAGTTGTAGACTGAAGTTTTCATAGCCTGATTTTTGCTTCCTGCGAAGAATGATCATGTCAGATAATATAAGTGAAGAACAAAATAGGGAGATAATCGCTAGATTTTGGTCTAACTTGAAAAGAAAAGGTGATGGAAAATGTTATTTTCCCTGTAAAATTTGTAAGGGCTTAAACCATAGAAGACTGCTAATCAAAATAGTTAAGAGACATTGTAGGGAGAATGGTCACATTGAAGGGGGGCATGCCTATCAATAAGATACTAAATATTTCTCTATTTTGTCTAATTTATAATTTTCTTTCTATAATGTAGGTATCATTCAAAGACTCCTTCAAAGGCTTGTTCAATGTTGTCATAGTATTGACTACTCCATCTTTGTAACTACAATGTCTCTGTCCTCTAGCTTGTGACTGTGATCTTGTTCAAGGTAAGATGCCCATTCTTGCCTCCACCATACTATCTTCTTGTCTTCTTGCTGTAATAACTACCTATACACTCTAAAACTTGCAAAAATTGCATTTAAAAAGTTATCAAAATGTTGTCAAGATTGACAACTATGTTTGTCAACTTGACAACCACTATGACAATCAAAGCAAAAGAACCTAATTTGTGAGACCTAATTGAGTAGGTGGGTTTTGAGATTTTGTTATTGAAGTTATAGACCAATGGGTCAAATGATCAAGGATAATCATTGATGGATGTGTGTTGTTTTATCTCAGTATGTAGACATTGATGGGCTTTTGTTTAACTTGATCATCAATAAGCCTTGAGTTGTTAAGTTTGAGTATCACCAATACATCAACACACTTATCATGTACAAGTTTTATAATGGATACATCTCGAATAGTATAATACTTGTCACTGTTAATATGATCTATGTGTGTCTAAAGAAATCTTCACAAAACATTCTCATTATCATAATCAGAAAGAAAAGTGACTCCACAAGATTATTTGACATCAATGACAAATTGCCAACAATCTCCCCCTTTGGCATTGACATCAAACCTCAAAACATTTCTATAATAGCAAAATATCAAATCAAATCTGAATCATACCAAAATTTGAAACATGGCAAATCACCAAAATTGGATCTGACTCATCTACTATCAATGTTCTTATTTTATGAAGAAATGGTAGGAAAGCTATTTATAATGTGAACACTAAATGTTATTTCTTCAAGTAACTGGCACAAGTTTATCTAGAAAATAATGTCTACAAGCATGCTGCTAGAATGGGTCAGTGCTTCTCGTCCACATATTGTACAGTTCAAGTTCCACGGGATCAGCTTGAAGAAGACTTTCATGACATTGAAAGGAATGATTATAAATTTCCTGACAGTGTAGGAAAGATCACTCCAGATCTTTCCATGGAGGTTGCTTAGAAATTGAAGTTGATTGTCAATCCCCCCTCAGCCTATCAGATTCGATATGGTGGCTTCAAAGGTGTTGTTGCAACTTGGGAAGCGAAACTTGGAAGCACATATAAGCTTTCTTTGAGGCCCAACATGAAAAAGTTTGAATCTCAACATGATATGCTAGAAATTATCACTTGGACACATTTCCAGCCCTGCTTTCTTAACAGGCAGATCATTACTTTGTTATCAGCTCTGAGAGTTCCTGACAGCACTTTCAATGAATTACAGGATTCAATGGTGCATAAGCTTAGTCAAATGATTTTCCATGTTTCAAGCACTTTTCAGCAACATTGGATGCAAATTTAAGCTTCTCACGATATCCACCCAAGCTTCCATTGTCGCATGATCGCATGATACTTTTTTACCTCTTGCAATCATGCGACCACTCCAAAAGAATTGATGTAACATTTAAAAAACTTTCATCCACCTAGCTTATGTTGTCGCATGAGTGCATGGTACTTTTTTACCTCTTGCGATCATGTGACCGCTCTATTCATTGGTGCGTGACATTTTCAAAATGAGTAATATTATATTTAATAATCATTCCACCTCATCACCACACTTGTGCTATTGGCGTACGTGGGTCCTGGCAGAACACATTATCGCATGATCACATGGTATTATTTTATTTCTTGCGATCATGCGACCGCTCTATCATTGGCGCACGTGGACTGCACCGTTGGCATTCGTGGGTCCTAGCAGAGCGCATCTGTTTAGTCTCATTTTTCATTGACTTTCTCTCTCGTACTCAGGCTTCATTGTCGCATGATCGCATAGAATTTTTTTATTCCTTGCGATCATGCGACCACTCTATCATTGGTGCATGATATAGTATTTAATAATTAAACCTTCATTTGTCGGGCTTACGTTGTTGCATCTACGCTATTGGCATACGTAGATTCCCTTTTTTTTTGCCTTGTTGCATGATCTCGTGGCTATTATTTTATTCATGCCATCATGCAACCAGTCCATTTTCCAACCGCAACTACCGCATTAAAATCAATTTTATTTTTACGCCATAGGCATTTCTATATGAAAAGCCTTGACCTCTTTAGTGAATCTAACGGTTGCAGCTAGCTGAATAGGTAATGACTGCCATTGAAACAATCCTTGCCGTCTATTCAAAAGGGAAGAGGTGAAATATTTATTATTTGCAAATGTTCCAATGACAACACCATGGCAAAATCCAAAATATCTATTCACTGACTTAGCATGTCAGCAGTGGGTGGATAGGATAAGCATGCATCAGAGACAAAACAAACCGTTGGAAGATTGAATATTGAAACAGGTCTTCAGGAGCCATTGCAAGTTTTAATACCCATTTTCAGTTCATCATTAAGCTAGATGACAATAATTTGGGCTCAGGAGGAGCAGTCACTATCACTACACACAGTGCATTTGTCTGCATCAAGATCCACATTGTCTTAAATAAACCCAATTTCTCTATAGGTCTTGCTGACAATTTGATCATAATCCACAAATGTATACCAAGGCAGTGTGACTACAACATCTTGTAGATTACCTCTCCGTTATGTTTTGATGGATTGTCAAACTCTATTCCAAAACCCCCATTTTGCACAGGCTGGAATTAAGGATATTGGGGGAGGTTTTGGAATTCAGCTTCATGCCTTCCAAATGCATTTGATCATAGTTTATATACATCCTTTCTCATAATTTGTGTGCTTAATCTTCAATCTTTATGTCCCAAGAGGCAACTCTTCAATGAGGCGTTCTTGGTAAAGAGCGCACGTGTCAGTAATTAGCCTTTCTTAGATAGATAGACAGTGATTTTGTTGTTATATATATATATATATATATATAAAGTTTGGAAATACAAAAAGTATAATAGAGAGGCTCTATTGTTAGCCAGATATACCATGTTCTTAATGTTAAGATATTTAAATATGTCTAGTGAGTTGCAATATGTCTCTTATGCATTTAATTTTAGTACGATTCATAATTACAATTTTTAAGCATGTGAAGTGAATTACCATATGTTAATTATAATTTACATTTGATTGCGATAATTTTTTGCAAATTTAAAGAATGTGTGGCAAATGGTAGGTTATATTTGACCATTGTCAAATATCTAATGATTCGTTTCTAACCAAAGATGCCAAATAATAAATGAAGGCCCAAGAACCCAAACTCAACCAACAGAGAAATATGCAAACAATCCTAATTCAAAACTCTCCACTAGAGATGCCAAAGACAGTGACTGTCCCTTGTATAATGTACAGTCAGTGTAACATGGAAATGAGCCCATATTTGCATGGTTCAATACCAATACATTCAAGTGGCAATTACACAAGGATAGTCACAAATGAGGACAGTCACTGTAAAGACAACATGATAATGTACAATCACCGTAAGGACAGTCACAAATGAGGACATCTCTCTATTGCACTAAATGAGGACATCTCACAGTGATTGTCCCATGTAATTATCACTTGAATGTATTGGTATTGAACTATGCAAATGCTTTTCTCCTTGATAATGTCCTCATTTGTTCAAGAAGAAAAGCATTTGCATGGTTGAACACCAATACATTCAAGTGGCAATTACACAAGGGACAGTCACTATGAGATTGTCCTCATTTGTGACAAGGATATTCACAAATAAGGATAGTCACTGTAAAGACAACATGATAATGTACAATCACTGTAAGGACAGTTTCATTTTCATTCTCACCTAGTGCTGTTATTTGAAATAGAGAGATGTCCTCATTTGTGACAACAAAGAGGATACCTTTGAGGGCAATTAAGGGATTCTAACATTGCCCTCAAAGGTATCCTCTTTATTGTCACAAGTGAGGATATCTCTCTATTTCAAATAACTATCCTTACAATGATTGTACATTATCATTTTGTCACAAGTGAGTGCACAGCTGCTACCTCTTGTTCAAAAAGCTTCTAAAAAAATGACACTGCATTTGCATATGCATGACTATAAAATCATATGGAAAGGTACAGGATTGCACATCTTGGTGATGTACGAATCTTAGAAGCAGTTGATGCTCTAGGATTGCATCACTTGGTTGATTGCTTAATCTTCCCACAGAAGGGCCATAGGCCTCATCCCGATGAAGCTTCTAGCAGTGATCTTGATGGGGATATCTACTTTGTTTCTTGGGACTCTAGGCTTATGCCAGAAAGTGGTAAGAGTTGGGATCCAATGTGCTATGCTCCAGTTCAAGAAAAAGAGTCGAAAGCACCTGTGACAAGAGAGGTATGGCTATTCTCATCATCCTTAATCCACCTTCCTACCCCCTTTTTTTTTTTTTCTGATATCTATTGCTTTTTTAATATGCAATTTATTTACCTTAATCTGAGAATTCCTTAGGATGGTCCAGACTCCATATAGACTTATCAAAATCTCCATTCACAAGGGTAGGCTTCACATTCATCTGACGTACCTTTCAATCAGATACAAAGCCTTATTGTTTGTTGTTATGTGTGATATTAATATGTTTCTTTAGTTAAAATTGTCACAGGGTCTTCTTGTTTGGAATGGACAAGTTATTTAGTTCTTTGTTTTTTCGCCAAATTGGTGCCTTACACATAGGAAACTATTAAGTGATTAGAAAAATAATTCAGTTGATGTTTCTTTCTATGTCGTTGCTTCATTTTTTGCATTCCATCCCACAGTCTTATTGTTTCCTAATCTTTCTAATGAGGGCATTATCATCAACTTAGAAATATATAGCTCTTTCCTTCATTTTCTTGCATTGGGCTTTATGCTTTAGATGCATCTTGAAGTTTTTGTGCTTTTTTGGACACTTCTTGTGGTTTTTCTGATGAGGGCATTATCATCAACTTAGAAATATATAGCTTTTTTGGCCGCATCCTGTTTGTTCCAACAAATGCTAAAGTATCAAAACCCAGTGTGTTTTCTTCCTTTTGGCTTGAAAACCCAATGTGTTTTCAACCTTCTCTTGTCGTGTGATCACATGCGGCTTCCTAACTGCATGCGACCATGTGACAAGCCTCTAGCGGCCAAGTTTTAAATGTGTAATTATGACGGGGTTGTTGTATCGGTGATGGCAGTTGGGACGTCACCGGTACAACAACCCCATCAAAATTCTTGGAGTGGCCATCACAATTACGATGATTAGTGGTTAACATCTTACAGTTGGTCGCATGACACATGGGCTCTTCTGAGCCCATGTGACCATGCAACAAATCATCAGTAGTCATAGGTAAGGTCATCACAATTGTGAAGGTTAGTGGTTAACATCTTACGGTTGGTCACATGAGCGCATGGGCTCTTCCGAGCCCATGTGACCATGCGACAAACCACCAGTGGTCAGAGTTAAGCCAGTCATAATTGCGATGACCACACGAAGATTTGTGATGGGGTTGCTATCACAATGAAGGGTTTTCATTGCAACGAAAAGGAGTCACAATTGTGATGAAAAGGAGAAGACGTCATATTTTGTGACTAAAAAATTGTGACATCTATAACTATCGCAATTGCAACACATAGCAGTCTCAATTGCGACACATAGCCATCACAATTTGGAGCCAAATTTATTAGTGTGTGATACTATCTTAGCACAGGTATGGGCGTGGGAACACATCACCATTGTGCACCCACATGTGTAGCTGAGGGAGTGAAGGCACCCCTATATATACAAATATATAGGTTTCATCAGCCAGCCACATAACGGGGATGTGACATACTACCGCAGATTACTAGATGAGCTCACATCATTTCAGTGGAGACCATACAGGGCTTGTGAGTAGTGGGGTGATCGGGAATGGGAGTTAGGTTATATGTTATGTAGTTGGCCACTAGTAGGTTGGCACTCTGATATAGTAGAGTGCTTCGTGATCACCCAGGTCTAGAGATAGTTTGGACGGTAGCAGAGGGTGCCCACAGAGACTACCACCTATGCTCAGGTTAGAGATGAGGAGGGAAAGGGATGGCTATCGATGTTGGACTACTAGTAGGTAGTACAGGATACCATAGCTATATGCAGGGAGCCATGGGACTATCTCCTAGATATGGTAGATGCAAGTACAGATGTAGTGTACAGGGCAGAGTGGTGGAGGCATCCATTCCCATGGTTTACTGTACTTGATGCATAGCCGCCAGCAGAGGGAGATGATGAAGATGGAGATGGAGGGGACAAAGGAGGTGGAGGGAGAGTTAGTGAAATAGGATAGGGGTCTTGATTAGGTGGCCAAGAATGTTCATGGAGATAGGGTTCTACGGATGAGGGGGATGACACAGTGAGACCATCTCACTGATGGGTGGATGCTGGGAAGGATTAGCCTATAGGGGGAGAGGATCTCAGAGTGAGGATCCAGGTTTTGGAGACAGAGATGTAGTAGCTATGGATTACCATAGCCATGAGAGATTAGTAGCTGACTGATCTATGATCTGAGATAGATCAGTGAGAGAGGGCATCTCAGGCATATGCAACAGAGATACGGAGGGGGGCAATGTGAGCTACTTATTACTATGGTCTCTACATATAGGTTGTACCTGAGGGATAGAGAGTGCCACTCTACTCTAAGAGGGTTGGGAGGTCTGATATGGTACCTGACAAGGTGGTAGAACAACCTACACCACCACCACCTCCACATGATTGTGTGAGTCATACCTAGGGATAGGATCATAGATGTATAGAGACATACCTTGGGACATTATCCAAATTCTGGATCCCACATTGTACTTGTATCATGACATTTATATATATGAAATTTACTAGATGTTCGATATATCTTGTGTATTTGTCCCACTTGTGATGGATGTTTCAGTTTTTATATTGTCTTGTCATATTGCTCAAAATGTATGATATATATGCTCTTGTATAATCTCTCTCATAGATGCATGTTTAGTTCTTATATGTATGATATAGACTTGTGTTTCTGAAAATGATCTCTTTAGGGTATATATATGATGATAAGATTAACCCCTTGTGATGAAAAGAAAAGGATGTGATGTGAAAGACAAGGAGTGAAAGACATGATCGAGGAGAGGAAAGGTGAGTGCAGTTGACTGATAGGTCCATGAAAGATGAAAAGGAGAACTCTCTCCATATGCAAGATGCAAAACTAACTAACATGAACCTGAAAATGCAAGCTACTATGAAAATTGGTTTACTTGCAAGGTCGCAAATATTTTAGACTCTAATATTCATCATTGAGCATTATTGCTAGCATCGCAAGATCATACAATGCACACTAGTGTGACTATGTGAATCTAAATATGATCTATATTAGATAGATATGTGGGAATCCCACCTAGGCACCAAAGACATATAGGTCAAGATGACTAGTGCAGCAAGATTTCCTAAGTATAATATGGCAAGATTATACTTGCATTGAGACACAAGGAAAGTCAAGATGGCTATAAGTATGCACTTGTGAAAACAGTCAAGGATAATACCTTGTAGGCCCTAATGTCAAGTGCAACAAGCATAAATGCTAATGACAGTTAGGACCAACAAAATATACCCACAAGAAGAAAAAGAAATAAAACATGTCCTCACGCCCCCAGTCTTCTAGCTTGGCATCATTGAAAACTATTAGGGAGAGAACTCTCGTCAAAGAAATCATCATAGATAGTACACAAAGAAATAAAGTCAAACAAGTCTTAGTGATTCAAGCGTTTAAGTGTGTGTGTGTAGGTCATAGAGTCAAACTTTGAGTATCACATCTGTGGGTGAGAAAATATCGTATCATGCTAGACTGTAGGTAAGATATCTGATAAGCGTTGAGAAACATTGGATGCTGGGGGTAGTGTTGAAAAACACATTTGGGTGGTGTTGAAAAACCCCATTTTCAAGGATGTCCTAAAGACCAATGTATCCTAGAGATCAAAGAAAACACAGTTATGCCCCCTAAACAAAGACAAAGACCAATTCCAAACCAAGGCAACAAGGTCAAGGCATGATGGAGAAAGGCTAAGTGTTGAGCACGCATGCTAAGAAACAAGGGTGCAAAGGCCTCAAGTAGTGTTTGTTTCCAGGTTTTCACCACTTGGAGATTTTTTTATTTTTTCAATTTTTTTGTATTTTTGCTACCAAGGCACCTGTTTCCAAGTTTTCACCAAGGCACTTTTTCTATTTTTTTTGAATTTTTTGAATTTTATTTTATTTTTTTTAGGACTTTATATGCTTTTTAGGATTTTTTCAACATCATATATGAATTTCTTTGGAATTTTTTCAGGATCAATAAATATGTACAAAGGATGCCCCCAGACATAATAGGCATCATGGGTAGAACAACTTTAGGTGCAAAACATTGATAGGATCAAGGAGCTGTTATCCCTATGGATCAAATAGTAAATAAGCACCTATCCCAAAAGCAGCAGTAATAATGTATGGTCCAAGCCAATTAGGTTCAAATTTTCCCTTTTGCTCTTTATGTTGTTGGTTCTTAGGGTTTTCTCACAAGACAAGATCTCCCACCTAAAATTCTCTTGGGTGAACCTTCTTGTTGAATGCTTTGGACATACACTTTTGGTAGACTCTCATGTGATCAAATGATGCTTTATGGTTTTCATCTAGAAGTTCTAGTTCTTGGAGCCTCATGGCACGGTAGTCTTCATTGGTAACTAGACCTTTGAGAGAGACTCTAAGTGAAGGAATCTCCACCTCTAAAGGTAACATTGCTTCAACAGCATAAGTGAGGGGAAAAGGAGTAGCCCCTATTAGAGTACAAATACTCATTCTATAGGCCCACAAGGTCAAATTTATCTGTAGGTGCCAATCTCTACCATTCTTGTGAACTATTCTATGGATAATTTTGAGAATGGTTTTATTCGAAGCTTCTGCTTGTCCATTTCCTTGCGAGAAGTAAATGGAGGACCAATGCTATTTTATCTTTAATTTCTTGCATAGTTGCTTAAGGTCCTTATTTTTGAACTGACCTCCATTGTCAGTGATAATCTCAGAAGGCACTCCATATCGATAGATGATATGGTTCAAGATGAATAGAGAGACTATCTTGCTCGAGGCAATAGAAAGTGGGATAGCCTCTACCCATTTAGTAAAGTAGTCAGTAGCAGTGATAATGAATTTGTGTCCACCTGATGAGTTGGGATGAATCTTCCCAACAAGGTCAAAGGCACAATGCTGAAATGGCCAATGAGAAATAGAATGAATAAGCTCCCTTCCTAGAGCATGTATCAAGTTACTGTGTTTCTGACACTTTTCTCATGATTTAGCAAAAGCTACTGCATCTGTGTGCATGGTAGGCCAATAGTACCCAACCCTAAGCAACCTTCGGGCCATGGCAAGACCATTAGAATGTCCTTCACAAATTCCCTCATGAATGTCAGCTAACGCTTGGTTGGACTCATCTTTTTCCAAGCACCTAAGAAGTGTCCCATCTAAACCCCTCCTATACAGATCACCAGAGATAAGGGTGTGGCGAGAGGCATTTTAGGTTAAATTTCTTCATTCAGAATGGTTGAAGGTTTTAGGGATAATGCCATCATGGAGGTATGAGCAAATGGCATCATAGTGGGATGACTCGTGGCCAACAATGGTACAAACAACTTGGCTTTCTTGGGAGTCATAGATAATATAGCATAGCTCTTCCACTAGGAATTCAAATTTGGACTCATGATGTTCTAGCTGAAGAAGTGAAGCCAATGTAGCCATAGCATCAGCTACTTTATTCTCTTCCCTAGGGATTTGTTGAAATGTAACAAAGGTGAAATATCATCTTAATGAATCAACCATTTTCTTGTAAGGTACCAGTTTTTCATCCTTTGTTTGGTATTCTTGGTTGACTATTAATTGTGAATCCCCATAAATATGTAGCTCTATAATTCTCCACTCTATTGCCATTTTTAGTCCATTTGTCAAGGCCTCATATTCAGTAATGTTATTTGTACAAGGAAACAATAGTTTTTAGGACTTAGGGATTGTGTACCCATGAGGAGAAACAAATAACACTCCTCCTCCTGAACCATTTTGCATGAAAGAACCATCAAAGAACATCTTCCATGTTCTTGCAATCATGTACATTATGTGCTCATCTAGAAATTCAACTTGAATAGGTATGTTATCTTGGATTGGGAAATCGGCCAGTTGGTCTACAATGGCTTGTCCTTTTATGGCATTATGCTCAACATACTCTATGTCAAATTCTGATAGGATCATCATCCACTTAGCAAGTCTACCTATGAGAGTAGCCTTACCAATCAAGTATTTGAGAGGATAAATTTTTGCAATGAGGTGTATTGTATGTGCAAGCATGTAATGTTGCAACTTTTGGGAAGCAAACACCACCGCTAGACAAGATTTTTTAATACTAGTGTAGTTGACCTCATATGACACAAGAGTAGAATTGATGTAGTATATAGCCCTTTCTTTTCCAGTATCATCAAGTTGAGCTAATAATGCCCACGAGGAAGATTTTGTTGCTAAAACATATAATATGAGTGGTTTTCCTTGGATAGAAGGCATTAGGATTGGAGGATTGGCCAAGTACTACTTGATTTGGTCCATGCTTTTCTGATAATTCTCATTCCAGACACATTTAACCCCTTTATGTAATGTCTTATTGAAGGGTTGAGCTCTATTAGCTAGTTGTGAAATGAACCTCCTTATAGATTGAAGGTGTCTTTGAAGACTCCTCATTTGGCTAATGTTTTTGGGAGGCAGCATATCCAATATTGCTTGAACTTTCTCTACGTCCACCTCTATTCCTTTGGCTAAAATGATAAACCCTAGAAGTTTTCTAGAGGTGACCCAAAATGCACACTTTTTTGGATTTAATCTGAGTTGAAATTGCTCCATACAATCCAAAATGACCTCCAAATCACCTAGGTGTGTATTCCTTCTTTTAGATTTTGCCAAGGTGTCATCCACATAATCTTCCATATTCTTATACATCATGTCATGGCAGATAGTTGTCATAGCTCTTTGATAAGTAGCTCCTGCATTTTTTAATCCAAATGGCATGATGTTCTAGCAATAGGTTCCCCATGTGCAAGTGAAGGCAGTCTTTTCCTAGTCTTCAAGACCTATCTTGATTTGATTATACCCAAAAAAATCATCCATCAAGGAATAGATCTCATAACCCACGGTCATGTCCACTATCATGTCTTTGTTTGGAAGTGGAAAATCATCCTTTGGGCATGCTTTATTAAGATCTCTAAAATTTGTGCAGACACGAATGGACTTGCCATATTTTGAAACTGGCACAATATTGGATATCCATTTGGCATAATCAATGGCTCTTATAAACCCTGCTTTGAGGAGTTTTTCTAGTTTAGCTTTGACGAGAAGAGCTATGTGAGGGTACATTTTCCTCAACTTTTGTTTTACTGGTTTGATACTTGGAGCTATGGACAAGTGATGCATAATGAGATTAGTGTCCAATCTTGGCATGTCTGAGTAGGTCCAAGAAAAATTAATTTTCTTGCTCTTTAGGAACTTGGTATATGCCTCTTTTTCTTGTATTGATAGAGACTAAGCTGAATGCACTATTTGTGGAGCCTCTTCTATACCCAAATTGACTGGCTGTGTAGGCTCAACAATCACTGAAGATTTGTCCTAAAAGTAACTTGGGAGATGATCAAGTACCTCATCTTTAGGTTCCTCAGAGAGGTTTTCACCCTCAGATACGTCCTTTATTTCTACTTTTTTCGGTTCTGACACCACCACACAGTGGTTTTTTCCATCAGAACTCTTATTTTTTTCTTTTCTTTTTCATTTTGCGACTAAAGTACTTGATATCTAGTTCTTTCATGCTTGTAGTTGGTTTGCTGGTGGAAGAGACTACAGGCTCAAGGTCATTTAGGTAACATGCTATCTCATAGTCATTTTGGAAGGTTAGGAGCTAAGGCTCTTGATAGTGCTGAGACCAATCAATTAGGTGAGGATTGGCAAGGGGTAGGTCAATGACTGGTTCAATATTGTGTATGCAAATGGCATCATCTTTAGTGAGTGCAGAGTTAGGATCTGTCAAGTATCCCTCTAAGGTACCCAAATCAAGACTTATCCTACTAAGCGAAGCATCATCCACTAAAGCAACTTGTGGATTCAAATCCTCTAATCGTACACTAGACTTGTTAGCTACCTTAGGTTGGGTAGTATAAGCATGAATAACATCAATGTCCATGTCAATTGTAGAAGAATTAGAGAGCAATTCCCACTCATATTTATGTGAGTCCGTATCTAAATCTTGACTAGGATGTTTACACTAGGCATGTTTGCATTGTCTAGATGTAGAAGCTCCAATGTCACCAAGGGTAATACCTTCTTGAATGTCATTTGTGAATTGATGTTCTAGAATAGGACTCTCAACATGATCTCCAACAATAGACTCTTGTTGTTCTAGGTTTGAAACTATTGGATTGGCAACTAGAATATCTAAATCTCCCCATAGGAGATTAGTGGCAGGGACCCAATCTTCACACATGCCCTATTGATTTGTCAGATTGGGTATGTAGTTTGATTCATCATCACTATATGTCATAGCAAGGATAGGAGCATTTTTCTTCTCCTGACTTTCAAAACCTAGGCCAATCGTTGTCTTAGACCAGCATCCAAAAAGAGCATGGTCGAGTGGTTCAGTTCTAGCATCTAATTTGTGACTGAGAGGACCATGACCTAGATAACCCATGTTTTTGATGAGAGTGTACCCTCTTCCATATGTCCTAGGAGAGGGAGAGAAGTTCTCATTATGCAAGTGTTTGTTTTCTTTATAGATCCAGTCCTTGACAACTACTTCTTCTTTTTCATCCTGGATGGGCACTGAGGACTCTATAAATGTATCAAATAGGGTCATGATTGAAGATGAAGGATGCATCTCTTGTGAAGGTTTTCCATAGGACCTAGGTGAGACTGGTAGTTTTGTAAAGGAGTCAATGTGATACCCCCCCATACCAAGGTCTATGGACTTGAACTTATTATGGCATTGTGTTAAAGTTGCATCAAAATCCTCTACTTCCCTATTGAGAGGAACATGAGTCCCCACTGAAATTGCATTTATAGATAATGTGCTATCCCTGGGTATACAAACTTCTATTCCATTATAGGGGAACTTAACACATTGGTGGTAGGTGGATGGCACTGCTTGCATGTCATCGATCCATGGTCTACCAAGTAGGATATTATATGCTAGAGGACTAGCATCAACAATTTGGAACAAAATGTCCTTTTCCACAGGGTCAATCCTAATAGGAAGGACGGCCAACCCTTTAGAACTTATTTAAGCCTCATCATAGGATTTGATGGTAATTTTATTTTGGGTATTAATAACTTGCTCAGAATAACCCAGTATCTTCAACAAACTCAAGGAACAAATGTTGAGCCCAACACCCCCATCAATCAACACACGCCTGACATGGGTTTTGTGAATCATGACTTCGATATGAAGGGAAAGATTATGTAGATGGCTCAAAGCTTTGTCATCTTCTTCTGAGAATGTTAGGTAATGAGGGCTAGCAAGGTGGTTAACCATGTTCTGGAATTGGTCAACATCTATGTTGTTAGGAACATTGGCTGCATGCAAAGCATCCTCAAGGATACGCTTATGTCTTGGAGACAATTCCAAGAGTTCAAAGATTGAGATTTCAGCTGGCGTTCTTTGTAACTGGTCAACAAGATTATAGCTCATTTCAAGGTTGACTGTTGATTTGGTGGTGACATTCTTGGATGTCACTTGCTTGGGTTTGCTAGACTGGTTGGAACTAGGACCTCTAATAACCACAAGACCTTGACCTTGGCTTCTGTTGATAGCGTTGAGAGTTTGGGATGACCTTTGAGAGTGAGGACCCCTAAGCACCACCACAGGTTCTTCATTAAATATAGGAGGAGAGCCCACATCATAACCATAAAGATCTTTGTTTCGCCCCATGGTGGGTGCAAAAAATGTACACACTAAATAGTGCACCTCTCTAAGTCATTACTTCCAAGGGAATCCATGAATGGGAAGCCTTGAGGAAGTGACCTAGAGCTCCCTAGGCATGGAGTCACAAGGATGTTGATGGTGCTCTCAACTAGAGTTATTGAAGCATGCAACCTTGCTAGTAAACCACACAATGGGAGATTCAATGAGACAAGGGAAAGAATGCCAATATCTTCAAGAATCAAGATGAGAATACAATGCAATGCTATGCTAGAAATGAAGATGCAAGCTAAGCTATGAAAGGAAAGTATTACAAACCCTTACTAATTAAGCTATGTGAGCTAATCTAGAGAATAAAGGAAACTAAGCTAGAAAGCATAAAAATGAAGCTATGATGCAAGAATGATCTCCAAAAGCTCCAAAGTCTCCAAGAAATCCTGCAGCATAAGATTAGTATTCAAAGTTGGGATCCTAGAATGAGAAAAGATCTCTCCTTTTAAAGGAATTGAAAAGGAATGGACCATGGAGATTAAGAGGAAAAAGATTTAATCAAGGGTGGAGCTTGAAAGAGGAGTAATCCATATGCACAAATCTTCTCCAATGAGAAAGAAGTGTTGACTTTTGTGCCCCATGTGAGACAAAAAGACCTTTTTCTTCTTTTTATAAAATAGGAATAATGCTTTATTTGTGCAACTTAGGATAAGAGGAAAAGGTGGGGGCTTTTTATTTAATAAAAAGGGAGGAAATTAATTTTAATTAAATAAAGACTTAGGATAAAATGGTTAGCCCATAGAAAATAATCAAAAATGATAAAAACAGGATTTGATCAAGGAAATCGATATTGAGTTGAAGATGTTGATTCAAGAAATTGATAAATTGCTGAATGGGGGCCCAAAGTCTAGGTGACCAATTTAGGGTGAATACAGGTCAAACCTAACAATTTGTTTTTAATCTTTAATAGGGTTGGGTCTTCACCAACCTCACTTCAGAAGAGTGAACATTTTTGGGTTGTCGGTCCCAGGTGGTTTTTCCCTTCACAGGGTTTCCATGTTAAATATTTTGTGTTATGTGTTCATTGTGGTGATTACTTGTTATCATAATTTGCATATTACATGTTAGATTTGGCCATTATTCATTAGTTGTTATTGACTGGTAATCGGTAAACGCACAGACAGTAAAGTATCTTATGTTATCGAGTTGCAAAAGTTTAAGTAAATTGTTTTGGTTTATACATTAAGAATTGGGATTGTGGATAACTGATTCACCCCGCTCTTAGTTATTCTAATAGTAAGCATTTTTGTTAAGAAGAAATATGATTTAAATGGCCAAGTCCTTGTCAAAGCTATGGCTAAGGGCTTTCTGTCCTTTGATTTTTCATGCAAGGAGGACTTAAAAAAAATCCTTTGTGCAGGCTATAGTGTGGGTAAGACTCCCAGAACTTCCTCTAGGATTCTATTTTGAAGATGTCTTCAATGGAATAGCCAACTACTTCAGCTCCCTTCACTCAATAGACCATGTGACCGCTTCTAGAAGTCACCTTAGCTATGCCAGGATTTGCATAGGGGTGGAAGAGGGTCAAGACATGTTGGAAATTATAGTGCTCCGATCCAAACTGGGTAAACATGTGCAGAAGTTGGATTATGAAAGTGTCCCTTTTACTTGCTTCCTCTGCAAGAAAGTAGGAGACAAATCTAAAATGTGCCCTGCGTTTCTAAAGTCAAAGAAAGAAAAGAACATTATCGTTGAAAGAAAGAAAAAATTAGGCAATAATACTTTAGGCATTAATGCTAACCAAACCAGGGAGAACACTAATACTCAACACGGCACAAAGGCCAACACTCATAGGGTGTGGAAAATAAAGGATCAATCAAAGACCATTCTTGGGGTCCTCGAAGCTAAGGAAGATAATAAAAAATCTATAGAAGGGGAATCAAGACAACAAGATAACACCAAAGAGATGACTAGCTAAGACAAAACTAAACTCAAAGAGGAGCTCCCCCTCTAGAAGGCATAGACCTGGAAGTCAATATTCAGCAAGACACCAAGGAAGAAACTAAAGAAAAAGTCATGGCAGAAGGTGGAGACTCGTGCCCTGGGTCTATCTTCATCTCCATCATTCTAGATTATTTTGAATCCCCATTGGAAGAACTATTTTCTAGTCCAAGTAGGGACAAACCTAAGGACATCCTATCTCAAGAATCTTACCCATGTTCTGAGACATAGGAAACTAACAAGGTTCTACAAATGGAAGAATTATTGGGCACAATCTCCCCAAGGTAGCTCACCAAGATGGAGGAGCTCTTTGCAAAATACAAATATGTAAAGGAGGGCTGGTCAAAGGCTCAAAATAAGAAGAGAACCAAAAGTAGAGATCCCTCACCATTTTCTCCTGCAACAACTAGGAGCAGAAAACAAGCTGATGTCAAGGCTAAACTAAAATCCCCTGGTAGAAAGAAAGCAAGTCAGATTAGGCAAGAAGAAGCCAATAAAAACATCACAGATGGGACTCATAAAACCATCCAAGTAGCCTGCACTCCTAGTAAGTTATGTTAGTCTCCTCAAGGAACCCTTGTGGGCTTTTTATCTCACTTAAGCAAGAAGTCACAAGGATCATCATCAGTAATCCCAGATCTTACATCTTTTTTCACCGGGATTCTATTACTCAAAAGTTTAAGTTAGAGGGAATCTATTTGAGGAATACTTCTCAAATGTACTCTATAGTTACCTTCAAAGAAGTTAAAGCCATGGATGTACATCAGAAGAACAACAAAGGTAGGTTTTTGTAGCCTAGTCGATCCAATATCCATGGAGTGAACAATGTGATCCCTGGTCAGGTGGGTAGTGGAGGTCTTGTTTTTGTTGTGGTCATCCTTCCCTCTGGATCCTTCACCATGGTTGTTTGGGTGATTCTCCAGTCCACTATGGCCCCTAAAATAGGGGTCAATCATCTTTGGCCAGAAGCTAATTCTCTTTTAAAAATAGCCAATACTCATCAACTTGTCGTGGATCACTTTCTTCATGTATCAAGGTTTTCCACTGGGATCATTGACTGGACCACCATTCTGGATGCCAGCATGGAAGCTAAAATGATTTGGATCCATGCCAAAGATTTCTCCAGTGGTGTGATGGATTCTCTTGATATGGATAGACTCCAAAGTACCAATGTTATGATTAAAGATAATTATGATAGCAAAGGGGTTTTCTAGAGGAGTAATTTCACTAATGACAAGTTGTGGAGGGACAGTAGGATTAATTACTATGTGTCCCCTCCACATGCCTTCTAGGTTTCCCTTCCCAGTAACTACAATTATCTCCAAAGGCATTTCTCTAGAAAGCCAAGAATTAAGGTAGCTAGAAATATGAAGATGATATAGTCAAGGATGGTGGATCCAATGAAGGACAGTCCAAACCTTGCAACCAATAGAATTACATAGTGGAATACTCAACAATGCAACACAAAGTAATTGTTTAACACTAATTTTCATTAACATGCCTGGCTGTAAGGCCTTCTGAGTTAGGGCCAATTACAATCAGAAAAAAAATCTACAAGATCTGACAAGATCCAATACAATCTCAACTAGTTTAGCTCTTAAGACAATTAGAAGTTGATGGAAACCCTAAGGCTGATCTAAACTTGAGCTCACAAGCCTCCAAGAAATCTCCTTGTCTCCAAGTGTGCAAACCACTAGATTTGCTACAAACAATTATTAGATATCAATCTGATCTGCAAGATCGTCAAGAAATTTTCCACAACTTCACCAACTTCAGCTTCAGAACCTCAAATCTGACTCACTAAGTCTTCCAGTCATGAAATTCTCTACTCCCTTCATGATCTTCTCATCATCTCCTTAAATACTAATAATTAGCCACAAGTCGGCAAGATGAAACCCTTAACTCTCTAAAAAAATAATTAAATGTCATACAAGTCAGCTTACAAATGTATAAAAACATTTAATTCAGCATGTGAGCCTATAACAATAGCTACCAATAATAAATGCACCAAGTCAAAAAAACAAATCACACAAAACTCCAATCGGTAAACCAAAACTACCGAGAGATGGTGAATTAACTGATTATGCTAGGCATCGCCAAGTACCAGTGTCGACCGAGCACTGTAGGCATGACTGAGTAACACTTCACCAAGTGCTAGAGACTACCAAGTTCCTTCAGTGACTGAGCTTCCTTCAATGATCGAGACTGTCGGTCAAGGATGCAATCGAGTAACACCAGCCAAAATACTAATACCCCATGAAGTTTCACTGAGGACATAGAATGCCCCTGCATCAGACACCCTAGGTTCCAAAAGATGTTCAAATGTGATAACATCTTCTAGGATTCAGCACATAAATCTCAAACTAGTTCTTCACATACAAGTCCTCCACCTTTTCTGATTGCAAATTCTTCCACTTCAGTTTCCTCTGTCTCTTCAACTCTTTTCTTGACAATGTATAGATTACTTCTCATACTGATCATTTATTTTCTTTGGATCCACAACCTCCACTCGGCTACCAATACTCAAGCTTCTCCTACCGAGCATTTTATCCATCAAAGGCATCAATAAAAACTTTATGTAATCCTTCTCAATAGTAAACACATTCCAGAAACAGTCATAAATAGCTCTGCAATCATATTGCCAAGGTCTAATGAGCAATATATCACAACTATTCATCTTCAAAATGTCACATAACACAAGATCCTTGTACTGGCCAATCTGAACATCAATGAAGCATTGTTCTCTAACTTCCAAAGCATGAACATCTTGTAACCAGCCAAGCCTATAAGGACAAGGATGCTTCATTCTATTTAAACCAAGTTTTTGAACCAGGTCCTTAGCAAAAAGGTTATTAGTACTACCACTATCAACAATAACATCATAGAGTTTACCTTCAGTCTTGCATTAGGTCCTAAACAAGTTACTCCTTTGATAAGGTTCAGCCTTTGTACCGAGCAATGTTTGCCGAAGTAGCAAGTTCTCTAATTTAGGTTCATTTTGAATGTTCTCATTCATCACAACAGTTTGTCGGTCAACCTTCTTCTATGTACACTCAAAAGAATGGTGTCCTTCCTCTCCATAGTTATAGCATGTACCCTTAAAGATAACTCTACCTATCTTCTTCTTCAGTTCCACAGGTTTCTATTCATCTTCTGCATCAGTCAGTTTATCCTTCATCGAGTGATCAATCTTTTCCTTCCCTTGAGAGTTACTAGGTTGTTTCCTCTTCAACTTATATTCTACCTTCAGAGCATATTGATATGCATCTTCAATAGAATCAATCTTCAACATACCAAGCTCATCCTAAATATTGAATCTTAGACCATTCACATACCAAGCTCCTTTTCCTTACCAAGCTCTCAGTGTCTAGACCGAATAGTAAGTTTGTAGAACTCCTCAATATAATCTTCAACAGACAAATCCTTCTGTTTCAGATCCTGCATCTTCTTAAAAAAGTCAAGCTCATAGTTAGCAGGTATGAACATAGCTTTCAACTTAGTCACCATCAATATCCATTGATTGATCTTTGTTTCACCTTAATCTTCTCGATCTCTTTGTAGTTCCTTCCACCAAAGAGCAGCATGTCCTTTCAACTTTGTCTATGCTAATCTCACCCGAAGAGGATCTTGAATTTCTTCCAGCTCAAAGAAATCTTCAAGTTTACTAATCCAATCAATTAGATTGTCGAGCTTCAAAGAACTAGAGAAAGTAGAAACTTCCATTCGATAATTACTAAACTAAGAAATAGATCTAGGTAACCAAACAGTTCTATCTTCACCAGATCTGTTCCTCTGGTCATCACCACTAGATCCAGTAGTTTCAAATTATTCAGTAGCTTCTTCATAGCCATCCTCAGTACCAAAATTTTGAGGTATACCATTAACAACTCTCATGATCTCGATGACCATGTCATTCTTCATCAATTCCATCTCAGATTTGAAATCTAATTTCACTTTATTTGTGATCCAGGATTCAACAATATCACAAAGATTAGAAATAACTTTAGGGTTCAATCTTCTTAGAGGCATCCTTAAAGATAAGAGAAACCCTCTGCAACAAACTCTCATTGGCCACCTTGTGACAATTTTGAAGTTGTAAACAAGTCAAATCACAACCTGCAATCTTGCAAACAACTAGGGTACAATTCTACAAGTTTAGTACTTCGAATCCATAGTCCAGATTGTGCACAATCTCTTCACCAACAAGATCAGCCTTGCTAGGTCAACCTTCTACTCCAACAAGATCAAACTCTCACTTTAATACCACTTGATGCAGTCAAGGATGGTGGATCCAATGAAGGATAGTCCAAACCCTGTAGCCAATAGAATTGCATAGAGAAATACTCAACAATGGAATGCAAAGTAATTGTTTAACACTAATTTTCATTAACATGCCTAGTTGTAAGGCCTTCCAGGTTAGGGCCAATTACAATCAGAAAACAATTCTGCAAGATCCAACAAGATCTAATACAATCTCAGCTAGTTTAGCTCTTAAGAAAATCAAAAGCTAATGGAAACCCTAAGGTAGATCTAAACTTGAGCTTGCAAGACTCTAAGAAATCTCCTTGTCTCCAAGTGTGCAAACCACTAGCTCTGCTACAAATAATTATCAGATATCAATCTAATCTGCAATATCATTAAAAAAATTTCCATAACTTCACCAACTTTAGCTTCAGAACCTCAGATCTGACTCACTAAGTCTTCAAGTCATGAACTTCTCTGCCCCCTTCATGATCTTCTCATCATCTCCTTAAATAATAATCATTAGCCACAACTTGGCAAGATGAAACCCTTCACTCTCCAAAAAAATAATTAAATTCCATAAAAGTCAGCTTACAAATGTATACAAACATTTAATTTAGCATGTCGGCATATAACAATAGCTACCAACAATAAATGCACCAAGTCGACTCAAAAAATCACATAGAACTCCAGTCGGTAAACCAAAACTACTGAGTGATAGTGAATTAACCAAGTATGTCAGGCATCGCCGAGCACCAATGTCAACCGAGCACCACAGGCATGACTGAGTAACACTTCACCGAGCACCAGAGACTACCGAGTTCCTTTAGTGACTGAGCTTCCTTCAATGAATGAGACCATCGGTCAAGGCTGCAACCGAGTAACACTAACCCAAATACTAACACCCCATACAATTTCATCGAGGACACAGAATGCCCCTACCTTAACCTTGGATGCCCCTGCATTAGGAGACCATTAAGGCTACGTTGAACCAGAGAGAAACCAGCACCTAGACCATAGCCATGGTTGGGGAAAGACACAAAAGCAAACTGGAGAATGATAGAAAAAAGTGGAAGAACCGAACTAAAGTATGGAATGCCCTTCAGAAAGGGGAAATCACCACCTTCATTGAAAGAATCGATGGTAACAGAAAGGAGATCACCAAAAAAATTGTAAAAAGCTGGAACAAAGGGACAATGGAGATAGAGGGAAAGTCCTTTACTATCACAGAGGAGGTGATTTGAAAGGTTACTGGCATCCCCATTATTGGGAAAAAATTCTATAGAGACTATAGAATTTCAGACAATGTTGTCAATGTGTTTGCGAGAGGTGACTAGGAGAAGATGGCAATCGTCAAGATGGGCACTTACTACTAGCCTACGAGTCTAAAGATGAAGTGTTAGTTTGTCCTCAAGGTGCTCATTTCTTACATCACTCTGGATACTAGGTTTGATAGAATTCACACCTACCATTTCATCTTGCTGAATCACTTTAGGTATAGAAAAAAGATTTCCATTCCATTTTATCTCTATTCTTCTATAAATGAGAATATTAATGGCTTTAGAGAGAAGAACATAGCTAACCCTACCCTACATGAAGGCTTGTTACTTTTTCTTTATGATTACTTCAAAGCCCAAATTTTGGGTAAGGAAATTGAGGACAATAAAGCTATAAGCAAAGATTCAGGATTAGGCTACATCCCTTTGGGAAACTCTAAGGAAAATATCTATGTGGATAGTGAGGAAGAAGAGTAGAAAATTTTGAAAAAGGGATCCCCATCCAAGAAGAGGCCTCTGAGTGCTATGAAAATTGAAAAACCCCCAAAAAAGTAGGACAGAAAGGAGATTAACTCGAATGACAAGTACAATGAAAATGAGGAAGACATGGATACTAATGTTGAGGAGGACAACCAAAAAATGGATGCCACTATAACATCAGATCAGGTCAAAGGGGAAAACCTCAACACCTTGAGGGATTTCTCAAGATGCCTCTCTATGGACCTCACGATAAGTGATGATAACTCCCTCCCTCCTGAGCCCTCACTTGGCATAAAAAATGAGACTCAAGACCCTATTTCCGAGGACCCCAAAGAAGAACAGGGTAATCCTTCCACCTAGTCTCCAATAAGGCTAGAGACCTCTGAAGATAATTCCATAGGATTTTTTCATAGTCAAGATTTTGGAAAAGGGAAAAAGGTTTGGAGGAGCTTCAACATCAACACAGTGAAAATGAGGATCATAAGGGAGGTCATTTTCCCTAAAATTATGGAGGATACCAAAGGCAATATGCACAAGGTGGAGCTGATTGATCCCGCTCTGGTGGTCCTTAGCGATAAAGCCAGGGAAATAGATTTGGATTTCCTAAACAACATGTTGGATCAATATAGGTCCTTCAAATGGCTCTTCCATGAAATTGAAGACCTCAAAGAAAAAATTTAGAGTAATGATGACAAGGATCACAAGACCATGGAGTGAAAGGAAAGCCTAGAGGCAAGGGTTCAACACTGGGAATAAAAAATGATCAGCCTTAAGGATATCCTAAATTGTATTTTTGAGAAAAACTTTAACATTCTTAAAGCATCCCAAAACCACATAAAGCTGCTAATCAAAAAATGAAAGAAAAAATGGATAGTATGGTTGAAAAAAGGACTACGGAGGAAGGGAAGAAGAAGCCAAGTGAGGGCCTAGGTAAAAGAACTAGAGCCAAAACAAAGAAAAACAAGGAGAAGGAAGGCTCCCACGGTTCCCAAGACATCTAGAATGTTAAAGAGGCAGAAAAGTTGATGGAGGCTCTCCAAAGAAATACTTTTGTCATGCTTAGGAGCCTGGCTTAACTTGTTTCACGGTGCCTGTCTTTTTTCTCTGCTCTGTCTTTCCTTTTTTGTGGTTGTTTCAAGTCTAGCCTTTTCTGCAGCATGTCCCTTGGATTGCTAAAACATTAGATATGACCAATCTTGTTTATCTCTTTTAATTGCTCTGTTGTGGGTTTTAGGCACCCTATAAAACATGTTTTACTTAATAAAAAACAACAACCACCATCCCAAAACCCTCTACCTCCTTTAGTAGAACTTGTGCAAGCCACAAAGGAGGAACTTATAAATCACCTGTTATAGAATACTACTCAAATCTGTATGATAGTGCATATGTTGAGGTCCTCTACACATGAGCACTACTCATCCCTACTCATGAGAACTACTCATCCCTCATCACAACCTCAAGATCAATGGCTAATAGTTTCAAGGGGGTATCTAGATAGGTTATGAAATGGGTCACATATAGGGATGGATGTAAGATATTTTATGCTGATGGGTTGTCATATGATGAGGTGAAAAGAAAACCCATAAGTATAGATGACATATGTTCTTTTTTCACCAAACCTAAAACTAATCTGACCCTAGAGCATGATTTGAAGATGTTTCCTATACATTTATTGATAAATTTATATTGTGTGTTTCCAACTAACCAACCACCTTGTAACAATTATGAGGTTCCTTTATATTTCTTGAGAAATTTATATGGTGAGTTTATCCTCATCTTGAAGTTCAATTACTTTGACATGCAATAGTTCTAGGGTAGAAAGAGGCTATGTGAAGGATAGACATGGGGCTTAGAGGATGGTAGACCCCCAAGATAGGATTTATTTAGCTCCTAAACTCATGTCGATTCACATCACGGTACCAGTATCCATAAAGGAATCTATGGATTTACAAACTCTTCACGTGGCTACATCATTTACTGATGTCATTTTTCAACATGGTACACAGTTAGTTGGATTAGAGGATAGATCAACACATGTGCCACCTAGCTCATAATCAAATGCATAGTTTGGCTGAGCGCAACCCATTGATAATATGTGTGTTAGCTATTGGAATATATGTTATGGGGTAGATATTGGCTTAAATGAGGATGGTTCCACATCCCATTCATGTACACATTATAGGAGTAGATGCCATGCTTCCACTGTAGAGAATGTGGCCCTCACCGATGACCTGATGACCATGGTGTTTTTCGGTGGATAGAAGATGTAGGTGTATTTATTTGTTTTTATGACATGCTATTTATTGATCACTTAAGTCTTAGATTTATGTAAAAAAAAATTATTTAAAGAACAATTTAAACTGATATATGAAAAACATGGTGTAAATATTTTTTTATTTATAGAACAATTTAAACTAATAAATGAAAAATATGCAGTGTAAATATTTTTTTATTTATAGAACAATTTAAACTGATATATGAAAAATATGCATTGCAGGTGGTCCAAGTACACCACATAGTATTGTATCCACTGTATTCCCTGATGGGAAAAAGCACAATAAGTTGTCACCCTTTTACAAAGGAAGAGGCTAACAACACAAAAACTAAAAAAATTCAAGGGCATAAAAGTCATATTTCTGTTGAGAATTTGAAGATGATGTAAACTGATGAAATGTGTAAAATAGGATGAATTTTTTTTTTTTTGATCGGTAAAAGGCCGAAGCCCTATAAAATTTTATTATTATATTAAAATTTTTAATGCATGTGACCCCGCTCGTTGCGGGCGCTGGTAGGAAAGATCAAGGTGGAGAAAACCTCCAGCCTAGCCTGGGACCCGAGGTCTTGTACTTATATAGTTTTACGTGGGCATACCCACGACTCAACCATAGTCAAGATTTTATTATTACACATTCCTCATGGGCATCCCCACTTTTTATACAAGATGAGTCTTATATCTGTTCAAATTACCTCCTTTCAGTGGGCATACCCCCTGCTCGATAATATTGAGTAAATACAAATACAACTCTTCCATTGCTACTTTTAAATGATACATTTTATCATTACATCATTAAGTATGTGAATTTGTATACATTCATGCTGGAGATATATGATCTGGTGCTAAAGGTAGCTTCTTGAATGTGTCCTCCTGAAAAACACAGCAAAACTCTACCACTCCAAATAATCAAGGGTTAATATTAAAAAAGCAATTATGTAAAGACAACAAAAATACTATAACCTTCTTTTATTTTGTCTCTGAGATATCTGCTATACTATAAGAATTAATGCATAAATAAGATAGACTTTTCATAACTTAAACTTGACATTCCAATGTATCATATAAGTAAAAAGGAGAACCTCCAATTATATTTAACATATCCTATGAAGTTCACTTAGTATTTAAAGATTATGAATCTACTTTTAGTTGGATTAACATCAGCTTCTTGAACTAATATAATTTGATTCTCCCATCTCAGGATATATGCTCAAATGTTATTCAGCAATTCAAGTAAGGCCTATGCTATATACTATTTGAGCATATCTTTTACGCATTCTACATATATATATATATATATATATATATATATATATATATATATATATATATATATATATATATATATATATATGATGCTATCTAAAGTGAACAGAAGTATCATCATATCCATTTTTATTTCTTTATTATTATCTGCATATAGAAGTGTTGCTTCTATTATGAGGATATGCCCTTATATGTGCTCATTTAAGGTGCTTCTACTAATTCTGATAGCCAAATTGGTTAAAATCCTGGATATAAATTTTCTAAGTCAACCAAGCTTCTCTTACTTGTTGAGAGAGGCAGCGATCTATAACAGCAAGGAGATCTTACAGAAGAGTTACAACTTGTCAAATACTAAAGAGATAATCTATCATTCAACATTTTAATAATTGACTTATGCTAAAAAGATATATATACATGCTTATCTAAAGAGATAAATACATGCTTATCTACATATTTGTATATACCTTGATCTTCTTTATATACATATATGTAAATACAGTGATTATCTATATTTACTTATATGTATATAAATGATTATATATAAATATGTATATACATATATATAAGAACACACACACACATAGATATATATATATATATATATATATATATATATATATATATATATATATATATATATATATATATATATATATATATATATATATATATATATATATATATATATATATATATGTTTGTATACAAGATGTATAATTAATTTCCATGTTTAATATTTTAGAGAAATGTAAAAAAAGATAAAGGAACCATTGCAAGATATGATAAAAGCGCTTAAAGAATGTCAATTCATGCTTGTCTGTTAAAGTTTATCTGCACAAATGAGAAAGTGCCCGATACTATGCATAGTGATTTTTTATGCCGAAAGCATTACTTGTGTATAACTTTCAATCTTATCTTACCTTACCTGTGTGGAGATCGATCCAACATGCTAAAAGAGGTGATATAACATACTATATGATTTATACTCCTCTATGTAATGCTTTGTACATATCTTGTTGTAGTTCTTCATACCTATTCACTGTTACATCTTATCCTTGTTTGAATAGTTGCTTTGTATATCATTAAACATAATATACAAAGGCTTATATGTACCTTACATCAATATATGTTTTCCTCTCTGTAGAGCCAATATTGCCATACTACACTAATATTCTAATTTCCTTATTAGGCTGTTAATGTTTGTTTAAACCACATAGGGAGAGGGTGAGACAGATAAGAGGCATTTGTTGATGCGTTCATAAGGTGCTTTGAAATATAAGAGTGTATTCACACATATTTGAGCATATATGTATATGTGCAGAGGACTGCAGATGTATACATATTATACCTAATGAAATCTTTGTAAAATATGTTTATATTTGCGTGTTCTGAGGATCGGCTGATTAGGCCTTTAGGATAAAGAAGGAATTAGGATAGTATTGTTGCCCAAAATTTCCTATTTTGAAAATTTGGCCAAGTTTCTAGGTCTCTATTTATATCCCACCCTGCTACAACTTGTTTTCATTTTTGCGGAGTAGATCCTCAAAGTTTCATGGCTTGCGATCTAATCCCCATGTTCTTCAATATGTTGTCAAGCCCCAGTTCAGGTCGCATGACCTAATTCGTGAAACTCTTAGAGATATTCAAGTTTGAATGGTTGCAGGAAATATTGTTGCAGGGTTTCAAAAAAAGGTTCAGTGTCAAAAACCCTTTGTGTTTTCTTCCTTTTGGTCTGAAAGCTCAGGATGTTTTTGACCTTCACCCTGAAAGCTCAGGATGTTTTCAACTTTCGGCCCAAAAATCCTCTATGTTTTTGACCTCTTCACATCTTCGCACCAGTTCTTCCTAACGAAAACATTCTTTTTATGTGCGCAACTCTGACCAGGTGGGCCCGGTCAGCAGTCAAGAAAAGCTATTTTTATGTTGGTCACATGATTGCATGCGGTCTCAAGACCGCATGGGACCATGTGACAAGCCGACAGGTAGTTTGTGGACTAGTAGGGTGACATCATGCAGTTGCTTGCATGATCACATGTGACTTTCTAATCACATGCAAGCATGCAACAAGCAGTTTGTGGTTCGGAAGTGCCAGGTCAGGGAGATGTGTTAGTTTCTCATTCACCGACTAGTGGTGACAAACATTTGTAGGTGGGTCCGGATTTCTTAAGTGAAGTGCTAGTGCGGTGAATATCTGATGGTTGCCGCATGTTCTGATGGGATCTTTTGAGCCCATGAGATCATGTGACAACCGTCCGATGAGGATCTCAATGGCTCGTGGGTTTGATGGAGTCTTAGTCTGTGATGACCGTGTGGTGAGGATCAACAGTGGTCGCATGATCTCATGGGATCTTCTGACCCCATGAGATCACGTACCTACCGTTAGATTAGAATCTTAGTTGGTGGGCCCAGGGATGGTAAAGTGGATTCACAATTACACGGTTAAGAGATTTCATGTGGTTGCTAGATGTAATTGAGGTTAAGAAAAAGTTAAGCGACTTGGCGACTAAGAGGGAAAATAATCCCAGGGTGAAGCTGGGGTTAAAATTGCAGTCGAATCTCGAGCGTGGGTTTTTAGCTAGCAGTTTGAATTTTTGGTTGGCCCGAGGTGTCTTGCATGGCAAGAAGACAAATAGTAAAGGATTTTCGCATGATTGCATGCAACTTTCTAACCACATGCGATCATGCGACCATTGAGTAAGGAGATGTTTGGGAGAGATAGAAAGGAAGATGATTTACCTTAAAATATGATTTAATTACTCTTATTTGTACATTTCTTGCTATAGGTCTCCATAAAAATCCTATGCTACATCTAAATCTGATGACAAAAGCTGATCTATACATCAAAACATAGTGCCTATGCTATATACATTTACTATGTATAGTGCAGAATAAGATAAGATTCCAAAATCCACATAGTGTATGCAATGCTTTGCACTACTCAGATGAAATAATATACATACTATATACTCTTTTCAATTTCTAGCTTGATCCAAGAGTTCTCCTGTTAATGACCATTCTGAAGTTAATATTATTGTTGACTTCAAGATTGGTGACTAATAGATCAACCTGATCAAAAAAAATTTCTAAATTTTAATGCCATTAGTAACCATGAGCTCCTTTATATAAGACTCAATTTTATAGTATTCTAAGACTGTATTGGGCTTCATGAATAAATTCTGCATTAAAGATTCCTTTTATTGCTTGACACATATGCTTCCAAAACTGACTGAGGAATATATTCTTGAACTAATTACATTAAATTACTATTCTAAGGCATATAGTTGTCCAGTATCTGCTTTACAGACTTACCAGGCATGAAAGGAATCTATTGCTAAAAGAACTGGCTATCTCTGTAGGGAATTTCTATAAATTGATTAGGCTTATTAATGCACTCTGCTATTTGTCTATTGTATGAAAGAAACCCACCCTTATTCTAAATGTGGAGATTAACTCCAATAGAGTGGAACCACTTTAGTTTCTATGCTCTATTTGTGGATTAATAAATGAGATTTCTTTAAATACTCTGATAAGCCATAGAAATTAAGAGGCTTGATCCAAAAAGAAAAAATAGAGCAGGCATCCTGACAATATTAACCTTAAGACTAAATACAGAGTGCATATGCTATTTACAAATGAAAATATTGTACTCATAACCATGAAAATAGTATTTACATCAAAATTGTAAGTAGATATTGTATATACATCAAATTTGTATATATTGTTCCTTAACATAATGCTATTCTTTAAAGTAACTAAAGACACCAAAATTGTTAGTTACAGTTTATCTTCAGTTGTTACAGTGAATTATACTGAAATACATCCCAACTTGCCTTTGTTGCTAATAACCTTTTAAAATATTCCAGATCTTTACAGAATTTGCACATACTATGTACATAGTGTTCATCTTTCCAAGCTACTATGTACATGCTATGTATATACTATGAACAAAGTGACTTACTCTAAGCTGGCCTTCTGAACGGTAGTACCTTTCTAGACATTGTTGTCTTTAATCATAACTATAATGTTTTCCTCCTCATCCTTACCTTTGTTCACTTTCTTGGTACTTTTGGGCATTACCGGGGCTATGATATGGATATGCTCAGGAAGCTTATCATCTAGGAGAGTCAGAAGATTGAAACCTTCATTCCTTAAATAGTTCAAACTCCACTACGTATCCATACTTTCCTCCAGTACTTCTTTGTAGAGGTAGTCAATATTTCTCTCCATCTCTGGCCAGTGTTCATCAAAACTATCTTCATCCTTAAAAGTCATGAGAGCCACCCTGTCAGATTGAGGGATAGTATCCAATTCCTCAATGTAGGTTCACATAGTTTGATCTGGGTAAGGGATTGTGAGGTTTTGGTCAATACAATGGACCATCTTTTCCAAACCACCTAGATGTTCTGCTAAGAACACTTCCCTAGCTACTGATATTATGTCCTCTTCCTTTTTGCCCGCAAAGGAAGAAAGGGCTATAAACTAGCCAATGATCCCTCCATTTGTTTTGTAGGTAAAGGAGTTGTCAAAGTGTTGATCCCCTATAGCCTTCACCAGTGCCCTTCTGGTTGAATCTGGGAGTGGAGTCAGCATCTGATTCCATCTCTCAGGGAAAATCGGGCCTCTAAAGACCATGGCTCTATCCGCTTTAGTATAGAAAGTAAGTAGTTAATTAGTATCCATATTTGGACCAGTAAGTGGCTGAGTAGGCTTGCCAGACAAACCAGAGCTGGAGTTCTTACTATGTAATGCTAAAGAGAAAGCAGTCTAACCCTAGACCCACTACAAATTGAAAGAAGAAAGGGATAAAAAGATAGAACTAGAACACAACTAATCTAGAGAGATATCGATGGTAATCGATGCAGGTCATGATGATAATGAGTAGAGATAAGAACCTTCGAGAAATATGCTATCCATGTTCTAAAAAGGGGGACTTGTAATTATGTCTAGATATTATAGGGATCTAGATATCTCCAAGGATAGACTGATAAAGTGCATTATGAAAACCTGGATGTATATTAATCCTTGGCAGGTAAAAATGATGAGGGGATAAAATTTAGCTTTAATGGAGGAAGCCTTGCTAAAGCCGTGGATCTTCTGAACTCTATTATCATGACGACAAGAAGGAACTGAGATATATAAGTTATAATGGATGTAATAACATAAATGCTTGATTGGCTGTATTGAGACTACCAAGTTATCATTGCCAGTAGAGACACCTTCATCCCAACTTAGATAATGATAGCTATCCCTCAGTCCGCTTCAAGGAGGGAAATCTGTAGCAATCATGATATCGAAAGGTGCTAAGTGGAGGAAATATAAAAAACTCAATAAATAGAAGGGATAGTTCATCAAAATATATCTGACCCATCTACTATGGGTAGAGATGAAGGAAAGGATACAATCCTTAGGTGAATATGCTAGAGTCGTAATAGAAATCCTGAGATACATATGTTATAGTTAATGATATAATCTCTGAATTGATTTCAAGGGACACCTTGATTTATTATTTAAATGAGCCCATAGCTTGAGTATTACTCTAACAGGGGAGTATTGTTCAACTCGGGGAGGAGAAAGGTGGGTGTGAGTATCTTCGTTAAATAAATAGGAAATATACCATGGTTCTAGTTATTATAGTATACATACTTGGCGGGGTAGGAGGGAACAAGAATCAAAATAGCTGATTTTATGTTTTGATTATAGGGACGGAAGTAATTAACAAGTTAGATTCTTTGTTTATAATCCAGCAGCAAGAAGGTATATTAGCTAAGAGTATATTGGGTTTGATGTTCACCTATGATAGTTATTAAACCTCTGTTGTGCTAGATCTTCTGATTGTATCGCTGCAAAGGTCAGAGCTAAAAATTTGCTCCATTCTCTTGCTAGAACTAGTGATGCACGAGCATCTTGGGTGTAAGAGCAATCTTGCATCACCCAAAAATATTTCTATTTTTGTATTCAATAAGGGCTATCTTGTGCAGAGTTGCTATTTATGGAAACTTGCTATTTTTAGTAAGTTGGTCTTACGATCTTGGAATGTTCTAATTTTACATATGGAGGTTCATCTAAGTCATATCAGCCTGCCAGCAAATTTTCATGGCTAGATCAGGTCTAGTTTTGAAGATATTGAAGATTTTTGGTATTAGCAGTAGGGTATAGAAACTTTAAACTCAGTTTTGAAGGCTTTAGAGGCCCCAGATGAGGTTGAAAATTTAGGTGATGGGTGCTTTGAGTGGGTCAAGCCTGTAGAGCACTTTGTGGTGTTTCCAAAATGGGGTTATAATAGTCAATCGGGTCAACTGGTGATGACTTATGGTCTTTAGAAGTTGGGTCACCTGAAATGGCAGAAAATAATTTTTCTTCAAAATTTTTGTTTGGGTTTCAAAACTCATTGTGAGCCGACTTTGATGTAATAAATTGTAAAATAAAATAATTCCAAGTTTGGTCGGCCCTAAGGGCTAAATTTCTAGAACCTTCTCAGGCGGTGGAAATTGCCTATATAAAGAAGGCCTGTAGTGTTGTCTAGGGCAGTTCTGGGTAGTAGATCTGGGTATTGATTCGAGGCTTTGTCCTATAGAATATTGTAAGGAAATGCCCATGTGGCTTTGCATATTGTAATTCTAGAAGTTTGTAATTTCACATTTGTGGAGATAATAAGAAGCTAATTTTCTATTCTTGCATATGATTGTTGTTGTTTCTCTATTTTTGTTATGTGTTTGTGGTATTAAGGGGAGCACCTTTCATCAAGTGGTATCAGAGCAGGAGTTCTTGAGTGTGTAAATAGATCACTGACTGTGAGGTAGTTTGCACCAGGACTGTGGCTAGGGTTTTAGCGCGCATCGCAAAAATGCCTCCATGAAGAGAATGTGGCGAAAGAGCTAGTGCTGTGACACCTGAGGTTAGAGAGCTGCAGAGACAAGTGCGAGCATTACAAGAAGAGATTCGCAGAGGAATGAATCTTAATATCAGAGATGAAAGTGAGGATGAAGCCGAAGAAGAATATCAAGAAGGAGAAGCTAAAATTGTGAACCAGGAGGAAGAAAGACTTTTTCGGGCGATTTCCAAGATTGGGAAAAGACCTAAGATTGAGGTTCCTACATTTTCTAGAAATCTTAACCCAGAGGAATTGATCGACTGGATCAATGAATGTGAGGAATATTTTGAGTATGAAGATGTTGAGGATCCTGATAGGGTCAAATTTGCGAAGGCCAGATTGAAAGGTCATGCGAAGATCTGGTGGCAAGAAATTCAATTGGAGCGAAATAGAAGAGGGAAAGATAAAATCACAAGATGGGATCGGATGGTGGATAAATTGAAGTGACAGTTCATTCCTGTTGGTTATGAGCTTGACCTACTAAAGAAAATGCAAAGTTTGAAGCAAGCAGGAAGATCTGTTCAGGAGTATACAGAGGAGTTCTATCGACTCCTCATCAGAACAGGCCATGTAGAAGATGATAAGGAAAAAGTTGCCCGATAAATTAATGGGTTAAGGCCAAGCATTTAGGAGGAGTTGAATCTGGTTCGAATGAACAGTATTGAGGAGGCATACTAGTTTGCCCTAAAAGTAGAGGAAAAGCTGAACAAGAAGTTTGAGAGCAGACAAAATGGAAGAGGTCGTGGTGGAAGATCTGGTGGACGGTCATATGGTGGCTGAAATGAAGATCTGAAAAAGAAGGATGAGGCTAGTAGCAGTCAGAATCAGAGAGGAAATAATTCCAATCATTTCCAGGATTAGAGTAATAGAGATCAGAGAGGAAGAGGAAGAGGACAAGGATCTAGAAGAGGAGGCTTCCGTGGAACATGTTTTCACTGTGGAGAAGAAGGTCATAGGGCATTTGAATGTCCTCAGTGCCAAGGCAGAATAGACAGGAGAAATGAAGGCTAGGCCAGAGTTGCACATGTAGATGAAGATGCTAGATCATCAAATTTTGAAGATGCTGAAAGAGGAGAAACGCTAATTAATAGAAGAGTCTTGCTGAGTGGTGAGAATGAACCTAAACAAAGGAGGAGCCTATTTCGCACTAGATGCAAGTGTGAGGGTAAATGCTATGATGTGATTATCGATAGTGGAAGCACTAAAAATTTAGTGTCAGACAAGATGGTGACAAAGTTGAAGTTTAAGACATAGAAACACCCACATCCATATCAGATTGCCTGGGTGCAGGATGACCACAAGGTCATGGTCAGTGAACAGTGCCTGGTAAAGTTCAAGATCGGTGGGTACCAAGATGAGGTACTATGTGATATCATCTCTATGGATGCATGTCATATGTTGTTGGGTAGACCATGGTAGTTTGACAGATGTGTTGTACATGATGGTCATGCGAATACCTATTCCCTGACAAAGGATGGAGTGTGACATAAGCTAAAGCCATTGAAGGAGACCGAAGAAAAGGTATGTGGTAATGCAAGAATAATATTTGTTGATGGAAGAAAATTCCTAGATGGTATGAGGCATGAGCATGTGTGTTTTTCTTTAATTCCAAAAGTTGGTAAAGAAGAAGTAGAGGATGTACCTGTAGAGGTTGCAGATTTGTTGAATGAGTTTTAGGATATTATTTCTGATAATGTACCTGATGGATTACCATCGGCAAGGAAGATCAGTCATCAGATGGATTTGATTTCAGAAGCCAGTTTGCCAAACAAGAGAGCACACAGAATGACACAAGTAGAAAGTGAAGAGTTGAACAGACAAGTACATGAGTTATTGCAGAAGGGGTTGATTCAAGAGAGTCTGAGTCCCTGTGCTGTACCAGCGGTATTAGCACCAAAGAAGAATGGAGAATGGAGGATGTGTAAAGATTTTAGAGCAATAAATAAGATCACAATCGAGTATAAGTTTCCATTGCCATGAATGGATGATATTAGGGACTGTTTGAGTGGAGCTATGTATTTCTCAAAGATAGATCTAAAGAGTGGATATCACCAGATTCGGATCAAAGAAGGAGATGAATGGAAGACTGCCTTCAACACAAAGAAAGGACTGTATGAGTGGTTAGTCATGCCTTTTGGGCTAACCAATGCACTCAGCACTTTCATGCGGCTCATGAATGAGGTTCTGAAAGAATTTTTGCATAAGTTTGTCATTGTTTACCTAGATGATATTTTGATTTTTAGCAAGACATTGGAGGAACATATGATGCATATTCATATGGTGTTTGAGAAGTTGAGAAATGAGAAATTGTTGATTAATTTGAAGAAGTGCAGTTTTGTGAAGAAAGAGTTAGTGTATTTGGGATTTGTAGTTTCAGTAGAAGGTCTAAAAATGGACTCAGAGAAGGTACAGGCTATCCTTGAATGGCCTACTCCAAGGAGTGCTACTGAGGTAAGATCTTTTCATGGTTTGGCTAGCTTTTACAAAAAGTTTATTAGAAATTTTAGTAGTATTTGTGGACCCTTGACTGAAACAATGAGAGGGGATAGAAAAGAGTTTAAGTGGACTAATGGGGCAGAAAAGAGTTTTCAATTGTTGAAACAAAAAGTTACAGAACAACTTATTTTAGCACTTCCAGATTTTAATAAGGTGTTTCAAGTAGATTGTGATGCTAGTGGTACTACAATAGGAGCTGTTATGAGCCAAGAAGGTAAACCTGTTGCTTATTTCAGTGAGAAGTTAAATGATGCCAAGAGAAAATATTCTATTTATGATCAGGAATTTTATGCTATAGTTCAGGCATTGAAAAAGTGGAGGCACTATCTGCTTCCTAAGGAGTTTGTTTTGTATACTAATCATCAAGCTTTGCAATATTTGAATAGTCAAGGAAAGTTGAATCAAAGGCATTTGAAATGGGTTGAGTTTTTGCAGAGTTATACATTTGTTTTGAAACACAGAAGTGGAAAGTCTAATAGGGTTGCAGATGCTCTTAGTAGAAGGCAACTATTGCTAACAGAGATGCAGATTGAGGTGGTTGGGTTCAAGGAACTCAAGAATTTATATCCAAAGGATCCTAATTTTGGTGAAGCTTGGAAAGCTTGTACAGAAGCTGTTACTCTAGACAGGATGAAATGGCTGGATTTTATCATCCAAGATGATATGCTATTCAGAGGGAGTCAGTTGTGCATTCCACGAAGTTCTATGAGGGAGAATCTCATCAAGGAGAAGCATAGTGGAGGATTGGCTGGACATTTTGGTGGTGATAAAACTCTTGCTTTGGTTGGTGAGAATTATTATTGGCCACAATTGCAGTAGGATGTGAAAAATTTTGTACAGAGTTGCCAACTATGTCAGATGGTGAAAGGAGTGAAGTAGAATATAGGGTTGTATCAGCCATTACCTATACCAGAGAAGCCTTGGGAGGATATTAGTATGGACTTTGTTCTTGGTTTACCGAGGACACAGTGGGGACATGATTCAATTTTTGCAGTAGTTGACAGATTTTTGAAGATGGCACATTTCATTCCCTACAAGAAGACTAATGATGTTGTTCATGTAGTAGAATTTTTTTTCATAAAAGTGGTGAGGCTACATGGTTTGCCAAAGACCATAGTTTTAGATTGAGATACTAAGTTTGTTGGATATTTCTGGCAGACATTGTGGAAGAAGTTGAAGATAGATTTAAAGTTTAGTTCATCACATCATCCACAGACTGATGGACAGACAGAGGTGGTGAATAGAAGTTTGGAAAATCTGCTGAGATGTTTGGTTGGAGATAAGCCAATAGGATGAGATTTGATTTTACCACAAATAGAATTTGCATATAATAATTCTATCAATAGAAGCACTGGTAAATCACCATTCCAGATTGTATATGGAAGTAGTCCAAGAAATGCATCTGAATTGAGAAAGATAGATAAAGGAGAAATAAGTAGTGCTGAAGCTAAGGATTTTGCAGAAAACTTGAAGAACATCCATGAGGAGGTGAGGAAGCATATTACCAAGATGAATGCATAGTATAAGGCTAAGGAAGATGAGAAAAGGAGGTATAAGGAATTTCAAGTTGGGGATGAAGTCATGGTTCATTTGCGGAAGGAGCGATTTTCGGTTGGTACATATAACAAGCTGAAAATGAAGAAGTTTGGACCATGTAAGATATTGAAGAAGCATGATTCAAGAAATGCATATGAGATAGAATTGCCTAGTGAGCTGAATATTTCACCAGTTTTTAACATTTCAGATTTGACAGAGTATCACGAAGGAGGTGTTGAAGATGAGGTTGCAGCAGCACAGTGGAGTATTTCGACAACTAGTTTAGATATCAAGGAGATTGAAGACATACTGGACAGTCGTGTTGGTATAAGCACAAGGAACAGGACATATGAAGAGTATTTGGTCAAATGGAAAGGATGACCTATTGAAGATTCATCGTGGCTAACAAAGGAGGAGGTTAACCATCTTGGTTTTCCTCTGCACACCTGAGTTGTGACAGGGTCACTTCTTAAAATTACCCCAGGTGTCTGATGCAGGAGCATCCTGGGTGTAAGAGCAATCTTGCATCACCCAAAAATATTTTTGTTTTCGTATTCAATAAGGGCTATCTTGTGCAGAGTTGCTATTTATGGAAACTTGCTATTTTTAGTAAGTTGGTCTTACGATCTCGGAATGTTCTAATTTTACATATGGAGGTTCATCTCAGTCATATCAGCCTGCCAGCAAAGTTTCATGGCTAGATCAGGTCTAGTTTTGAAGATATTGAAGATTTTTGGTATTGGCAGCAGGGTACAGAAACTTCGAACTCAGTTTTGAAGGCTTTAGAGGCCCCGAATGAGGTTGAAAATTTGGGTGATGGGTGTTTTGTGTAGGTCAAGCCTGTAGAGCGCTTTGTGGCATTTCTAAAATGGGGTTATAATAGTCAATCGGGTCAATTGGTGATGACTTATGGTCTTTGAAAGTTGGGTCACCTGAAATGGCAAAAAATATTTTTTCTTCAAAATTTCTGTTTGGGTTTCAAAACTCATTTTGAGCCGACTTTGATGTAATAAATTGTAAAATAAAATAATTCTAAGTTTGGTCGGCCCTAAGGGCTAAATTTCTAGAACCTTCTCGGGCGGTGGAAATTGCCTATATAAAGAAGGCTCGTAGTGTTGTCTAGGGCAGTTCTGGGTAGTAGATCTAGGTATTGATTCAAGGCATTTTCCTATAGAATATTGTAAGGGAATGCCCATGTGGCTTTGCATATTGTAATTCTGGAAGTTTGTAATTTCACATTTGTGGAGATAATAAGAAGCCAATTTTCTGTTCTTGCATATGATTGTTGTTGTTTCTCTATTTCTGTTATGTGTTTGTGGTATTAAGGGGAGCACCCTTCATCAACTAGCCAAGAGACTCAATATTGCATTTTAAAGGACAAGAGATTAAAGGAATGTGGAGCTACAATGTCTAAAAAGAAATGGCTAAGTTTACGAACCTACTCATAATCTCTGATTAATCTAATTTATTATTAGTTAAGGGTCCCATATGATTCTTTAGTAAGCTATCTTCCCCAAAGAGCTCCTATATTCTTATAAGTAAGAAGGGTTCCTATGGTTAGAATGTCTCTATATGAGGATCTTGTATCCTCATAGGAGAGTCAGTTTCCCAATCTTCCTACTAAGGTTAACACAGGGTAAGGTCTCTGCCTTAACCTTATCATTAAAATACCTCTTAAACCTTATCATTAAAATACCTCTTAAACTATTATATATGTTGTTCCAATGTTACTACTCCATTGGCACCTAGATTAGCTAACTTATCAGCCTTTTTGTTTCCTTCTCTGAAAGTATGTCTGATTTCATAATTGGGAATATTATCCATTAATAAATTAATGTCTTCTATTTTTTAATTTAAAACCCAATTAGGAGTTTTTTTAGTGCGAATGGCGTTGATAATAATTTGGGAGTCTCCTTCAACAATTACTTTTGAAATGTTAAGATTTTTGCATAATTTAAGCCCTTCTAATGCCGCTACACATTCGGCCATATTGTTGGTTGTAGGGCTAATGGGTCTTGAGAATTTTGCTACCACTTCTGATTTCCAATTGCGGATGATCCCTCCTATACCTACTACCCCAGGATTGCCTCAGGATGCTCCATCAAAGTTGAGTTTATACCAACCAGCTTTTGGTGGTATCCATTTACAGGATGCTCTGTCCATTTTAGTTTTGGATCCCCCTTTACCATAGAGGGGAGGGATAGCTAGTTTTGGCCATTTGCACCTAATTCTGTTATCCCAACTCTTAAAGGAATCTTCATAGCTCTATTTGTCCCCGAGTTTACTGTTAATAATTTCTACGATGGATGCTTCTATCTTGTTAGCTATTGAGTTCCAAGTTAATTTTTGGTCCATAAAAATCTTGTTGTTTCTTTCTTTCCATAATTCCCATACTAATATAGAAGGTGCTATTGTCTATATGTCCTTGAAGAGATTGTCTTTATACAAAGATAGCCACACTTTAAGGTTGCTGATTAAATCACAATGAGAAGCAGATTTCCATCCTAAACTTTGATGAAGCCAATTCCAGCAATTTTGAGAAAAAGGACAATTAAGGAGAATGTGATTGGCATCCTCAAAATGGTTTTCACATAGCGGGCATCTAGATGGTCCTTCGAATCCTAATTTATTAAGCTTGTCTGTAGTAAGAATTCTATTTTGTAATGCCGCCCATAAGAACAATCCAGCTTTAGGGAGGCAAGATTTGTTCTAGCAAAGGTTCAAAGGTATATCGATGTTATCCATATTTTGGTTCTTAATAATTGTATTGTAACTCTCCTTAACAGAGTATTTTCCGTTGTTAGATCCTATCCATATTAAAGTATCTAGTCTATCTTTAAGAATTACTTCTCTATCTTTTAAGATTGTTAGGAGGTTGTTCTTCTCTGGCCAAACATCCTCAATTATATTTGTAACATTCCATTTATTGTCTTCCATCTTGCCTAGGTAGTCCTTAAGGTAAGGGCCAATGACTCTTTTGCATTCTTCCATAAACTCCTTGGAGAAACCTAGTTTGTTAAGGGAGGGAAGGCATGCCCATGAATCCTCCCAAAATAAAGCTTGATCTCCTGCTCCTACATCCCAAGAAAGGAATTTGCTGATAATCCCTCTGCAGTCCTTAATAAAATTCCATATCCGTGAGCCCTTAACATGTGATTGAGACCTAAAAATGTTGATGGGATCCACATCGAGGATGTACTTATGTAATAAAATTGATGCCCACTTATTGCTTGATTCTTTGAACATTCTCCATATAAGTTTAGCCCCGAGGGCTTGGTTTTTCCATAATAGATTTTTAATGCCTAGGCCCCCTTTAGAAATTGGTTTACATAAAGTATCCCATTTGATAAGGACAATTTTTTTTTCCTCGGAAGGACCTTGCCAATAGAATTCTCAAAGAATTTTGTCTAATTCCTTTTTAATGAAAATTGGGAGGGGTAGGACCAATAAATGATACGTGGGAATGGCTGAAAGGACAGATTTAATCATAGTTGTTATACCTACTTTAGTTAACCACTTTCCTTTCCATGAACTTTTCTTGTTTTGAACTTTGGATATGACTTGTTGCCATAATTTGGAGGATAAGAGACCTGTATCTAGATCAATACCTAAGTATTTACATGGAAATTTGTCAATTTTATATCCCATCATACCACAAATTTCTTTTTCAATTTTTGAGTTAGTGTTAATAAAGTAAATTTCTAACTTAGAAGGGTTGACATGTTGACCTGAGGCTTTCGCATAAAGACTTAGAATGCTTTTGAAGGCACTTGCTTCTTGTCTACTAGCTAATCCAAGTAAAATCGTATCATCTACAAACTATTGGTGAGTTATATTCGGCACATTTTTCAAGGCTTTCAATCCCAAGATTTTCCCTTCTAAATGAAGCTTAGTAATTGATCTCCCCCAATGCTTCTACCATAATGACATATAGAAAGGGGGATAATGGATCTCCTTGCCAAATGCCCCTGGATATACTAAAAAAGCCTTCCGGGGTACCATTGACAAGAATAGAAATCCTAAGAGTTGAGATGCAGTCAAAGATAAGATTAATCCATTGTTTAGAAAAACCAAACGCTTCCATACATTTGCACAGGAATCTCCAATCTACTTTATTGTATGCTTTTTGAATGTCAATTTTCATTAACATACTAGGTTCCTTTGTTATCTAAGTGGTATGGACTATTTCTTGCGCTATAATAATACCATCCAGAATCGATCTATTTGCTACAAAGCCTGTCTGCTCTTCTGAGATAATCATTGGAAGGATGGATTTGATTCTATTAGCTAAGCATTTTGATAGGATCTTGTATATGGTATTACAAAGGGAGATAGGTCTAAAATCCCCTAGTTCCAAACACTCATCTTTCTTCGGAATAAGAGTAAAGAAGGTATTATTAATTTCACTTAATAAAGATCCTGAATTTCTAGAAGCTTCCACAACTTGCCATACTTCTTCTCCAATGAAATGCCAAAATTTTTGGAAGAAGCTGGCTTGGAAACCATCTGGGCTTGGTACTTTATCTGGATGTAGTTGAAACACTGCTACTTTGACCTCTTCTATTGAGAGCTTATTATTCATCATTTTGTTGTCAGAATCTATAATCAGCTTAGGAATAGCTTTAAGCATTTCATTTTGGGCATGAAGGTCAGAAGCTTCTGTAGTGTTGAGTAGGGAGTTGTAAAAATTCGTTAGTACATTTGAGATTTGTATAGGATCCTCAGTAATAAGTCCCTCAGCTGACTTAATTTTGGTTATTCTATTGATGCTCCTTTTAAAATTAGTTGTATTATGAAAGAATTTAGTGTTACTATCGCCCTCCTTAAGCCAAGATTCCCTGGATTTTTGCTTCCAGAAGATTTCTTCTTTGAGAAGGATATCATTGTATCTAGCCACCAACTCTTTTTCCTTATGGAAACTAAGATCGTTCATACCTTGTTCTATTAATATGTTGTTAAGGTCAAAGATTTCTTGTTCTACCTTGGTTTTCTCTTCGAATATGTCATTGAAGTGATTCTTATTCCATTCTAACGCTTTGTTTTTAATAATTTTTAATTTAGCTGTTAAGCAGAACATTTTTGATCCTTTGACCGAGGTTTGTTTCCACCAATCCTCAAGAAGGATTATGAATTCCGGATTTTGGAACCACATAAATTCAAATTTAAATGGATTCCTCGAGGGTTTAGAATTTTTTGTTATGGTAAGCCTGACAGGGAAGTGATTCGATCCTGCTTCAGGAAGTATCTCCGCACTGACTATTTGATTAAAGTTTTCAGAATTAGTTCTAGTAAAGAATCTATCTAATTTTTCAGGTATGTAGCTGAAGCCCACTCTTCTATTATTCCAAGTATAGATTCCATTAATAGTATTTATGCTTATTAGATGATTAACCTCAGCCCATTTGCCAAAGTCTTTATGAGATTGCGAAATATACTGAGAACCTTCAAATTTTTCTTCTAGATTTAAGATAGCATTGAAATCTCCTCCGATGATGAAGGGATGTTCTCATTTTTCAATTAGAAGATTTTGTATTTCCATCCAAACTTTTCTTTTTTCCTCATTAGGGATTGGCCCATATATGTTGATCAGGTAAAATTTTAAATCAGATTTTAGGCTATTAATTGTTAATTTCATCCATCTATCGTTAATGAGTGCAAGTTGGGCCATTACTTTACGAGGATCCCATAGAACTGCCAAACCACTAGAGAGGCCTACTGATGGGACATATTCTGACTTCCATATATCTAGTCTTTTACTAAACTTGTTAATTTCATCTTTATTAAGCTTAGTTTCTTGTAACATAATGATTTTGGAGTCAAAGTTTCTTAAGTATCTTTTGATTAATCACTATTTTTTAGGGGCATTTAGACCCCTAACATTCCAAGTAGTGACTTTCATTGTTCTTTGGGAAGGAACTTCCCCTTCCCTGTGTTCAGAATATCCACTATCTTTTTTTGGTTACCTACATTACCATCCAATGTTCTCAACTCAACAGCTGACTTCCTACCTCTTTTCTTTTTGAGTTTATTAATATTCGGTGTACTTAAACTACCTCTATTTATGGCTATGCCTAATTCTCTATTTTCATTAGTGATCCCAAAAAGGCCTTCTATTGCTTCTTTAACCAAAGTTGTTTCTCCATCAAACCTTATTATATAATTAACTTGGTTGTCTGAGTTTTTTTGCTCATTTAAGGAACAATCTAGGGGTTCATCTCTATCTATGATCTCCTTGCCATAAATTTCCACTATATCTACATCATTTCCTGCCAAATCCAGATTTAATGCTTCTAGCTCTAGAGGAATATAAACAGCTAGTTCCTTCCCATTAACACAGGTAGGCACATTTAAGTTTTCCTTATCATTTATATTTTTCTCTTTTACATTATGCATGTCTATAGCTTCTTGATTGATTTTTTTATCTGATTGGTCTGAATTTTTGTCAAGGTTATCCAAAAGTGCAATTTCTAAAGCTTCCTTTTTCGGGGAAGAGGGAAGGATATGCTGATTCAGACTATTATTCTGTTCCTTATTTTCTTCTAGGATGCATTCCTAAATTTGTTTAATTAGTATTTCCTTTTTGAGTTTTAGTTCATCGATGTCACAAGTTTCATCAAGAAACATGTCCATAAGTTCATCCGTTAGTGATTTTCCTAAGTAATTAATAATTTGATTCACCTCCTCTTCTGTTATGTTTACCTGCTCAACTAATTCTACTACATCAGCACATTCCGGCTTCAAAATCAAATTAGTTGGTAGTTCAGTCCTATTACCTTCATCTTGAAAATAGATTTTATTATTATTTGTTCCAAGTTCTATTTGTTCTGATTTACTCTCCCTATTGAATTTTTCATATGGTTCTTGCCTTATAATGTTAATTGGGTTATTATTTATTGGAAGCATTGCTTCAGATATTTGGGGGTTTGTTAGATTAACCATAGGTAAATTAATTGGGTGTTGATCGGGTATTGATTTGTCTGTATTATTAATTTTATAGCCATAGTCCAAACTTTTTTGTTTATCATTCTCAGTTATATTTTCCATGTTCAAGCTCAATATTTTCGTGGTTTCTATCCTCCTTAAAGAAGTATGAGCGTTGGATGAGTCTTGAGGAGTGTCATTTATAACCAGAGTGTTGATTTTATACAAATTGGGAAGAGGAATCTTAGAATACTCCTCTTCGTTATTCAGGATTTCAAAACCCCCTTTGTTATTTAAGAAGTTTACTTTTATTCTATTATATGTGCCATGGTGAAAATCTGAGCAATCTCTAAGAGTAAGTGAGAAAGGATTTCCTCCTTTCTCAGAATCTTCTATGTAGTTATCTAAGATCTGGGGATTTATAATTATGGAATTAGAGTTGAAACATAGCTGAAGGGGAGGAATGTAATTATCATGATAATCACATCTATTTTGTTATGTTTAGTTTTAACTATCCTTTTAAAAATTCTGATTCTATTGCCTATATTTTTAATGATTTCTGGATGATTAAATTCTAATGGAAGATTTCTTAATAAAATAGCTTTTTCTACTTGGAAATCTGCTACTTTTATTGGATTAAAAAACGGAAACCACGAGCATACAAAAAAGGAAATATCTCTGAATTTTAGATAACCTTTCTCTAAAATATCATTTTTGAGCTTACTACTCTTGCAATCTACAAAAATAAAGTTATTTGTCATGATAGTAGTACTTACCTCTGAGGGAAGAAGCGATGCCAAACCTTTGATTGTATCCTCTAAAAGGGCACCTGTACCCATCCATTTGCATATGACACTTGTTTCTACATAAACATGCTGATTTTGTACAATGTATTTTTCATCCAATGTTATCCTAAGATGATTAGGACCATGATTACCATATTTTGAAAGTGTTGAATGGCTATGGTTAGCTGCATGCCTATGTGGTGGGGTGTAAATGCTATCATTACACTTATCATGAGATGGATTACCCTCATTATAGGGATTAACCATATTATATGACTTCCTATTCATAGAACCCATATTTTCCTTCCTTCGATGAGGAGGCTTGTAAGCATTTGGGGATCTATGAATAAAAGCTAGATCTTTAATATCCTTAGAAGTTCTATATGCCATGCCTAGAGTTTTGGATAGGGGGAGGGGGAAATTTCTCATATCGGGTTGTGCAGATTCACCTTCCAGATGTGATTTCCCCCAGGAAGCTACTCCCCCTCCCAAAACCCTACTACTCTGATGATTTACTAAGTGTGAAAGTTTGTTACTAGGGTTAATATCCCTGCTTAATATTTCAAAAGAATTTTTAAGAACAATATTACTGCTATTGTGATTTATAGGAGAAGATTTTACCATTTTCCTACCTTTGACCATGTGCCATTCCTCTTTTCTTGATCTACCACCACCAGAAGATGCCTTAGTCTTTGTCAATCCTCCTCCCCTCGCAACAGATAGAGGTTCATAGGGGCATTTGGCCAGAGATGTCCTGGATGATAGAGCCTTTATGGTCCCGGGGTGATCATACTACTTAATTTCTTATAGCTATGGATAGGGCTTGTACAAACTACGAGTGGTAAGGTTCTGAGAAGGTGCCACTCCATCTTTCCCCACTTTGGAGTTAGCTTGAAGTGAGACCTGCTCAATAGACTTTTCCCTTACCATCTCTAAATTATTTTTCTTCAAATTCGCATACTTGGTTTTAGCAAAAAAATTCATTTGTGCGTCCAGTGATTTGATAGAGAAAACCTTTAGCTCCATAATCTTGTTTTGTAACCAATAGCCATTGGAAGTATGGTTTTCAAAACTAGGTTCCAAAACCCTAGTTTTAATTGCTAAACACTTATCAAATTTCTTAGCGATATGCTCTTTGTAACCATTGTTCAGGGGATTAACTGAATTAACATGTGAAGCGATGATCTTGCCTTTAGATTGCTCATTTTGTTGAGCATCCTGCAAACTTTTTGCCTTCTGCTTCGTAATGAACTCATTGAGGTGATCATAATTGGGATGGAGATGACGGATATCCCTGAGTTTGCAGTCTATATGTTTGTGCCCATATTGCCAACAATTAAAACAATAACTGGTGAATTCCTTTTCTGGGCTAGAATATCTGGTATCCAAATATTGAGTAGGCTTGGAGGAAAATTTCACCAAGGCAGAATCCAAATTTTTGGCTTTTGCTAGGTCATGATGAATGAGTCCTAGCTTGACCTGATGATTCTGCAAAGCTATTTTCCTTTGAAGTCTAATTTTTTGCATTTTTGCAAGCAGTATTTTATGGGCTCATTTTTATTTTATTTTTGTGTGTCAAATCTATCCCTAAAATAGGATGAATTTCATGCCTATAATTTTTAAAAATTAATTTGAGCAAAAATTAATATGTTTTTCTAATTTTTTAGGTGTAATTTTCATATCTTGAAAAATACTACAAATCAGGGAGTTTACTTCCCGTCAAATCATTATAAGTAAAATATTGTTTTTCCCTCCAATTTTAGAATATGTTTTAGATGACATGTATATCTAGTGCAGGAAAAAAAAAAGTGTTTTCAATCTATAGTTTACTCGTTATAAGCATTCAAAGTCGAAATTATCTGAAATCAATAGTTTTTTTATCCCGTCACTTTTTCCATATCAAACTATGTCAAAAACTGAATAAATTACATATTCTTGAAGAGGACTCTCTCCTCTAGTGTCGTATATGATTTTAAAAATTTTCTGAATTGATTTAGCATTTTTCTATATTTTTCGAATCAACATCCTCTCAAAGTTTAATATACCTACATGTAGTTTTTAGCAAATTTGTTTAATGTTTTTTAGTTGAAACAATACAAAATTTATATGTCTAGAATCATACTTCCAAGATCTACAAAAGAGTACTTTTATTTTTTTAACATTTTCTATTTTGATAAGAGAAAGTTACAGTAGAAGTGCAAAAATCTAGTTTTTTTTGTGTTTTTGGAGGTTTGGCTGCCAACATGGCATGCCACCTAGGTAGACTCAGCCGAGTCCAACTGGGCCGAGTCTGACTAGGCTGAGTCTGACTTGGCCGAGTCCCCATGGGGTCGGCCCCACACAAATAGACAAAATAGTGTGCAAATGAGGGGCTTGAGATGGTTTTTTATATTAAAAATATCAATTAGACTCGGTCGAGTACCACTCAACCCAATCTACTGGGCCAAATAGATGCCATTCAGTGCCGCATGGTGTCTATGTGTACTCGGCCTAGTTAGACTTAGTCGAGTCTAACTAGGCCGAGTCTAACTAGGACGAGTCATTTGAGTTAGCCGAAAAGGTGACACTCAATTGTGCTTTTAGCCTGATGCAAGAGAATCTTGGGTTCATGGAAATATTGCATCAACCAAAAATATTTGTTTTGTTAAATTTTTGTTCTTCTTTACCGGTTAGAAAAGTTATGTTGGCCAATCATCATTTATTCAAGATATCATGTGCAATCATAAAGTATTATTCTAGACCTATCTAGGATCATCTTCCTATGGTCACACCTGTTGTTTGTGGTTGTTCGATATTTGATCCATTTTCTATCCATGGGTAACATGTTCATTGTTTGCTTGGGCCCATTTAGAGATTCATGTGTGGTCGTTGATCTTTGGATTCTGACTATTGTGATTGTAGCGTGTGGTTTGTGCCTCTCTTATGAATCATTTCCTATGATCACACATCTTGTTGTTCCTTTTCATGGATCTTTCATTTATTTTTTGTCAGACCTATTTTTTTGTACATGTTTCCTTCATAGGGAATGTAATTTTCTCTTGGTCGACCTTTAGAAGCGTTTCCTATATGTAATAACTTGATGTATCTTGAAAGGAGAGGTACACTCGATTAGAGAAACCTAGTTCTTAGACTTTTCTAGATCAAAATTAGGATTGAGTTTCATTTCATTGTATATGGTTGTAACCGAGAAGGCCTAACAACCTGACATGTATGTTGTTTGTTCTCTGAATTAATATATTGGACCATTCATTATCTCTCAACTTTTGTGTTGTTTCTTTCTTTTGTTACTCTTAGTTGTGAGGTTGGGCATCTCCTTTATGGATTCTCCCTCCTTGGCACTACGTTATGCCCACATGTACCTTTGACACCAGAGGTAAAAAATTTAATATGTTAAAAATAGAATAATACATTGATTTCAAAATAATTTTTGTAATGATTTAGTAACTCTCTAATGTATATTTGTTTTGTGTTTATAGGGTTTGTCAGGGGCTCAAATGTCCCAAGTTGAAGATATCATCCATTTGGTCATTGATTTTGGCCTAGAAAGCTTTGCGGTATTATATTTTACACATCTCTTATTTACAATATTAATTGAACATGTGTGATTCATTTAGATTTAGATTTTTGACTTACATTTAATATTATATATTCATACCTCTTATGTTAATTTTTTTTGGTCTTAGGTTACCCCACCTAGCTCTAAAACATCTCATGTGTGAAAGGTGTCTTCTAGCAGAATGAGATAAAAAAAGAAATTCTCACAGACACCCAAATGCCAAAAGGTAATTTAGCACAATTAAAATTTATTTGTTCAAATGTATTATGATTAAACATGTACATTTTATTGATTAATTTAAAGTCTTTTTTGTTTGTTTTATATATAGAAACAATTGGGTTTTACATAATTGATGAACGCACTTGATGTCGAAAAGGTTCAGGAGAGGGAAGAGGTAAAAGTTTTATCTTCACTTTAATCTCCTATTCTAAGTTGAAAACCTCTTTTCCACTCCTCTTGGATTGCATTATTGTTCGTTCAAAAGCTGTGAATCCTTCCTCTATGACTATAACATTTGTTATCATTTGTCATACAAGAAATGGTCATGGATGCTTCATCAGTAATGATACCTCCTAATAGTACAAGAGAACCATCTAAGACTCCAATATGCATTTTTTCTATATATATTTTAAACATATGCATTTAGATATAAGTTCGTGCATTTTTAGTTTATTAGTGTTTGTCAACAACTTTGGGTTATTAGCTTGTATTAATTGTCTTTTACCTATTACAACCCCCTTCGTGACTTCATATAGATCCTCTACCATTATATTTCATTAGGAATCCCAATCATCAAAGAGGGGTTCCAACACATCAGAGGGGACATGTATGTATGTCTTCGTAGTTGAAACCCTCTTGTCAACTCCTGTTGGATTGCATTCTTGTATTAATTTCTTTTTACCTATTATGGACTCCTTCATGACAACCCATGGATCCTCTACCATTATATTTTTTTAGGAGTCCTTATCATCTAAGAAGGGTTTTATCAGCTTTACCACACAGCCCAAGAGCAGTAGAAAGATGTGAGGTAATCAACAATTAAATTGCAAACAAATTATAATTTAGTATTTAGTTATTTTGAGAACTCTAACCTATTAATTAATAAAATATATTTGATTAGGAATTTGAGTTGTTGTTGTGTAGCCATGTACTGCTTCGAAGAGGCTCAATTTTGAAGATCCACCATAGTCATATATATTGATAGAGACATATAGTTATAGTCATGGTCATTGAAGGACCATTTATGTATATACTTGACATATGTATTGTATAAATCAACCTTAACATGGCACATGCCACATTTTTGTAACTCTATTATTAAGTTGGTATTTATGCCATTTTTGTACATATGTACACAATTAATGTTCATTTTCATATATATGAAAGTTGATATACGATCCAATTTATTCATTGTGTGCATATCTTTTTACTTCAACAGTTAAATATTTTCAATTGAAATATGATCCAATTTACTCATTGTTTGTATGTCTTAGTACTTTGAAACGTAAATAATTAGAATTTAAAGTTGATCCAATTTGTTCATTCTATGCAACTCATATGACATATAATTTCAAATGATATAATCTTTGGATGCCTTTTGACATGTTACAACACATACTCAAAGATGGCACTATGGTCATTTGAAACCATTGATCAAAGGTTGATTGTTATAGGACTCTTAGGGCCTAATTAAGAAACTTTTGCATAGTATTTACTACCAAATTACATTACCCAACCAAATTTAATTTTTTATGTAAAACTTTAATTTTTTTACTTTTCACAAAAATAGAAAAATAAAATACATTTAAATTCTACCTATAATTTCCTATTAGAATATCCCTTTAACCTCCTTAGATGCAAGTACTAGTTGATATATAATATAATTTTAACTTCTTTAATTTAATCTCTTAAAAATTTTAATTGTATTTTATAATTAAAATAACAAGATAAAAGTATCTGACCATCAAATTTGAGTTAATAATTATTTTTGCCTTGTTAAAACAACTATTTTTTTTTAAAGGTGGCAGAGCCACTTGATATATATATTAATAAAATTTACAATTTTCACTGGTTCTAAAATAAGGGGCTCCTGGAGAAAAGAACTAGAAAGAAAAACTTCGTTCATGACCCCATCAAGAAAAAGAGAGGAAATGGAAGGATCACTGAAAGGAGGGAAAAAAGTATCCCCTTATGCAGTGCCCCCAAGTTACATCAATACTGTTACGAAGGATTTGAAGACTATACCTAAAAATTACATCACTATATGACCCAAAGGGCAATTACATACATCACAGAGGAATATAGAAGATACCAAAAACATCATCCATGAAAGAGGATGGAATTTACAATGAAATCAAAATGAAGACACAGGAGTGAGAAGATGTTTTAACAAAATACCATCCTATGATAAAAAGAAAACACTTTGATCTTGGTGGAAATGGAGCCTCTGAATCTCTGCACAAAAAAAGAACAACAAAGCAACAAAAACCACAGTGCACCATATCAAAATATATAACCAAACCTCCATACAAAATGTAGAAGCATCAGCAGAACCAAAATTAAGATTTAGATCAGGAATTGGTTGAGAAGGAACTGAGCAAGTCTGAAGAGGAAGAATTGACTGATTAAGAGAGTCTTCCTCCAAAACATCAAGAATTGCAAAAACCACCCGATGAATGCTACTGACGCATTCTTTAGTCAAGAAACCCCCAAATTGTTGCTGGGAAAATTTGATAGGACAGAAAGACTACCTTTTGAGAGCTTTCTTAATGCTTTCCAAAACCATATATACTTTGTGATTTTTTAGAATAACATGATGATGGAAGAGACCACCAATCAAAGAAACACCACCCCATAAGCCATATTTTTTATATGCTTGCCTAATCTTATTTCATTGCAGGAATGAGGGTTTAACATAACAATTTACAATTAGCTCTAAATGAACAGGGGATTGCAGCAAGTCTAAAATATTAGAAAGGAAAATAGACAGAATGTGCGAGGGGTAAATGATCCATTTTCTCGAAGGAGAGAGGATGACGAAACCTATGATCCTCCTAATGCCACACCAAATATGAGGATGATCACATAGAAAGATAGATGCAAGCATATCATCCTTAATGCAACTAAGGAACGACATTTCCCAATCCTCAACCTCCAACATAACACTATAATTTCTAGGGTAATAATCCATATGCAAAGAGGAACATACCAAGTAGAATTCGACATTCAAGCTGACACCCACAAGAAAACTAGGATGACTCAACATCTTGGATAATTACAGATGAAAGGTAATCCAGTCTGGGAAAATATGGCCAGAATTAGAAGAGGTAAAAACAAGAAGCTGATTGAGAAATGGAGAAGAATTACCCATAAGTATCAAAGATCAACAAGAGAAATGATAATGTAAACACCACCTAAGCTAATAATTATACCTTACACAGATGATAAAAAATCTCATGAAAGATATAGATGCAAAAAATACACGGGAGGGGTCACATATAATGTTTAATAAATGACTTTGCTCATGAAATGATAATTATTACAAGTGGCCCTTTAAACTCATAATAATTGTAGGAAAGGAGCAATGAAGAAAATTAAATAACCAAAATCCAAATGCGTACTCAGAGATCAAATGACGATGGCCAAGGATAGAAAAAAGATGTGGGAAAGATAAGAAGTACAACCTCAAATGGATATGTGGCAACTAGAGGGAAAACAAAGCATCACGAACTTGTGAGAGGTTGATTGTGAAAAATAATGCTATATCCATTAAAAGCCAATCTTACAAACCATTAACTACTCAGAAAAGAAAGACTACACATAATAGAGGAAAAGATATTATAAATAAGTTTAGCTCGGATTGCAAATAGAATCAGAAGTGTCAATTTATCTGAATGAGATGAATTTAGATATTACAACTATTGGGTAGAAGAAATGAGAACCATTCAAATGTGAAAGATGGTTTCTAATTAATCTATATAATGCTAAATAATATTAACCATTATGACACACCCTTTTTCCCCAAACCAAAACTTACTATGCATATTAGTGACCAGAGAGACCACTAAACAAAATAGATAGCTCTACAAAAAAAGGGGTGTCATAATGGCATTTAGTATGATAGAGACTAATTAGCAACAAAATAAGATTATGCACACCCTTTTCTCTAAAACCATAGCTTGCTATACATATTAGTGACCAGTGAAACCACTAAACAATATAGATAGCTCTACCAAAAAGGGTGTCATAATGACATTTAGCTTGATAAAGGCCAATTAACACCATAATTAAGATTACACATTGCTTATGAAGATTCATTCTCTATAATTACAAGAAGAGCCAAATATTCTTCAAGGGAGTTTAATGGAGGACATGAATCCAATCTAACCTTATCACAACCAAGGTTCGCTAAATAATTTTCCAAGGCATTACCTTCTCTATATGTATGTGAAATGATGAAGTTGTTGAAAGAATCAATGAAACCCCAAATTTGGAGAAGAATATAACTTAGCTTCCAATTATCAATCTTCCTATGAATGCAAGTATTGATAATGACCAAATAATCTCCTTCAATGTGTAGGTTACAAAATGACAACTTTTTTGCAAGATCCAAACCCTCTAATAGAGAAACAACTTCTATCATATTATTAGTGCCAGGACTAATAGGAAATGTTGATAGGGCAAGAACTTTGCATGAATGATCTCTCAAACAAACACCAATCCCTGACTCATCAGGATTCCCTCTTGAGGAACCATAAAAATTTAACTTTATGAAAGGAGGGTCGGGCGGTTTCCATTTAATAGTGGGTCTGCAAATAGGAAACTTTCTCATGCGAGGGAAGATAGGGGAAGAAGGGAAGGAGATAAGTTTCCAAGAAAGTGTTACTGAACTGTCCCAAGAAGAAAAAGTGGTATTTGCATTAAAATGGAGAGAGGACATGTTGTTGAACTACTTAGATATAAGCCTTTCTATTATGGATAGGACTGAGGAGATGTTTGAACTGACTTTCCTAAAAATTCTTTTATTCCTTTCCCACCAAATTGACCAAAGAACTGAGGAAGGAGTGATAATCCATAGACATGCAAATAAGGAGTTCATAAATAAAATTGGTGAAGATTGAAAAAGCTCCCACGGGGAATTAGGAAGAGGGAAAGAAATGGATAGCTTTTTCATGACAAAAGACCAGCATTGATGGGCAAAGTGACAGTGAACAAAAAGATGATCCACTGTTTCCATATAAATATCACATAAAATACAATTAAAGTGGGGAGCTATTTGAAGTCTAGCTAACCTATCACTAGATAGGATTCTACCTTGGATAGAAAGCCAAGAGAAAACTCCCGCTTTAGGGAGAAAAGACTTATCCCAACAAAAGGAAAAAGCTCAGTGATTGCTATGATGATTAGCCATTTGTTGGAGGGCGACATAACTAAATTTAATAGAATACAAGCCATTTTTGGAGGGACACCATATCAACTTATCAATACCTTTGGACATGTAAACTGATCTATTTGCAAGGATAGCCGAGAATTTCCTAGCAATAGTTATGTCTATGGGAAAGATGGATGGGTCTTTCCAGATAACCTTATGTGAAAGAATATCCACATGATCCACATAATCTACAACTAATTCCCCCCAATGAATAATGGAAACATTCATAATTTATTTTAGAGAATTCAAGGAGCATAAGGGAGGAAATCCATTCCATGAGTCTTTCCAGAAAAAAAAACACTAGAGCCATTATGAACCTGCCAGGATAGGAATTTTGTAACAACTTCTCTAAATGGGATCATAAAATTCCATGTGGGAGAACCAGAAGGAGGGTTAGAAATGGTAAAAATTCTATTAGGATTTGAAGAGTCTAAATATTTTTCTTGCATAATCTGACACCATAATGCATGTGGCTTGTAATACATATTCCAAACTAACTTCCCACCAAAAGCTTTTTTTCTAAGGGTTAAATAGTGTAGCCCTGCCCCTCCAGATGATTTATTGATGGACAGTTTCTGTAGAGAGACAAGAGGGACTTTCTTTTCATTAGTCATATTAGAAGACCAAAGGAAAGAACGAATATTTTTTCCAATTTGAGATATTACCGACTTAGGAGCTTGAAGGATGGAAATGTAATAGCTAGAGATGGCAGTTAAAACAATTTTGATTAATAAGATCCTACTAGAGAGTGAGAGTCATCTTGCCTTCCAGGTGGAAATTCTACTCTTCAATCTAGAAATCACATTATCCCAATAAGAGATTTTAACTTGACCAAAGAAAAATGGGATACCAAGATAGGTGGAGGGAAGATCATCTAGAGGGAATTCAAAGATGTTGTAAATTCTCTGCTAAATAGAATCTAGAGTAAAAAACATATAGATTTTGGATTTGAGGGGGTTGATGACTTGACCAGACCCTAAAGTGTAAGTGTCCAAAATATGTTTAATGCATTTAGCCTCTTGGATGGAAGATTTCCCAAATAGTAGTGTGTCATTAGCAAAGAAGTTATAGGAAATAGACAAGTCTAAATTAGGAATGCTTATACCCTTCCAATTGGAAAGGAGTAATAAATTAAATATAGCTTCTCCATAATTTCTACCAATCTATTCTTTAATAAACTAAATATAATATTTTTATAGCATCAATAATCCATTTCTAATTATTCATATACTCATCTAAAAATCCTAAAGAAAAGGAGAGTGGATTGGTTAACATATACCTATCAATATTATTTAACAATGTTGGTGATTTTATTTTTTAAAATGGGTTGAATAGATTTAATGGCTCAAGATAATTTTGAGAAAGATTTATGTTAATTATATTTTGATAATTCAAAATTTTCCAAGAACTTTTTCTTAATGCATTATCAATTGTTGGATTTAAAATCTTGTTTAAAATTAATTTTTTATGTTTGATTTATTCTAACATTAAAAAATTTGTTTTGGTTAAAGGCAAGTTAATGTATGCATCTTTATTAGAAATTTGTAGATTTTATGATGAGGAGCTTCTCATTTCTTTCAAACAAGAAGGGCTTGTTAATTATGTAGAAATATTTGTTGTAGCAAACAATAAAAATAAAATTTAACAATTCCCTATTGAATCAAATAAATTTGATTTATTTAATTTTTATTTGAAATAAATAAATTAATATTTTATTTCATTTTCTAAGCAAGACTAAGGTTTGACAAGAGTAGGAATTTATAGTTGATGCAAAGATTAATGAAGATATGAGTTCTCTTTTGAAAGAGGAAACAATTTTGATGTTGTTGCAAAGTATGTTATAATGAAAAAAGTTGTTTAATCATGATTATTTGAATAATTTTATGTTTTAAAATTTGGTGGAAAAGAATATGTTTTTAAGTAAGCTAATTTTCCTCTCAAGATTAAATAATTTTAAAAATTATTCAATTATTTAATTAATTAATTTTAGAATTAATCCTAATATTAATTGAATAATTTTAATATGTAATTGATTTCCTATCTTTAATATTTAAAATTAAGATTTTATTTATTTTTTGTGCATTTACTCCTCTTATCCATATGCTTTGTCAAATCATGTCCATCTTAGATCCATCATTCATATAATTTAACATTTCCCCCTTAAATTAATTAAATTCAATAAATTTATTTAATTTTTCATATGGAACAAATAAAATTATTATTTATTTATTTATTTTTTCTATGCATTTACAACTCACCTTATTCCTCCACCTTATTAATCCATCATGAGTTATACCCTCTCCCAAAATTTCTCACTCATTGATTTTGCCTCTTAATCTTTACCATCTCTCAAAATTTCTCAACCATTGATTTTGCCTCTTAATCTCTACCATTAATCAAATTTATGGGATGTGTATAAATGAGACCTTCACCCCCCTCATTTACCATCAAGCACTCTCAATCAAGAACTAGCATCCAAAGCAATCAAGTAAGCCTCTTAAAGTCTTTATGTTGATGTTATTAATTATCATTTGATTGTAAGCTTAGACCTTTCATTAAATTGTTTTTCTATTACTTTTATTCAGATTTCACATCCATAGAGAGTGAAGATCAAAGAGTTCCCCTTCTCCTGCACAAAAAATAACATGACTTCCCCTTCTCCTTCACAAAAAAGACGCCATTACCATTCTCCCTCTTCTTCATCTCCACAGTATTATCCTTCTCCTTCTCCTCTGAAACATTCTGATTCTCCTTCTCCTCTTCCTGCTCCGCGACATTACCATTCCCATTCCCATTCATATTCTCATCCATGGAAACGGCACCGCCATTACCATCGCAGGCACAGATCCCAATCGTCTTCAACTGAAAGGTCACGGGATCGAATCCCACTAGGACACCGCTCCAGAGAAACCCATTTGAGGCGTAGCAGAAGCCGTGACAGACACAGCAGGGATCGCCATGAGTACACTTCAAGACCTTCACGAGATTACCATAGCAAGCACAGATCTTCTCATTCTCATTCTCCTCCCCGAAAACGGCACCGCCATTACCAACGCAGGCACAGATCCACATCATCTTCAACTGAAAGGTCACGGGATAGAATCCCAATCCGACACAGTTTCGGAGAATCCCATCTGAGGCGCGGTAAAAGCCATGATAGACACAGCAGGCACCGCCATGAATACCTTTCGAGGCCTTCAAGGTATATGAGAAATTATCCTTTGGAGAGGAGGAGTGAAAGCCCAATAGTAAGGTCATCTCCATTGTTACTTCACAAACATTATATCAATGGCCTCGATGATAACATACTACCAGACGAAGCATACCGCAGGTACAAACCCTACCTGCACCAGCTCAAAAAGGGCTTTTTTGGTGCACATAAAGATGACCTCAGGTTAAAACATCTGTACCATCCTTCCCACATAGAGATCGCCATTAACAAGCGGAATGAATATGCAAATGAAGTGGCACGAGAATTCTTTAAAGATCTCCAAAATGGTACTTTGATGCTCTTTACTTTGAACCCACCTGGAAATGCTGCGAGATATTTGAAGGACTTGAACCAGGCGCGCTGTCTTATTGCCAAGGTTGATGCAGAGAAGGCTATTAAACAAAATCTCTTGCTTTCCTCCCAGCAAGATGGGTCTTTTGCCCAGTTTGTCAATGTAAAAAATTCAGATCAAATCATTACAACTCTTGGTGGGATTGAACTTTTAAGTGTGGTGATTACATATTTGTGGGATGTTCATGCGATAAATTACTATGGGATGGCTGAACTAGGCAAGGATTTAATCACTAGAAAGGAAACAAATCTGGCAGCTGCTGAAGTTGAACAGAGGTTGGATTCTGTGTGGCAGGGGAGGTTGCAGGCCGGGGATCCTTTGAATGTCTCTCTGGGAAAATATAAGCTGGAATGTTTGGTAAACAGAAATCTGTGTGCCCACTTTACCATAGTGGAAAAAGAGAGAGAAGATGGGCATATTAAAATTAGGTATATTTGTAAGGAGAATTCTTGTGGCAAATGCTGTAAATCATTTGGGGATATCATCATGCATATCCATGATGAACACAGTGGGGTTTTGGAAGGTTACAGTGCACAGGCAAGGGAGGAGATTTACTTGGAGAATTATATGAATGATCCCTTTGCACCATGTACTGTTAATTAATGGTGAATAGTTTTTCCTTGCGGAAATTATTTCCCATGCTGTGCAGTGGCTGTTTTAGGATCTAAACAATTTCTTCGCGCAATCACAACAAATTACCTTTGCCGATTTCTGGAGAATAAGCTTCTTCCCTGATTTGAGATGGAGACAAACTTCAATGCATAGAAGATTGTAGTAGTAAATTATGATGAATTTATGCGCAGGCTCAACAAATTTTGATGAATTTTAGTTGGTTAAGACCTTAAAACAGAAACAATTTATAAACCAGGGAATCATGGCGCCATTGTTTCTGTTTTAATTGGAATAATTGGTCAACATGTCATTGGAATAAAAGAATAATTCTTCACCGCTAATCTTGTGTTTTCTAACCATTAAATAGTGAATGGTAATTTAGTATTTTGTTCATGTGTAAACTTTTATTATAATTGAAAAAGTATTTTATTTGTGTTTTTTAACTGTTAAATAGTAAATGGTTTTGTATAAATTAAGATCTCATTTTTTAAACAATTGTAATTGTGAGAATTGTTGATTTAACTCTATGGTAGTCTAAGGTAAGAGAGAATCAAAACACCTTTTTACAAAAGAAGTAAGAAATTGATTTTTCATGAAAGCTAAAAATTTAATAGGTTTGAATGAATAAAAATATGATATACAGAAGTAACCCATTGTTATAGAGATAGGAATGACTAGATTATGACATGTGCCTTAATTGCATCACATGAAACATAAAAAATACATTGTTGGAGTAAGATTGTTTAAGCTAAGGTGAGTGTGACTTCAAAATTAACTAATTAGATAATATACATTTTTACACCAACAATAATGTATATTAGAAAACATAAATCTTCAATACAATAGTAAATCTACTATTTAATCACATTTAAGTTTCTTAAGATACACTAATCGAATATTTATAATTTAATAGTTTTACAAATTTAGGTCCTAAGGAACAATTTGAAGATAATGTGTAATATGTATAATGATAATTGCCTAATAAGTATTATAAACTATAGAATGTACATTAGAACTATAGAATGAGAATTGCCTAGGAAATATTATAAACATAGAATGTGCAATGTGAAAACAAGGGAATGGGGTCCACCACTATTCATTGATGAAGTAACATGCATTGATTCCTCCAGTAATCTATTGACTTCTAATTTTATGTGAAAAGTGTATGGCTAAAACTTAGCCCCTTCTCCCATTACCCACTAAATTATTTATCATTTGATACCTTGCACCCAAGGTAAATTTAGAAATCAAAACGCCAGTGACCTTCACCTGTCTATATTATTATTTAAATCAAACCATTTTAGATAATATAAAATTTGGCATCACATTAAATCTAGCTTTGGGAGTCATGATGTATGTCAGGTTCCAATGTGGATTCGACTTTTAAAAAAAAACATTTTGAACAATTGGTCATTCAATCTCTTCGAAGTGGTATTGAGAGTGATTTAAAATGCGTTCTGATTGAAAAATGAAATTTTCTATCATCAAATAGTGCATTCTAAACTTCCAAACAAAATTTTTTATTCAGAATCAGTCTCAAAAACTAGCTAAACTTCCTTCCAAGATCACCAAAATTGACAAGCATGTAGACATTTATCCCCAGAGCATATAAAAAAAAGATGAATGATAAATTCATCTAGAGGTGTGAGTTGTTACTTATCAAAGTTGGCCTCCAGGGCTATTTTGATCAAACATTGTTCTTTAAGTTGTTTAAAGTGTGAAAAGTATGAGGTTTGAAAACATATCAAATTATGTTTGACTACCATGAAAACTTGCAAGCGTGTAGTGGAAGTAGTATGTAAAGGTTCACAAATTAGTTTTGTCTGACAATCAACAAGTGAGGAGAAATAATTATCAAAGTCGACCTTTCACGATCTTGTGAACATTTATTTTGCAAACTGAAAAATTTATGTAATGTTTGAATTTTGAAAGACTGTCAAATGGATTGCTAGGAATCTGAAAATTTGCACAATTGTTTATTTTGATACAGAAAACATTGGGGATCAATTGGTTTGTCTTGAAGTCATCTAGTTGTGAAATATCAATTTCAATAGAAAGCTACTATCGGTAGATTTTTTAGTTTGTAGGCAATAATATAAATAAATTGGAAATGGATTGCGCTTCAAGAAATATAAAACAAATTATTGGGTTATGGAAATGGGTAAAGGGATACATGGTCATGTAAAAAATTGAAAGGAACAGTTGGGTTGGCAATAAAAACAATAGATATCAAAACATTTAGTTTTGAAAAAGGCTACTCGAAAAGTTATGATATTTAGATTGCAAATTTGTTGCACAACCTAAAATTTTGATAACTTGCCACTTTATAAATGTATCAAATTTTACTACGGGGGATGAAGCTGGACACACATGCTCATTTATAAGAGTTGAACATAATTTCAATGTAAGTTCACTTGTCAGACTTAGGATTCACAAGGGGTATTTTTTAGGGTTTCTTTTATTGTTTTTTATTTAAGAAACCCTAATTTTTGAAAAGAAATTAGTGTTGCAACAGTGGTTCTGGGGATGTATGTCCCTTCTAGGCATAGCAAGAATCTAGTTCTCTGGTGGAGAAAACCATGTTCCTCTCTTATTTGGTTCTTAAATAGCTGATTGTCTACTTTGAAGATTGAATCATTCTTTCGTTTGGTGGATCCAAGTCCCCAAGAGTCAAAACCAACTCTTTCCGCAATCAAATATTTGATTCTCATCTTGTAACATTATGACACATCTAAAAACACCTTTGGCAAATATATGATTACCACTAAGACTTCTTACCATTGTCAGCATGCTTCTTGTTGATCCATATTTCATAGTTGTGTATAAACTAAAAATACTCCATCATGAAGTAACACATATTTGTTATATTCATATTTAATGTAAAACTTCTCACTATCAATCTTACATTCATGTTTCACCTAATAGGAATCATAGTAGTTAGAGGACCAAAAGAATTCATACAAAACCTCATTGTCGATGTCATGATACCCATTCCTTATCAAGTTGCATACCTGATTTATTTCTCAAATCCCTTTCCATATCCACATAAAATATATCATCATTATTACAATCTTTCTTTTTATCACTGCTATTATGAATTTCATAATTATCCCTAATCTCTGTCATGTAATTGTGAAGCTCTAAACTCTCATGTACCATTATAGATATTCATAATATTTTTCATTTTGAAGTGATCTCAAATCTACAACCGCACCATGACTCACCTTCATCTTGTGATCATGCTCAGTGACAACCGAGAAATAATAACCACTAATGCCATTGTTCATCCCAACTTCAAAATCAGTTATAATATTATGTATATTTGAAATTTCCATCATACCCATTGTCTCTATTGTAGCCGGATTTGAAACTCTTTCAAATTCTTGGACAAACTCTATTTGATGGTGATGTTATAACACATCCACTTAATGCACATGATTCATCTCAACGTCATATAAATGATTTTTGAGTAAGTGCATCAAGATGGTAGACAATTTAATGGCAACATTAAAAAATGAAATTTCTCATAACCAACAGGTTCTTTAATTTTCAAACATCATGCTAGACTTGGTTTTACCATGAATATGAGTGATAATTTCCCCAAATGCTTTACAGCGTTTGCCCACAAGAATTCTTTTATACAAACATACCTGGTTTTTAATATGCCCATCTTCTCTCTCTTTTTCCACTACGGTAAGTGGGCACACAAATTTCTGTTAACCAAACATTCCAGCTATTCTTTACACAGAGAGACATGCAAGGGATCCCTGGCCTGCAACCTCTTCTGCCACACAGAATCCAACCTCTGTTCAATTTCAGAATCTGGTAAATTCTTTTCGTTTTCAGTGATTAAATCCTTGCCTAGTTCAGCCATACCATAGTAATGGATTCCATGAACATCCCACAAATATGTAATCGCCACATTCAGAAGCTCAATCCCACCAAGAATCCTAATGCTCTGATCTGGGTTTTTTACAGGACAAACTGGGCAAAGAACCCATCTTGCGCAGAGGAAAGCAGAAGATTTTCATGAATATTCTTCTCTGCATCAACTTTGGCAATGAGGCAGCGCGCCTGGTTCAAGTCCTTCAAATGTCTCACAGCATTTCAGGTGGGTTACATGTCAAGAGCAGCAAAGTACCATTTTGGAGATCTTTGAAGAAGTGTTTTGCCACTGTATTTGCATATTCTTTGCGTTTGTTAATGGCGGCCTCTAAGTGGGAAGGATGGTACATATCTTTTAACCTCTGGTTATCTTTATGGGCTGCGAAAAAGCGCCTTTTGAGCTCGCACAGGTAGGGTTGTACATGCGGTGTGCTTCCTCTGGCAATATTTCATCATTGAGGCGGTTGAGGAAATCTCTGTACAGTAATAATGGGCATGACCTCACTATTGGGCTTTCATTGGCGATGCCTACTGTGTCTGTCACGCTGAAAATGGGTTTCTGTGGAGCTGTTTCGATCCTGTGACCTACTCTGGTAATGACGGCGCCGAGAATGAGAAGATCTGTGCCTACTCTGGTAATGGCGTTGCCCTCTCCGGGGAGAATGGAAAGCCATGGGGTCGTTTTTGTTTATCAGCTTGGGGCAGTTTTATATTGGGATTTGTGGTCTTCACAAGTAGCTTGTACTATGGATATGATTTTTATGTAAATGGATCTCTAATTTTGTGGTTGGTCTGCAGCTTTTTAATGATGTGAACAGTGAATCAAAATAATGGTAAAACAAGATTCAGAGAAACAATTTACAATATCAAATGGAATCTAAGATATATGGCTAAATTAAATGATAAACAATAGTAAAAAAAAATAAATCTTTAGAGATCTATTGTTATTTGAGACTTACTTGAATATTTTTGGTTGGGAATGTTTGATAGATGTCTCTGATTTCGTCGTACGTGTTCAAAAGTGCTAGATAGAAGACGAGGGAGATGAAAGTCTTATTTATACACTTCATTTACATTTGATCAATGGTAGCGATAAGAGGCAAAATGAACGGTGGGAATGACAGTGTTTTTTTATACACGTCATCTATATTTGATCGATAGTAGGGATTAAGAGGCAAAATGAATGGTTGGGAATGACCATGTTTTTTTTATACACGTCATCTATATTTGATCGATAGTAGGGATTAAGAGGCAAAATCAATAGTTAGGAAAAAGATCTTTTATATAGTTAGGTATGATCTATGCGGGATAAAGTGAGGTATAAATGCATACAGAAAACAAGTGCCACGTAGTGGCCAAGTACTTGCCTTTAGTTTTATAAATAATTTTATTTTAATTTTGATTTATATGTAAAGTGAATTTTAATTAAAATAATTTATAACTAAGTTTAATTTTAATTTTAATTTATATGTAAAGTAATTATTAATTATAAAAAATTATAATATTACTATATTATAGTTCGAATAATATTTCTTAATTTTATAAATAATTATAAAATATCATTTATAATTAATTTAAATTGTAAAATAGTTCTACTTATAATTAATTTTAATATTAATTATTTAGTCCAAATAACTCTTTTTCAACAATATTATAATTGTTATTCTATTAATCTAAATTTATATAATATATATTAAATAAATCCAAAAAATATCAATATTTTATAATATAATAAAAATAGAAAATATTATTTGAATATAAGGAAAAACTTACTTAATAGGTATCTATAAAGTTGTAAACCGAATGCACAATTTTCATGTACAATAAATAACAACATGGTACATTTTAATTGGTTCACTCTAGTAATAAGAGCTCATATGTATTAGCCAATCATATCATCAAAAAATAATTTTTACAAATTATAAACTTAAAATATTAACATTTAGACTATAGAATATGTGTTATTTTTTACAAAATAAGAAAATATTAAATTATAATTGGTTCAAAGAATTGGTTTTAATGACTACTTAATGGAAG
>BSBK01010713.1:45000-195000 GCA_027943335.1 Chamaecyparis obtusa | reverse complement strand
AAATTTGTATGAGAGATGATTTGGCATCTTCGTTTCAATAAAAGGGGAATTCTGAAGTTGTGCCTAAGTGTTCCTTGGTTGAGCCCAACTCTTCTTCAAAAAAAGGATTTTGGGTAAGACATCAATCACTACACTTCACAATTCTTTGGAAAAGTTTTGTTTTAAACATCCATAATTATTGTTATAGTTTTTTAATTTTTTTTACTCTGGCATTTGGCCTATTTCTCAAATACCTCATATTTTTAAAGGTCCATTTCTTTGATGGTTCTTGTTCTTTTCTAGATTGCATGATTATTTCTTATTTCTATTGTACAAGATTTTTAGGCCCTTTCAAAACCCTCTTTCAAATCATAACTGTAATAAAAAGTGTTTATCTAGTCGAATATAAATGAATGCAAGAGAAAGATAGTGGCCAAATCCTAATGCATTAATTAAACTATTGTTTGTAGAGAGAGAAAGAGAGAGAAAGAGACTATTTGAAATAAACATATTAAATAGATAAAAATTTTAAAATTTAAAATAAGAAAAATATATCTATTAGTAATACAAATAATAGAAATTGTTTCTATGTTTGTTTTTCAACATTTTGAATCACACTATTCATTAATCAAATGTCGGCCTTACACATTAATAAGGTCTCCACATTGACAATAAAATGCAAATTGCCTCACAATATCTTTAAATAGCACCAACAAAATCATCAACTAAATAGACGGCGGTTTTTAAGGGCGTTGAAAATTGTTACAAATTGAATTTTATTTACATATCTAGAGGATGATGTATGAAACAATACAATATCTTTTCCTCGATTGCCTTGTCTAGACTCGAAGTGACCTTGAAAGAATGAAATCATCCTTAACGAGTTGAATTCTATTTGACAGACGATTTCTTTTTAGACTAAGGAGACTGTTGCGTTGCTGATATCACTGTGCATCAATGCCTAAATGAGTAACACGGCCATTATGCCTATTGGAAGCAGTAATAATTGTTACAGACATTTCACCTATACTATCAAAGCGAAGTACTTTCCAGATTTACGCTAAACTAGAATAAGAGAAAACGGGAAAAGGAAAATCGCTTCTTGCCTTGATTGGTCTAATTCCTGACATTTCTAAATTTTCAATCCATTTCTCCACTGTAAACTCAAGAAATCAGGCCGTCAAATCTTTTCCAAAACTCCTTCAATCTACATAAAATTGAGCAGGTTAGAATAAATCCGGATACGCGGAGGCTGCTCGATGATGCGATATGGAAGCTTTGCAGTCACTTTAGAGATTCGCTATCTCAAATTAAATTTGAAACTTCAAAGTTGGAAACCATTCCTTCGAGACAGATATTTAAATTTCATTCTCAGGGTGAAATCTCCTTTTAAATCTCTGCATTCGAGTTAATATTAACAGTCAAATCTGAGCCAAAATTTCTTCAATCTACCTAAAAATTGGGCTGGTTAGAATCGTGCCGAGCACACGGCGGCCGCTGTATGATGCGATCCGTAAGCTTTGCTGTCACATTAAAGATTCGCGGCCTCGAACAAACTTGAAACTTTAAAGTTCAAACCCTATGAGACGAACATTTACACTGCAATCTCGCGGTGAAATCTCCTCTTAAATTTCTGCATTCAAGTTAATATCAACATGTGAGTAAATTTACTATTTCGGTAGAATCTTCAAATCAAACAACAAACCACCAAGTGTCCAGAGAGTTTTTATTATTTCGGTAGAATCTTAACGTACAATAAAACTGTGAATCTTCATACATGATAGCGAAGCTCTGTCCCTTTCTTAACAGTAGAACGTCTTGAAATGGAAAATCAAAAGCCAAGTTTAATACGATGTGATTTGCGACAAGGAATGCTAATTTAGTGCGGTGGGACAATGTTAGATCTGCTTTTAAAGCAATTTACGTGTTCTACGAAATTTGGAATGTACGCTATTTTATACTAGGTTCATCGGATCGAATAATGCTGGTGGGTAGAAGTGCCTGTCACGAAGCAACTACTTAACTAGTCAAACTTCCTAGTTTGTGCAATTCAATGTAAATTTATAAATTTGTTATTGTATTCTATATCATATAAGATGACTTCCACTAAGATTATGACACCAATCTTTTGTCCCATAGGATCCATCCTAACTTTTTTTAGGGGTTTTGAGCTGTCTCCTACATTTTACCCTAGTCACTATCAATTTAGTTATTTTGAGAGGTCTCCTACATTTTCACTATCAATTTAGTTGTTTTGAGAGGTGTCCTACATTTTACCCTAGTTGCTAGCATTCATAAAACTATTGGAGACCTAGTTGCTACCAATCATAAAATTATTGGAGAGTCTATGGGCTTTCAATAGAAGTTAACATCGTTTTACCTTATCATTCCTAGAGCTCTAATTGTGAGAGGAGGATAGTGTTGAGTAAGAACACCAAATATTTTATGATATAAAGGTGATATCGAATTTGTTACACTACACTTTCATATTTACAAGGTATTTTGTTATACTAATTCAAATTATCAAATCTAAAGAAAAGTCCAATTTTCCATATCAAAATAAAAATCTCTATAATTTTCCTACCAATATCCTCTCCCATGATCTTGAGAATTAGTTATGACAAGATTGTTTAACATTGATTCAAAATTTAAGCAGGGAACTATAAAAGTTGGGACATTGAATTCTAATCATACTCTTATATGGCTCAAGGTTTAGGATTATACCCACACAATCTCTAAGTTTGGGGTTTGATTTGCATCATCGTATACTTTGGAGAGCTATACAATATTAGAATAAGAAAGAGTTAAGCCATGATCTCGAAGGGATATAATCATGAGTTGTCTTTCCACAAGAGAATGCATCTGAGAGCTTCAAGTAATCTTTAGTTACCCAAGTGGGATCTTTATTGAACTAGAAGGGACATGTCCATATATATGTAATATTTTTATTAAAGAAAGGGGGATTTTCAAAGTTTACAATTAAGGAGTTTGTAATTGTTACTTTACTAGATAACATAAAAGTTTATTTTCCATGATCCTTAATAGGTGCTTCTTGTAAAAGGATTTGAACATTATGCTACATGAATATGACCTTTTGTATTTTGTTGACTTTTATAATTTAATGAAAAGTCTATAGTGGAGAATGCGATCTCCTAGTATTTTAGGTTGTGTATTGTGTTTTTGAATCTTATGTATGTGTGTGTCATATAACATTTATTGCAAGATCATAGGGTTTATTATGGCTCCATCCAACTTTGGCACAACAGTTGTTGTTGGTGCTAGAGTTGTTGCGATGGAATCTCATGGTAGACACGACCAAATGTCCTTGCAAATTCATCCCTAAAGTATTTCATAAGGTATGTGTGTGTGAATGTTTTACACTTTCATGAAATTAGGACAATTAACTACAATTCAATAAAAATACAAAGGAAATTTAATCTAAAGAATTGAAATTAACATCGATGACATCTCATGGTTCTCTATTTAAGCTTCGTAAGTAGAGCTCTCAGCTTTATTCTCTACTAGTGACAATGCTAGAATGAGAAAATATGATAGAATGCTTAATCTAGCTCTCAATTCTCCAAATGATAAAAAGATAAACTCAAATGCTCATCATAATGCTTTCAACTCTCACTATTTTCTCTCAAATGCTCAAAATATCTCTCAATTTCTATGAAATTTCCTATAGTGATGATGCTTTGCAAATGAATTTCTAAGATATATTATGCTTTCAAAATGACTCTTATTTATAGTAAAATCCCAAGGGCAGGGTGTAGAGTTATTTAATCATGATTTAGCCTTGGTTGAGTCAAAAAATTTGAAATGTTTTTAAATGGGGTGACAATTTAAATGGTTGTCTCAAAGGTTTGGACAATTAGACAAAATTGAGTGGTTGAGATTCAAAGCTGAAATGTGTGATTGAGATTCAACTATTTTGGAGTGATCCATGTACTTTTGTTCTCAATTCTTAGGGTTGCTCAAATTTTGTTGAAAGATATTGTGATTAATTAAATTCCATTAATTAATTAAATTAGCCATGTAAGGGAATAGGTTCAATTTGATTTTTTGATTTAAAACTATACAATTAATTGATTAAAATCAATTATATAGTGTGATTGATCCCTTTAAGCTTGGATTTAATTATTTCATGTCATGATTTGATTTTTCCTTTGATTTAATTGACTTTGTCTAGTTTTGATTAATAAATGTTTATTTAAAATTGATTTGATCCATTTTGATGAGAATTAGAGCATTTAGCTAAGATTTTGTCAATTTGATGATTCTAAGACACTTGCCCAATTTTTGGTGTCTACAAATACCCCTCTTTGAATTGATGTGCATAGCGCATTGATTCAAAGAAAATTACATGTCCTAATAATTGATTCAATACTCGATTGATTGATACAAAACTAATTTGAAACCTGATTTGATTGCTAAAACCTAATTTGAAAAATGATGCCACATTGCCCCATTGATAATAGTTCAAAATTTTAATGCCCTAGATTCAATATTGATGCCACTAATACTATGATAATGCCCCCTCAGAAATGAAACAGGTTGATCGCTATATAGAAAAATGATGATATTGACTGATAATTGATCCAATATGTTTTCATTTCTGAAAAACATTTTGATGATATTCAAGGTCACAAAAAATGCCCTAGTTTGATTTGATATGTTGATATAGATCGATAAGTCAAAAATCACCTCAAAATTAGGTCAAATAGCATAAATAGGTTGAAAAACCCAAATTTACTAATCATTTTCACTTTTCACTATTGAGATTTTGTTTTGATCCTAAGATAGTTGATCACAATGGTTGTGCGTATTTGAGATAGCTGATAAAAATATATATAGTGCAAGTTCTACGAAATTAACAATAGCAAAGAAAAGAACCTATAGACTATATGTGGGCCTATCTACAATTGATCACAATAGACAAGATAGAACTATGAGCCTTGAAAAATACTTCCAATCACATATCTTTAGCAAGGATGTGAATGGAATAATGGAACAAGTTTCCATGGATGCGATCTTCATTGATGAAAATCAAGGTAACCCGCCAATACAACATGCTTGCATGATCTAGAAGAATGATTGTGAAAGGCTCTTGCCATAATAGGTCAACAATGAGACCTACAAATTATGTCACTGATCTTAAGACTACAAAATATATAATTTAGAAAAAATAATAAAAATAGCCAACTAAACAACCTCCATAGCTGATGAATCAATATAAGATGCATATCTAGTAAAAAAAATAATCCCAAAAAATGAAGGCCAAACTACAAAGAAGGACCAATCATAGCTAATAATGTGAGCTTTGATTTGTATCAAAATAGATATTCAATGATATTATTCATTGTGTGGTATTTTTGGAGCCAAAGATATGAGTGCCAAAAAATAGAGGTCGATAGTAACAAAATGGAGAACCATCAATTCCCTTGTCTAGAAATAAATCACTAGTATATAATTTCTTGATTAAGGAAACCTTCTATGTTCCTTACTAAAGGACCAACTTTTACTTACAAAAATATGCAATAAACTGGGAATACAATATGAAAATGGATGGAGGAGCTCCATGTGAAATGATCCTTATATCTCCAAACAAACTTCCCAGGACCTCAAAGAAACTAATGAAAGAGATCTTAAAAGTGAAGGAGTTGTTGGAAGATAACTCTGGTATCATGTTGGGGTGATTGACTCTACTAGTAGGACCTGCAACCTATAAAACTATTTTCACAAGAGAGAAATAATATTTCACTCAAAAATGGGAATTAATATTGAGATGAATAAAATGACATTGAACTCTAGCTATAAAGGAAAGAGTGAGAATGTGAGAAACAATTGATATTTGAGGGTAGGTACAACTCTCTTCCAACTAATGACACCAAAGATAATACATTTAAGCAATAAAATAGTGCTAAATTTTTCTTACCACCTACAAATCAGTCTAAGTTAAACTTACACATTTTAAAAATTATTGATTTACTCCAACAATTTGCTCCCAATTTTGTGGAAGATAGTTCAAAATTTGTAAGAGAGTGGTTTCATATTAGGAATGCAGGAAATGATATTTGCAGGAAAAGGAATTGTTTGATATTTGAAGGAGAGCGTAAAATTTGTATGAGAGAGATTTGAGCATCTTCATTTCAATAAAAGGGGAATTTTGAAGTTGTGCCTAAGTGTTGCTTGGTTGAGCCCAACTCTTCTTCAAAAAAAGGATTTGGGGTAAGACATCACTCACTACACTTCAAAATTCTTTGGAAAAGTTTTGTTTTAAACATCCATAATTATTGTTATAGTTTTTTATTTTGTTGTTCTGGCCTTTGGCCTATTTCTCAAGTACCTCCTACTTTTAAAGGTCCATTTCTTTGATGGTTCTTGTTCTTTTCTAGATTGCATGATTATTTCTTATTTCTATTGTACAAGATTTTTAGGCCCTTTCAAAACCCTCTTTCAAATCATAACTTTAATAAAAAGTGTTTATCTAGTAGAATATAAATGAATGCAAGAGAAAGATAGTGGCCAAATCCTAACACATTAATATAAAAATAAAAGAAAATAATTTTACGTTAAAACTAACTTTAACCCCATTTGTAAACTATTGTTTGAAGAACGTTGAGAGAGAGAGGGGGGCTTGAAAAGACTATTTGAAATAAATAAATTAAATAGATAAAAAATTTAAAATTTAAAATAAGAGAAATATATCTATTATTTATACAAATAATAGAAATTGTTTCTATGTTTGTTTTTCAACATTTTGAACCACACTATTCCTTAATCAAATGTTGGCCTTACACATTAATAAGGTCTCCACATTGACAATAAAATGCAAATTGCCTCACAATATCTTTAAATAGCACCAACAAAATCATCAACTAAATAGACGGCGGTTTTTAAGGGCGTTGAAAATTGTTACAAATTGAATTTTTTTTACATATCTAGAGGATGATGTATGAAACAATACAATATCTTTTCCTTGATTGCCTTGTCTAGACTCGAAGTGACCTTAAAAGAATGAAATCATCCTTAACGAGTTGAATCCTATTTGAACAGAGGATTTCTTTTTAGACTAAGGAGACTGTTGCATTGCTGATATCACCGTGCATCAATGCCAAAATGAGTAACACGGCCATTATGCCAATTGGAAGCAGTAATAATTGTTACAGACATTTCACCTATACTATCAAAGCGAAGTGCTTTCCAGATTTACGCTAAAATAGAATAAGAGAAAAAGGGAAAAGGATAATAGCTTCTTGCCTTGATTGGTCTAATTCCTGACATTTCTAAATTTTCAATCGTTTTCCCCACTGTAAACTCAAGAAATCAGGCCGTCAAATCTTTTCCAAAACTTCTTCAATCTACATAAAATTGAGCTGGTTAGAATAAATCCGGATACGCAGAGGCTGCTCGATGATGCGATCTGGAAGCTTTGCAGTCACTTGAGAGATTCGCTATCTCGAATTAAATTTGAAACTTTAAAGTTCGAAACCCTTACTTCGAGATAGATATTTAAACTTCAATCTCAGTGTGAAATCTCCTTTGAAATCTCTACATTCAAGTTAATATTATAAATCCTAGAAAGAACACCGTCAAATCTGAGCCAAAACCTCTTCAATCTACCAAAAAATTGGGCTGGTTAGAATCGTGCCAAATACACGGCAGCCGCTGTATGATGCGATCCAGAAGCTTTGCAGTCACATTAAAGATTTGCGGCCTCGAACAAACTTGAAACTTTAAAGTTCAAACCCTATGAGACGAACATTTACACTGCAATCTCGCGGTGAAATCTCCTCTTAAATGTCTGCATTCAAGTTAATATGAACATGTGAGTAAATTTACTATTTCCGTAGAATCTTCAAATCAAACAACAAACCACCAGTGTCCAGAGAATTTATCCATCGAATTACCAGAAATTGAACCCGACTTAATCGTACAATAAAAAAATTGAATCTTCATAAATGATAGCGAAGCTCTGTCCCTTTCTTAACAGTAGAACGTCTTGAAATGGAAAATCAAAAGCCAAGTTTAATACGATGTGATTTGCGACAAGGAATGCTAATTTAGTGCGGTGGGACAATGTTAGATCTGCTTTTAAAGCAATTTACGTGTTCTACGAAATTTGGAATGTACGCTATTTTATACTAGGTTCATCGGATCGAATAATGCTGGTGGGTAGAAGTGCCTGTCACGAAGCAACTACTTAACTAGTCAAACTTCCTAGTTTGTGCAATTCAATGTAAATTTATAAATTTATTATTGTATTCTAGGTCATATAAGATGACTTCCACTAAAAGTATGACACCAATCTTTTGTCCCACTGAGGATCCATCCTAACTTTTTTTAGGGGTTTTGAGCTGTCTCCTACATTTTACCCTAGTCACTATCAATTTAGTTATTTTGAGAGGTCTCCTACATTTTACCCTAGTCACTATCAATTTAGTTGTTTTGAGAGGTCTCCTACATTTTACCCTAGTTGCTACTAATCATAAAACTATTGGAGACCTAGTTGCTACCAATCATAAAATTATTGGAGAGTCTATGAGCTTTCAATAGAAGTGAACATCGTTTTACCTTATTATTCCTCGAGCTCTAATTGTGAGAGGACGATAGTGTTGAGTAAGAACACCAAACATTTTATGATATAAAGGTGATATTGAATTTGTTACACTACACTTTCATATTTACATGGTATTTTGTTATACTAATTCAAATTATCAAATATAAAGAAAAGTCTAATTTTCTATATCAAATTACAAATATCTATAATTTTCCTAGCAATATCCTCTCCCATGATCTTGAAAATTAGATATGACAAGATTGTTTGACATTGATTCAAAATTTAAGCAAAAAACTATAAAAGTTGCGACACTGAATTCTAATCATACTCCTATACTGCTCAAGGTTTAGGATTATACCCAAACAATCTCTAACTTTGGGGTTTGATTTGCATCATCTTACACTTTGAAGAGCTATAAAAAATTAGAATAGGAAAGAGATGAGCCATGATCTTGAAGGGAAATAATCATGAGTTGGCTTTCCACAAGAGAATGCATGTGTGAGAGCTTCAAGTAACCTTTACTTACCCAAGTGGGATGTTTATTGAACTAGAAGGGATAGGTCCATATATACGCAATCTTTTGATTGAAGAAAGGGGGATTTTACGAGTTTACAATTGAGGAGTTCACAATATTTACTTTAAGAGATAACATACAAAATGGTTTTACATGAGCATTAATAGGAGATTATTGTAAAAGGATTTGAATATTATGCTACGTGCATATGACCTTTTGTATTTTGTTGACTTTTGAAAAATGAAAAGCTTATAGCAGAGAATGAGCTTTGCTAGGGTTTTGGGTTGTGTACTATTTTCCTAAATCTTGCATATCTGTGTGTCATACCACATTTACTATGGGATCCATAGGGTTTATTATGGCTCTTGCGAACTTTGGCCCAATAGTTGATGTTGGCACTGGAGTTGTTGCGACAAAATCTCATGCGACCCACGACCAAACGTCCTCACAAATTTGTCCTAAAAGTATTTCATGACGTATGTCCTCACTTGATGTTGTGTTTGTTGTTTAAGATATTTCTAATATGTGTGAGTGGCTAGAGAAATGCAGTTTGATAAGTTATTTTGTGGGGTAGGGTCCCTCCTAAAATCATGCTATGAGAATGTGTTGCCAAGGCCTTGTCTCCTCATGGACTTCGACTTCATGGTGTTAAAAGCCATAACAACACATATATATTTTTTTGTTTTTGGAACCCTACCCATGTTGAGGCTATCCTCTCATGGGCCATGGACAGTTTGGTGTTCCCTTTTGGGTTTTTAGCGATGGTATTAAGACTTCACTATCTTAGATGCAAAAAAGATAAGGGTTCCCATTTGGGTTGACTTCCCTGGTCTCCCTCTGCCTTCTTGGCCATTCATGCAAACCATTACTCAGTCTTTTGGTAAGGTGAATTTCCTTGAACCAGACCATTTCTTTAATGCTCATCCTTAAAATAGGGTTTTTGTTGAAGTCTAATTGTCTCACGACCTCAAAGAAACTATTTATATTCAAGTGGCTAGCTATACCTTCACCTAGAAGGTGATCTATTTAAACCTACTCAACACTTGTTACATGTGTTAGTTGGCTAAGCACGAGATCAAGGAGTATCATTTGGCTATGCCAAGGATGAAATCCCTTGCTAGCGATGGTATTAAGACTTCACTATCTTAGATGCAAAAAAGATAAGGGTTCCCATTTGGGTTGAGTTCCCTGGTCTCCCTCTGCCTTCTTGGCCATTCATGCAAACCATTGCTCAGTCTTTTGGTAAGGTGAATTTCCTTGAACCAGACCATTTCTTTAATGCTCATCCTTAAAATAGGGTTTTTGTTGAAGTCGAATTGTCTCACGACCTCAAAGAAACTATTTGTATTCAAATGGTTGGCAATACCTTCACCTAGAAGGTGATCTATTTAAACCTACTCAACACTTGTTACATGTGTTGGTTGGCTAAGCACGAGATCAAGGAGTATCATTTGGCTATGCCAAGGATGAAATCCATTGCTAAGGAGGTCAACTCTCACCTTGTGGAGGGAGTGAAAAAATATGTAGGACAGACCACTATGGTTCACAAAGGCAAGAACTCTTTGGCTTTGACCCAAAAATAACTAGTCATCTCCTCTTCTCAGCCGTCATCTGAGACTCCTCTCCCTAGGATCTACCTATCTCAATTCTCTCTACACTGATAATTTCTACTTCAAATCTTGGCCAACAGGGGAAGGATTCAACTGAGAATTCCTCCCAACCTCTTTGGGTTTTCACTCCTTAGGCTGCGTTAGTTATTTCTATTCCATAGATATTACACAACTCTTGCAACCATCTTGGGCATGCTGAGAATCTAGATGGTGGCTTATAAAAGTGAAGAGGATTTTCTTCCTAGCTTCAAAACCAGTTTAGATTTTTTGCATAATACTTTCTTCTCTCTTGGTAATTAGGATGATATGAAAGAGTTTCTTTCATGAATTATATCTCATGGAATGTTCGAGGGCTCATAGACCTGCACAACAAGTACTATGTTAGAGATGTTCATCAACGTATTTCTGGCTTGGATGTTATTTGCCTCTAGGAAGTTAAATTTTCTAGTTTCATGCTCACTTCTGCATGTCATTTTATTTGGCCAGATAGAGTAATTTTTTCTTCTTAGCATGATGCTAGTTGAGTTGGAGTCACTACTCTCCTTTCCCCTTGCTAGCATTCTTTTTTATTGATCAAAATTCTGACCCCATACAGAGAATTGTATGGGTTTTTCTATCAATGGATAATTATTTCTTTGGGATTGTTAATGTCTACGCTCTCAATGATGCTGTAGAAAGATCTCACTTGTGGAGTTGAATATCAGATTCTCTTCCACCTACAACTTGGGTCATGTATGAGGAATTCAAATGGTTGATGTGGCATCAGATAAGGATGAAGTTTTACATTTTCATTGTACAACTATAGAGAGAGAGAGAGAGACCTAGTACTATATGTGTAATAAATTAGGTCTCCTTAATCCCAATACCAACTGTTGGTGGTCCTACTAGGGTCTAGTGCACTTGGTGTAATTTTAGACCTAGCTCTGATAGGATTTTAAAAAGGATTAATGTGCCATGATCACTGTGCAATCTTTTTTCTCTTTTTGTGAAGATCAAGAGTTACCTATTTTTTCACTTATTTATATGATATTGTCAAATCATTACCCCATTAAATTTTGTATTGAATAGTAGACAACTATGATGTGTCATTCCAAGATGCAGTTATATCTAACCATGTCATTGTTGAATCACTAGGCCACTATGGCCCACACTCAAGGGGTTTGGAACTTGGACCCTAGGATATTTCATCCCAAAGGTTAAATTGTATTATGGAATGATGTCATCAATCACACTACAAGGTTCCTTTGCATTTATGGTAGAAAACTTGTTATGTATTATCGGTGTTCGTATGATTCAACTACTAAGGACCTCTATGCTACCACAAAATATTTGGCTTTGAATCCTTTCTATGAAAATTTGTAATTTTGGCTGGCTTGAAGATCACACACTAGAAAAAAATTGTAGATAATTATTCTGCCAGAGGAGCTCAAATAAAGGAAAGACTCCATTAGCTTAAGGTGGGTCAAAGAGCTTCAAAAGAATTTTTCTAGCTCATAGAGATCATCATACCTCTATGGGATTCAAGAAGATTTAGGAAGGTCAGTCCATTCTCACTGAGCTTCCTAACATTCTTTAATCATTTTTTCGTCAATATGAGAAGGTGTTCACAATGTAGGGAAGCTCTCTTTCTAGAGACTAATCTTTGAAGGAATGTTTAGCCCTTGTTCCCAAAAGACTTTCAGATGATAAAAAAACATTTTGTGATTAGATTATTATCATTGTAGACCTCAAGAAGTTGTTTTCTCTGTGGAGGATGGAAAAGCCCTCGGGTGTGATGTCTCTCCTTTTGAAATTTACAAGACAATCTGGTCTTGTGTTGGTCCTAACCTTCATAACGTCTATCTTGAATCCTTTCATTCCCAGTCTCTAGGAAAAATTATTGACAAGGGGAATATCAAGTTCATTCCTAAGCTTGGAGACCCATTACCTTTCTGAATATCACTTACAAGGTGATTTCCAAATCTTTGGCTCTTAGAATTTGTCATATCCTGCCTATTTATGGCAGGCCATAGAAGACTATATTTATTAAATCTAGAGTCATCCTTTAGAACATTATTGTTGTCTGGGAAGGTAAGGCGTGGGCTAGATGCTCTAAGAAGAATGCAATCTTTCTCAAGATTCATTTTTCTAAATCCTATCATCGCATTGAGTTGCCTTTTGTCCTTGACAAGCTTAAAGCCCTAGGATTTGGACCCAAATTCATCTAGTCTATCCATATGCACTTTGGGGATGCTTTGTCTTGCATTACCATCAATGGCCACTAGTCAAATGTATTTGGCCTTTTGAGATCTATTTTCCAAGGTTGTTCTTTGGCTCCTTCATTATAAGTTCTTTCTACTTAAGGTTTTGGATACTTTATTTCCAACATAGTCTTTTTTGGTTGTGTTAAAGGAATTTCCTTGTCTAGGTCACTTGCTAAAATTTTCAATGACCATTTTGCAGATGAATCCTTTCTCACTCTCATCGAGGTAGAAGAAAATATTCAAAAAACTCTTAAGTGTCTTGACACTTTTTGTTTTGCCTCTGGCTCAACTATTCAATGACACAAAACTCAATGTTACATACAAAATTTTCTTCCATCCCTACCATGGATTCTCCAATATGAATGGAAGTGGATACAACATGGTGGAATTTTCCACTTTTTGGGCATTGCTTTTCCCTTCCAAGCTTCACCAGTGGGTCTGTGGAATGCAGTTTTAGCCAGGATTGAGAAAAAGTTAGCCTACTAGATCACCAAGCCTCTTTCTCTGCATGGAAAATTCAATATTTTCTCTAAGGTGTTTGTTGTCACCATGTGTACTAATATTCTTGTTTGGATCCTTCCAAGGTCTTATACATGAAGCTAGAAAATCTATTGTGGGATTTTCTATGGGCTTCTGGAGTTGACCATTATGGGTTTCATAGAGTCGCCTGGGAGTATTTTTATCTATCCAATGATTCTGGAGGGCTAGGTTTTCTTTATATTAAAAAGAAGGGTTTGCCTCTCTAGAAAATAAAAAATGGTCAATTCCTATATGCCCCTCTTTTTAATATGTCTTCAATGTCTAATTTGCATTCCTAATTTACTAATATTTATCCTCAATTTTTCCTCATTTTTGACCTGAGCAATCACTTTCAAAATCAATTCAAGTCATTATCAAAATTAATAGTCATTTCAACTCCTTATCAAAATCATCAATTTGGTCAAATAAATTAATTTGTCTTCTTTAGGGATAAATAACCTATAATTTATCCCTAAGTCTTAGTTCTGATAAATAAATTGTATTTATTTATTCCTTTTCCCTAAGTTTGGCAATTAATTAATTTGACATTGATTAATTGACTAATTATTATTTTGTGGAATTTTTATAATTCCTAAATCCTAATTTTTATTTTGTGGGAATAAATGAATTTTAAAATTGAATAATTCTCTCCTTTGCCAAATGAGATTTTATCCCTTGGTTTCACCCACTTTTCTAGCCTCCACCTTCCCTTTTCCTTTTTTTTATAAATTGTCATAGTTTATGACAATTTTCTAGTTTCCTTTTGTCATAAATTGTCATAGTTTATGACAATTTTCCTTTTTGCTCTTGGCATAATTGTCACAGTTTATGAAAAAAAAAAATTTATTCCTTTTCTTATAGTTTATGATAAATATCCTTTTTTTAACTCACTAATTTTTAATTGTGCATTCAACTTGTCATAAGTTTTCATAATTAATGACAAATTTTTGCTTCCAAATTTTCCAATTGCCATAATCTATGACAATTTACCTTTTGCACACATAATTGCTAAATTTGCAATTTCTCTTGCAAATCCTATAGAGTCAGATTATTTCTCTCATTTTTGGCAAACCATCATCTTTCAAGTCTTCTCCCCGTCACTATATCCAAATTTTATTTCATATGTTAATTGCATTATGTCAATATGAGAGCTATGTATCAACTCTTTTGGAGAAGCAAGAAAGGTTACAATTGCCAAAATGTAGGGAGTAAATTGTTTATAGTTTGCATTTTTTGTCTCAATTTTTGTTGCATTTGGATAGGTTGACTGTGAGTGATTTAGTGTTTGATGGTTCCTCTTATGTGCATGTTTTCCTCATTTTCCTATCCTATATTTTGTGAACCTGACATGAAAACATATTTAACTAACTTAATTTTTATGCTTTTATGTATTTGTAAGTCCTCATGAAGTCTTGTGCACTTGGTTAGGTTTTATGCGCATATCATTGATGTTTTTACAAACTTGGTTGATATTTTTGCATACTTGGCATCCAGAGATGCAAACTTGTTTATGGTTATTGTGCACTTGGTCATGATTGTTGCACAATTGGTCATTAGGTCTCCAAATCAAGGGTTTTAGGGTTTCCTTTACATTTTGTGCATCTTTTCTCACTGTATAACTATTCTAAAGGCTAAATGAACCATATGAAGGCCTAACTAACTTAAAATGAATATCATCTTTGGTTTTGGAATCTTAAAATGAACTCTCATGTTTTATTTGGGATCTTAAAACAAACTGCTCATAGTTTAGGATTCAATACAAAGGCTAGTTAATCTACTTTCTTTTCAATTCAGTTGAATCTCACAATATAATCTAATTAGGGGTCGTAATTGATTCAAATAATTCAAATAAAGTACATTAAGTTAAAAATTAGTTTAAAATAAACATTCACATTTTATTTGGGAGCCTAAAATGAACATTTACCTAATTTAGGGTTTATTGCTAATTCTCTTAGTTAAGGTGTTTCCTAGTCACTTTAAATTTGCATCTACTTTATTTAGGGTTTCATTTTGATTAAAAATAATTTCAAATAAAGTTGTTAATGGATTAATCAAATTTAATAATGGAAATAAACATTCTTAGTAATGGAAATTTTGTCTTTATAGATGCCTCGGTAGAATTCTCAGTCATTCTAGCCTCTATTTTAGGTCTTGTGCACTTGGTTACTAATCTTGCATACTTGGTGAGAGTTCCTATGTACTTTCTCACTATTTCTGAGCACTTGGTAATGTTTTATATGCACTTGGTCATGCTTTACGAATACTTAGTCTATAAATTTATATATATTTGGTATATTTTAGGGTTTTAGGGCTTAATTTTGCAAGTCTTCTTTCATACTTCTATTTTTGTACTTAGCATAGCTGGTTTCTACTAATTGTTTTTTAGCTCTTTGGAAATTGTGGGATGAATGCTTAGTGATAAACTGCTTTTTGGCATAACTAGTTGGAGATTGTAGATTGTTGATTTATGTTTCTCCTGGTGAAGACATGATTGGTATACATGATAATAAGTTATATGTTTGTCACTGATGTCAAACTATTTAGCATGATGTTTGCAATGACATTTTGATTTGTTACTATATCTATTTGAAGTAAAATATTTTTGTTATAGTGATAAGTTAAGTAAGGTAAAGGATATGTCGATAGGAACCTTATCGGGTAACATATAAGGAAAATGATGGTGGACAAATTAATGATTTAATTATTTATCAGAATATGCTAAGGAGTTAGTTGAAGGATTCTATTAATAAAGATGTTAATAAAAAATGAGTAAAGGTAAAGGTAATTTTATTAAGATACATATTCGTAAACTATTGTCTTATCGGTACACTGAATAAAGTCTTATCAAAGATAGTAACGACCTAAAGGGAAGAGAAGAATAGATGATGAAATAAGAAAGCAGGATGACTCCAACATAATCCAAGGAGAAAAGTGATGACACAAAGATCGAGGTAAAATGTATTAAGGGAGTTTATAAAAGAGTAAAATGGTTTATCAATTAGCAAGGTAACAAGGATATAAAGAAAAGAAATATGGATGGTTATATTTTTTGGATATTGTTGGAATTGGTTACTAATGCTATTGTCATTTTTGTTTTGATACCGATGTCAACATATGTTTCTATGAAGAGTATAGACTGGTTATTACAGTGTACAGATACTGTACGGTTGATTCAAAATGACTGCACACATGTTTGTGTACATGGTGGTGTTATGATCTTATATCTAAGATCACATGCTATAATATTTCATATTGGTTGAGTAATAGAAGATTTGGTGAAGATTGGTTTCTAGACTGTGAAAGTGGAATTTGACAGAGTTAGTCTCTGTATTTTGAGTGTATCTCACAAGGGACATGGATTTAGTGTATGTGATCTTAACGGATGTCAGATAACATATTGATGATTTTTTTTTTATCTTAACAAGTCATGGGAAGCATGATGATGTCATATGTGGCGTGTGTTCTGGAGGAGACCTATTTGGGGCTGACTTCAGAGTTGTAGCATGTATTATGGATGGCGAGCATGGATTACGGATGTTGGACCTTAATTGTTGAAGTACAATTGTTGTATACTTTTTATAGATAATGTTTGTATCTTAGCAAGGGGTTATGTAATTATTTGTATATTAGGAAAGCCTAATTGGCCGATCTGATCATTTATTGTAATAGGGTATATATTTAAGATCTTTTCTATTGAAAAGATAGGTAGTGTGTAAGAATTGTAAAAGAGGATTGTGGAAGCTTTGATAGTATCTATTGGATGTAGAGTAGAGGATAGTTTATACTTCATTTCAACTGATCAAGCAAAGATAGTTTCTATCAGACAGTTCATAAGGATTGTGTGGGTATGTGCAAGATCATGGTATGCCAAAAAGTGGTGATGTGAAAAAGAAGTCATGATTAATAGACTCTTACAAAAACAAATATAACTTTCAAACAATACAACATTTTTAAAATTTGAAATATACATCACATTATATGCTTCACCTAATAAAATAATAATAATAAAATTCTTTCAATTTGATGAAGTTTAGACTAAGTTATGGTGGTCAGACATGAGGGTTTTTATATTCAGGAAAATTTGTAGCAGAAAAATCATAATTAATTATTTACTTGGAAAAAAAATACAAAAAAATATACATCACATCCAGACATGAGTCTACTACTTTTATCTAGAATCTTATAAAAAAATATTATCATTTGATTTTGTTTAATGTGGCTAGACATACAGCTACTTGTTATCTTTCTAGTCCCGATTGATAGACTTATTGAAAAATAACTATAACTTTCAAACTGTATAACATTTTTGAAATCCGAAACATGTCTCACATTCTATGCTTTTCCTACTACAATAAAAGTAATAAAAGTTTTTAATTTGATAAAGTTTAGAATAGATTAACATTGTCAGACATGGGAGTTTTTGTATTCTAGAAAAGTTGTAGAAGAAAAATCATAATTAATTATTTACCAGAAAAAAATTACAAAAAAATGTGTGTCACATCCAAACATGAGTCTACTACTTATATCTAGAATCATGTAAAAAAAATTATCATTTGATTGAGTTTAAGGTGGTGAGACATACACCTACTTCTTATTTTTTCTAGAAATTTTTGTACTACTACATTGAAATTTGAAATTTTCAACATATAGAATAATTGTTTTTCAAAAAAGGCCTATTATCTTAGAAACTAAATTCAATTTTCTACATATTCTCTTCTTACATATTTTTGATATAATATTTATAACTTGTTCAAATATTTATGTCAACTTGCCTAAACCTGATTTTCTGAATTTTCATTGCCACTTAAGGGCCTAGTGTGGCATACCATGATCCTGCACATACTCGTGTATTTCCTTTATATACACTTGTGCTGTGAATAGTGAGTTTTGGAGGTGGACATAACCATCTTTTGGAAGTGAGCCTAGGTAGTGAGCCTACATTTCTTTGACTCCTAATAGGGTATGTCCTTTAACAAGGACTGTGTACTGTAATGTTTTAATAAGCTCCTAATAGGGCTAGATCTTTTAACATGGATACTATACTTTAAGTACATCATTTGTGGGTGTTAATTCCCACTGGGGTTTTTACCTTTAACAAGGTTTCCCCAACAAAAAAATACTGTGTTATTATGTTGGAATTTACTGTGGTATCATTTGATTTTGTGTAGCTTCTATTTAAAGTTTAATAATCTGTCTCACAATTGATTGACACCCCCCCCCCTTCTCAGTTTTATTGGTGGACTTTTGTTCCTAATAATTCATATTAGAGCTATTGGTCCTGAGAGAGAAAGCTTAACAACTTGAGGTGATCTTGGAGATGGCATTCTATAGGAAGAATAGTCCAAAATTTGATCCTAAAAACTTTGACAATTGGAAGAACAAGACACAAACACATTTTCTATGTTTTGGTATCAACTAGTAGTTGATCATGAAGAATGAGGTAACCATGAAGGCTGAGGATGAATTAGATAAAGCTACTGCTGAAGAAAAGAAGATATTTTTATATACCATGGTCGCAAAGGAAGCACTAATCAGCACACTTTCTGAAGGAGAATTTACTGAGGTGAAAGATCTAGATTCAACACACAAAATTTGGGGGAGATTAGAAGCATTATATGAAGGAAACAAATTTACTAAGAAAGTAAAGTTACAGAACTAGAAAACAAGGATGGACAATTTGAAAATGAAAGATGATGAAAATATTAGGGCTTATGTATAGAGAGTTATTGAGGTTGTGATTGGAATTTTAAATTCTGGAGGCACTTATGAAGAGGAAGAAGTCATTGAAAATATTCTTAGATCGTTGACACCTGTTTACAAGACCAAAGTTTAGGCTATAGAAGGGATTATACCTTTGATTACAAACTTTACTAGAGAGATGCTAATTCCAAAGCTAACTACCTTTGAGGCTACAGAGATGGGAGATTTTGTACCTAGAGTTGAAACAACATTTAAGGCAACTGGACACAAAAAGACATTATCTGGAATTGCAAGCACTAGTAGTAGTAATATGAAAGAAGAACTTGATGAGTATGTTGATGAATGGGATTAGATATCAGAAGAAGAAAGAAAGCTAGATGAAATTTTTGCCCTGATCACTAGAAGAGAAAAGAGAGGTAAGCGCAAGTTTGATGGAAATTTTCCTTTAAATTTTTTTTCATGCAATAAGATAGGTTGCTTTGCATCTAGATGTCCTACAAGAGTTCTTAAGAATAAATATAAGTTTTAAAAACCTAAGTATTCAAAAGAAAAATAATGTTATGATGCTAGTGAAGACATTTTTTATGATGATTTTAATAATGAGAAGATTGGATTTATTTCTGTCAAAGACGAAAAACTATTACATGAGGAAAGAGCTATAGAGTCACATGTTGATAAGAAATCTGAATGGGTTATACACAGTGGTTGCTCACATCATATGACTGGAGATAAAAATAAGTTTGTTGAACTAAATAATTATGATGGTGGTGTTGTGAGATTTGGAGACAATGTTCCTAAGCTTATCATTGGAGTAGGATCTATTTCTTTGGATGGAAAGACTAATACTGACAATGTACTACTTGTTGATGGACTTAAGAATAAATTTTTGAGTGTTGGGAAACTAATGGAAAAGGGTTATCAATTGAAATTTATTGATGGGAAAAGTTTTATCAGAAGTAAGACAAGAAATGTGATTGCAACGGGTACTAGATCTAGAGGTAATGTATTTGAGTTAAATACATCAGAAGCTTCTTGTTTTGTTTCAAAGGTAGATGATAGTTGGTTATGGCACAAAAGGTTTTGTTATGTTAATTTTGATAATATTGTGAAGGAAAGCTTGGCTAATGCAATGAGAGACCTACCTAAAATTGTAAAACCATCTAAAACTATGTGTAGAGAGTGTGTTATGGGAAAGAAGACTAGAAGCAGTTATAAAAGAAAATCATATTCAGCTAAAGGAAAGTTGGATCTGGTACATACAAACCTATGTGGACCTACAAGGAAAAGATCATACTATGGTGAAAGTTACTTTATAATGTTTGTTGATGACTTTTCTAGAATGATGTAGATTACTTACATGAGAGAGAAATCAGAAGTATTTGACAAATTCATGATATTCAAAGAAAAAGTAGAGAATGAATCAAGATTAAAGATAAAATGTTTGAGATCAGACATAGGTGCAAAGTTTACTTCAAATCTATTCAATTCATATTGCAAAGACCATGGAATACACAAAAAGACATCTTCTCCTAGGACTCCATAGAAAAATGGGATAGCAAAGCGAAGAAACTGAACAATATTGGATGCTACTAGGATAATGTTGCTAGATGTAAATGTATCTCATGTACATTGGAGAGAAGTTGTTGGGACAATTGTATACACATTGAAAAGAATTCAATCCGAGAAGGTACATGTAAGACTCCTTATGAATTGTAGTTTAATCATACTCCTAATATAAAATATTTCAAAATATTTGGAAGTAAATGCTATATCTAAAGAGATGATGAAATAGGGAACTTTGATGCTAGAAGTGATGAATGATTTTTCCTTGATTATTCTACTAAAAGAAGGCTTACAAATGTTTTAACTTGAGATTGAGAAAGATGATTGAAAGTAATAATGTGAAGATAGATGAAAAGTTTCAGATACAAGAGAAAATGTATGATTGTTATTTGAATACAGAAATCAAGGAAGTTACTACTACATAAAAGAAGAACATTTTGAGATTGACTATGAGAATGAGATTTGTGATGATAAAAAAAAAAAAGTTACTGAGACCCCTAAGACTTTGAGGTATGTTAAGAAAAACCATCCTAAAAATTAAATTATTGGTAATACAAGTCAAGGAATGATGACTAGATCATAGATAAGGGAAGAAATCTGTTTGATTTCTGAAGTTGAACTAAAGACTACTGATGAATCTTGTAGAGATGAATCTTGCATCAAAGCTTTGCAGGAAGAGTTAGATCAGATAAAGAAAAATAACACTAGGAAATTGGTCCGTAGACCTAAAGACAAAAATGTAATAGGAACTAAGTGTGTTTTTAGAAACAAAATGAATGAAGAAGGAATTTTTGTAAGAAACAAAGCAAGACTGGTTTGCGAAGGCTATTCAAAACAAGAAGGCATAGATTTTGAAGAGACATTTTCTCTTGTTTCTAGGTTGGAAGCTATAAGACTATTTATGGCTTATGCTACACATAAAGACTTCAAGGTATATCATATGGATATAAAATATGAATTTCTAAATGCTAAACCTGAAGCAAAAAAAAAGGCCCCCCATTTTTTACAAACAACTTTAAAACCTAAAGTAGACTATAGGTTGATGTGAGAATTTCACAGCACAATTAGAGGAATCTCTTGTGAGAATCCTCCAAGATGGTTCTAAGAAGACTGCATCGTAGGAAAAATCCATTGATAAGCCTTTCCAATTAATAAATGCTTTCCTCACCTTCTTTGATGACCGCTCTCAATTACTTTGGTTCTACCAAATCAAAAGCAAGGATGAAGTGTTCCTGACATTCAAAAATTTCAAATGTCTTTGATTAGGAAAGGGAAGCAAGTATGTCAACAAAGAGTTTCAACAGTTCCTTACGAATCATCGCATCATGTTACAGTGTAAAATCTTATACATTTCACAATTTAATAATGAGAGGAAAATACAATCAAATTTGTTTCTATAGGATTCCTACATACAAAATCCCCAAATTGTCCTCTAAACCCTCCTTAAACTAGGGCCTACTCAATGTACACCTTCTAAACCCAATATCAACCAAAGAAATGTTGGTTCACCATATATCCAACATATACTAACTATTTCAACTGTAAAAAGATACCCTCCTTATGGTAGATTATCTATTGCAATACATTAGCCTCCAATTTTGGTGTTCCTTCAACCAATATGCATATAGTGATCACCAAAATTCAACACTCCTCTAAAATTTAAGATTATTTTCATATCATATATGTTACAACATGATCATTACATGAGTACCAATTCTTTACATCCATGGTATGATCATGGGATCATAATGAAGATGAAAATAGTTAAGGAAAAACTCAAATTTAATATGATGTTAGCAAATTTAGAGAAAAAACAATCTACAATAGTTTCTTAAATCATGAAAATTGCTTCCATTGACACTTATTAATGTTTGTTAACCATTGAAGAACTATGAAATATAGAAAATCAAAATACCATAAGGAAATTTTCATAAATTGGTTACTTTTATTATTTCCAAACAACATAGTTTGTACAAAATGCTTCCTCCTCCATATTGTTCTTTCCTTATTCCTTGACCAAGCTATATAAGGTGTATGAAAACTTTTCCAACCTATTCCATTCAGTTCCCTTTTTTTACAAATGCATTTAAGCCTTTTAAGAAGCTTTCCCTTCTAATTGACGCTAGTTGTTAGGATTTAAATATTTGAATTTTTTAAACTATATTCAAATAAACTCCTATAGACCTATAACTTTAGCATGGGTCATTTTATGACCTTATTACATCATCAAAATCTCTAAAATCCTAACTAACCAATCTATGCATCATGTTTTTGTATTACATGAATTTGGTCCTATGGTCCTTACTAGGACCATCATGACATTTTCCAATATTTACTAGAAGAAAGCACAATGCCATTATGCAAATAGCTAGATGCATAATTCATGTCAAGTATGTGGATGTTAAGTTCCAAGGAGAAGTGGCTGCCTATGTCATAAATATCACCGACTAAATAGTAAATAGTGACTTGAGTTCTCAAAGGGTGTACTCGATATGAAGGTTTGATGAAAGAAAAGTCAAATATTTCTCATCTCTTAGTGTTTGAATATGATGCCTAGGCATACATTCCTTATAAAATTCATCACAAGCTAGCATATAAGTTGGAAGTGCATTCCATCAAATAGAATGCTGATTTCAAGGACTATCATTTATATAATTGTTCATCCAAGTAATCTTTATAAAGAGAGATGTCTTCCATGACAATATCTCTCTTATACTTCCACCAGGCCACTTCCAGATTTCCTTTCACCTAAGAATTCTTACACTTATGTGACTTTGTCCCTATTCCATCCCTTGCTTGAAAAATATTCTCCTACCACTCAACTTTGATCATCTTTCCCTATCCTCCAAGTTATGTAGATGGCATCTACAATACCTGATTTGTACTTCTAAAAGATGTTTACTCTAGCAAAGATTCTTGAGGTGATCAATGAGACAGATCCACAGTCCACCACATTCCATAAGATCAAGTGATTGGGAAGCTAGTGCAAGAGCATCCTCAAAATATTGAATTAGAGGCAAACAAAGATGTTAAGGAAGATCAAAAATCTTCTTTATGTTCATAGATGACTATGTAATCTCATTAGAGTCCTAAGGTTCAATCAAGTGTTTTTGGGTGGCCATATAAACCTAAGACACCTAGATTGAGGGGATTGATATATGAGATGTTTTATGTTAGAAATAGTCTAGATTAGGAGTGTAAGGTCTTTTTTAGGTCCTTAGAGGTATTAGGTCATCACCATAGGCCTAGTTAGTATTAAGAATTAAGGATATGCAACAAATTTGAAAAGTTACACAAATCTTTCAAAAGTTGCTAAAAAGTTGCTTTGCAACTTTAGCAACTTTTTAAAAATCTATTATAACTGATGGCATTACCTCTCTAACCGACCAAAGATGGTTAAAAAAATTAGGAGGGGTCTATTTAAGTGTTAATTTGGTCATACCAATGGGGTGAGTGCATGGTAATGCAATAGAGTTTGAGAATTAATAAAATTATACCCAATTTTCTACAAATTTAGGATGGAAGCAGTGTTTGTATGGCCTGGTACAAATAGAAAATGAGGGAAGATTGACTTGAGAAGTTTCTTATGGTATTTACCTTCATTTTTAAAGTTTTTTGATGTCTTGAATCAATCTGGTCTTTGTGTGATTAGAACTTCAAAGCCACTGCCTGAATTAAGGATAGGCCTTAGGGTTTCAAGGTTTTGTGGTCATTTCTTTCCTTTCAACCATGGGAAGCTGATAAGATTTGTATGAATGCAAGGATGGCCTATGTAGACTAATATTCCAAAAGGAGAGAATTTTCCATGCAAGGAAGGGTGGAGAAATAGGAAGCTCTAGGTAGGCATCTCTATGTGACTATCTATTAGAAAGGTTGCATTTGACCCCATAAATTTTGATGGGTAATGAATCAAAGTACAAAACCTTGGATTTGGAGTGTCCTGATCTATCTTAAGAGTCTCCAATTGTTGAGGAGAGGAAATCAATCCATTTAAGAGGATTTAGTTCTTTAAAGCCCCTAATTATCTTGATTAGCCCTAGGTGACTTGTGTATTCTTAGTTTGTTGGGTTGTGTGGGAAAATTTTGAATTGAGTTCAGATTACCCAATTAGGAGGGCTACAAGGAAATTGGCTAGGTTTCTAGAGCCATAAGTCGAGGATTGCTATACTTTCAAATTGAGACCATTAAGAAGGAGTCAAGAGGTTGTTGATTGATGCATTAAGTTGGCAAGGAGGTTGTGGGGTGAACAAAACACATTATTTCCAAGAAGTCCTACTTGTAGAGGTCTTACTAATTCCTAGTTAAGGTTTGTGGATTCAAACTTAGGAATTGTGGGATTGTCAAAATTAATTTGTATCAAAGCTCCTAAATATCCTTAGGAGGAAAGAATACACCATGTTAGAGAATAGTGATGAAGAAGTGCCGAGCAGAGTAACTAATGCAAAATTGGCAAAACTTTTTAGAGAGAAAAAGGCAAGATATGAGGCCCAATTGGAGAAGATGGGAAGATATATGAAGATGCTATCTGAGAAGATGGATATGGGAAGCATTGGAAACTTTGATGAGGATGCAGTGGGTAGTGAAGAAGAACCCCCTGATCAGGAGGAAGAACAAGTGCCTGCTAATCAAAGGATGCTCCTAAAGACATTGAAATCCATGGAGAGAAGAACCATGGATGCTAGATTGGACCTGCCTTTCTACAATGGGAAACTAGACCCTAATGTTGCCTTGGATTATATTTATGCTCTCTCTAGCTTTTTTGACTGTAAGGACATCCCTGTAAACCAAAAGGTGAAAATAGCCAAGTCAAAGTTGCAGGGGTTTGCCCTCACATGGTGGAATTTCACTTAAGATGAAAGAGTGAAGGAAGGAAAGAGGCTGGTCACCACTTGGAAGAAGATGGTGGGTTTATTGAGGGAAGCATATATCCTTGCATATTATGAAGTCCAAGTTCATAAGAAGAGGATGGGTCTAAGATAGAGAGACTAAGATGTCTCAACATACACTAAGGAATTCAGGATGCTAGGGAAGAAGTCCAAATTGGCAGAACCCAAGAGTGTGAAACTTGCTAGATATATGGAAGGCTTGAAGGTGTCTATTCAAGATGAATTAAGTATGAGTACCATAACTAATTTCAACCAATTCTATTAGTTGGAATTAAAGGTAGAGGAGAAGATGAGAAGGAAACAAGACCAGGAAAACAAAAGAAAAGGTGCAAATAATAATAGAACTTTCTGAGGTAGAAGTCAACATAATGAAGGTAGATATAACTTCAAGGAGTTTGGAGAGTCAAGCCAAGATAACCAAAGAGGGGATAACAGTCCTAGAGATACCTTTAGAGGAAGAGGGAATAGTTCTAGAGGAAGAAATGGGGGAAGTGGCCTGGAAGGTGTGAAATGCTATAGGTGTCGTAAAACAGGACACTTAGCATCTAAGCACCTTGAAAAGAAGAACAAGCAAGGGGAGAGGAGAGCTAACCTTTTTAGGGAAGAAGAGGATCAATGGAACAATGCCCAAGGATCCTATGTGTTGCCTAAGGAGGGAGAGAACTTGATGCTTAGGAGGACCTTGTTGAAGACACCAGTCACCCAAGAGCCACCCCAAAGGAAGAATTTGTTCAGGTCCTCTTGCAAAATTGGAGGCAAGGTATCTAAGTTCGTTATTGATAGTGGTTCTACTGACATTGTGATCTCTATTAATGCATTAGAGAAGTTGAAACTAAGAAGAGTCTCACACCCCACCCCTTACAAAGTGTCTTGGCTTACTAAGAGCCTACAAACTATCATTGAAGAATAGGCTTGGGTGGAGTTCCAACTTGGGAAATAAAAAGAAAAGGTATTCTATGATATATTTCCAATGGATGCTTGCCATTTTCTTCTTGGGAGGCCATGGTAGTATGATGTGGAAGCACATCATGATGGGAGACTGAAAAATTACTCAATCATGCACAAAGGTGAGAAGGTAACATTCCTGCCCCATTCTGATCATGTTGAAAGTGAATCTAAATTTTTATTTGTTGGTGAAAAGGAGTTTATAAAAACTATTAAGGAAGAAGGAAGTCCTTGTTATGCTCTTGTTGTATTTCCTAACAATGATAGGAAGAATGGAAATGAAGTCAAGGTAGGGACCTTGAGGAAAGCTGGTCCTAAGGAAGTGACTGATCTGCTTGATTAGTATAAAGACATTTTGTCAAAAGACTTACGTAGTGAGTTGCCTCCCATTAGAGAGATAAGCCATCACATTGACCTTATCCCTGGAGCCACCTTGCCTAATAAAGTAGCATATAAGCTAACCCCTAAACAAAATAAAGAAATGGCTAGGTAGATACAATAAGTTCTAGACAAAGGGTTGATTACCAAAAGCTTAATCCCTTGTGCAGTACCTACCCTTCTAGCCCAAGAGAAAGAAGGTACATGGAGGTTATGCACTGACTCCAGAGCCATCAATAGGATCACCATAAGATAAATGTTTCCCATGCCTAGATTTAAAGACCTATTGGATCATTTAGGGGGTGCAAGGTATTTTTCTAAGGTGGACTTGAAGAGTGGATACCACCAAATTAGAATCAGGACTGGTGATGAGTGGAAAATAGCATTCAAAACCAATGAAGGCTTGTATGAATGGAGGGTGATGCCCTTTGGGTTATCTAATTTCCCTAGCACAATCATGAGACTCATGAATGAAGTGCTTAAATCATTCTTGGGAAAAATTTTCATTGTGTATCTAGATGACATTCTTATTTTTAGTAAAAAAAAAGAAGACCACCTAAGGCATCTAGATCTAGTCCTCAAAAGATTACAAGAGGAGAAAATTTTCATAAATTTGGAGAAGTGTGTTTTTATGTAGGGAGAAATTGTGTATTTAGGCTTTGTGGTTGTAGGAGAAAACATAAAGATGGATCCTGATAAGATAGAGGCTATTCTATCTTGGCCTTCTCCAAGGACAATGACAGAGGTGAGGATCTTTCATGGGCTTCCATCATTCTATAGAAAGTTCATCAGGAACCTTAGCTAGTTGTGTGCTATAATGATGGAGACTATCAAAGGTGGACAAAAGAAAAAATTTGTGTGGACTAAAGAAGAAGAAGACTCCTTTTAGAATTTGAATTAGAAGGTATCTGATAGACCTATCTTGGCATTTCTTGATTTTCAAAAGGTTTTCACCATAGAATGTGAGGATTCTAACACTACAATAGGAGAAGTATTAAGTCAGGAAGGAAGGCCAATAGGATTTTTTTAGTGAAAAACTAAGTGATGCTAAGAGGAAATACACCTCTTATGACTTGGAACTATATGCTCTAGTCCAAGCACTAAAAAAATGGAGACACTATCTCCTGCAAAAATAGTTTGTGGTTTGGATAGACAATTGTGCTCTGAGTTTTCTAAACAGTCAAGAAAAGTTGGGCCACAAACATATGAAATGGGTTGAATCCATTCAAGCCTTCACCTTCTCCATAAAACATAAGAAGGGAGTTTCCAACAAGGTGGCAGATTCTCTAAGCAGAAGAACCATGACAGTGCAAGAAATTAGGCTCCAAAGTGTGGGCATTGAGTCTTTAAAAGACATGTACCTGTCTGATAAAGATTTCAAAGACAACTATAAAATTTTCTATGATTTTTCAAAGGCATATCATAACCAATATGCATACTTCCTGATTTAGGATGGACTCCTATTTAAGGGACATCAGTTGTGTATCCCAAAGTGTTCCATGAGAGAGAACATAATTGAAGAGAAGCATGTAGGTAGCATTGGATGACACTTTGGCATGGATAAGACCTTGGAGTAGGTCAGGAGGTTCTATCATTGGCCCAAGATGCCCACTAAGGTAAGGAAGTTTGTGGAGTCTTGCACCATATGTCAGAAGGCCAAGGGTACTTCATCTAATGCATGGATGTATCAACCATTTCCCATTCCCACTAGACCTTGGGAGAGTTGCAGCATGGATTTTTTCATAGGTCTACTAAGGACACAAAGAGGGTTTGACAATATATATGTTGTAGTGGATAGGTTTAGCAAAATGACACATTTCATTCCTTGTAAGAGCACAAGTGATGAAACTTATGTAGCCAACCTATTCTTCAAGGAGATTGTTAGAACCCATGGTCTATCCCAAACAATAATCTTTGACAAAGATGTAAAGTTTTTAGGTCACTTTTAGAGGACCTTGTGGAAAAAGTTATGGACAAATCTTCATTTCAGTTCTTCCTATCATCCCCAAATGGATGGGAAAAATGAGGTTGTCAATAGGTCATTGGGAAACATACTGAGATGCCTAACCAAGAAGTATGGAGAAAAATGGGACAATATTCATTCCCAAGTAGAATTTGCATTTAATAAATCCATCAATAGGAGTACAGGGAAGAGGCCATTCCAAGTTTTTTATGGGTAGAGTCCAAGAGGTATTCTTGAGTTAAGGGATCTTCCTCAAGGAGGTCATGTGAGTGCCCATGGTGAAGACTTTGAAACCAACATCCAACAGATGCATGAATAGGTGAAACAAGGACTACAAAGGAGTTCAATGAAATAATAAGAAAATGCACACAAAAAGAGAAGAGACCTATAGTTTTAGATTGGATATTTGGTGTGGGTATACCTAAAAAAAGAGAGGTTACCAAAAGGGAAACACACAAATTTGATGATGAGGAAATTTGGTTCTTTGTGAAATCATCAAGAAACTAGGATTGACTATCCATGAGGTTTCTTTACCTACAGATTTGGGGATCTCACCTACCTTCAACGTTTGTGACTTAACCCCATACAAAGGTCCATTGGATGTGCCTGCAAGCATTCAAGATGAAGAGCTTCAACAAGACCTAACATAACTTCCACATCATGAGCCAAGAAAACTAGACAAGATACTTGACACCAAGATTGTCAAACAAATAAGGAAGAATGTCTATAAGAAGTATTTGGTTTAGTGGGAAGGATATCCAGAAGAAGAAGTTGTGTGGATGGATGAGACAGAGATGAAGAGACTTGGCACAAGTCTCGAAGAACTAGTCTCAAGAGGACTTGAGAATCATTAACCCTAGGAGTATGGTGCACGAGCACCCTCAAAAGATTGAATCAAAGGAAGACAAATATGTTAAGGAATATCAGAAATGTTCTTTATGTTCCTAGATGACTATGTAATCTCATTAGAGTCCTAAGGTTCAATCAAGTGTTTTTGGGTGGCCATATAAACCTAAGACACCTAGATTGAGGGGATTGATATATGAGATGTTTTATGTTAGAAATAGTCTAGATTAGGAGTGTAAGGTATTTTTTAGGTCCTTAGAGGTCTTAGGTCATCACCATAGGCCTAGTTAGCATTAAGAATTAAGGATATGCAACAAATTTGAAAATTTGCACAAATCTTGCACAAGTTGCTAAAAAGTTGCTTTGCAACTTTAGCAACTTTTTAAAAATTCATTATAACCAATGGCATTACCTCTCTAACTGACCAAAGATGGTTAAAATAGTTGGGAGGGGTCTATTTAAGTTTGAATTAGGTCATACCAATGTAGTGAGTGCATGGTAATGTAATAGAGTTTAAGAATTAATAAAACTATACCCTATTTTTTGCAAATTTAAGACTGAAGCAACATTTGTACAGCCTAGTACAGATAGTAAATGAGGGGAGATTGAATTGATAAGTTTATTATGGTATTTAACTTCATTTTTAAAGTGGTTTAAGGTCTTCAATCAATCTAGTCTTTGTGTGATTAGAACTTTAAAGCCAATACCCTGAATTAAGGATAGGCCTTAGGGTTTCAAGGTTTTGTGGCCATTTCTTGCATTCTGACCATGAGAATCTGATAAGATTTGGAGGAATGAAAGGATGGCCTATGTAGACTAATATTCCAAAAGGAGAGAATTTTCCATGCAGGGAAGGTTGGAGAAATAGGAAGCCCTAGGTAGGCATTTCTATGTGACTACCTATTAGAAAGGCTACATTCGACCCCATAACTTTTGACGGGTAATGAATCAAAGTACCAAACCTTGGATTTGGAGTTTCTTGATCTGTCTTGAGAGTCTCCAATTGTTGAGGAGATTAAATCAATCCATTTGAGAGGATTTCCTTCTTTAAAGCCCCTAATTAGCCATATTAGCCCTAGGTGACTTGTGTATCCTTTGGTGGGATAGCCTCAAAGTTGTCTCCTATCATTTGCATATTTGAAGGATCACTAAAAAGGGTGTCCAAAACCATTCTTATTTTGTTGGGTTGTGTGGGAAAATTTTGAATTTAGTTTAGATTACTTGATTAGGAGGGCTCCAAGGAAATTGGCTAGGTTCCTAGAGCCATAAGCTGGGGATTTCTATACTTTCAAATTGAGACTGTTAAGGAGTTAGGAGGGTGTTGATTCATGCATCAAGTTTGCAAGGAGGTTGTGGTGTGAAAAAAACACATTATTGCCAAGAAATCCTACCTCTAGAGGTCTTACTCATTCCTAGTTAAGGTTTGTGGATTCAAACCTAGGGATTGTGGGATTGAGGGGTCTATTTAAGTTTGAATTTGGTCATACCAATGTGGTGAGTGCATAGTAATGTAATAGAGTTTGAGAATTAATAAAATTATACCCTATTTTCTACAAATTTAAGTCTGAAGTAGCGTTTGTATGGCCTAGTATGGATATTAAATGAGGGGAGATTGACTTGAGAAGTTTCTTATGGTATTTACATTCATTGTTCAAGTGGTTTGAGGTCTTCAATCAATCTGGTCTTTGTGTTATTAGAACTTCAAAGCCACTACCCTGAATTAAGGATAGGCCTTAGGGTTTCAAGGTTTTGTGGCCATTTCTTGCCTTCCAACCATGGGAATCTGATAAGATTTGGAGGAATGCAAGGATGGAATATGTAAACTAATATTCCAAAAGGAGAGAATTTTCCATGCAGGGAAGGGTGGAGAAACAGGAAGCCCTAGGTAGGCATCTTTATGTGACTACCTATTAGAAAGACTGCATTCAACCCCATAACTTTTGATGGGTAATGAATCAAAGAACAAAAACTTAGATTTGGAGTGTCCTGATCTATCTTAAGAGTCTCCAATTTTTGAGGAGAGGAAATCAATTGATTTGAGAGGATTTCCTTCTTTAAAGCCCCTAATTAGCCCTATTAGCCCCAGGTGACTTGTGTATCCTTTGGTGGGATAGCCTTAGAGTTGTCTCCTATCATTTATAGATTTGAAGGATCACTCAAAAGGGTGTCCAAAACCATTCTTAGTTTGTTGGGTTGTGTGGGAAAATTTTGAATTGAGTTCAGATTATCCGATTAGGAGGGCTACAAGGAAATTGGTTGGGTTCCTAGAGCCATAAGTTGGGGATTGCTATACTTTCAAATTGAGACTGTTAAGAAGGAGTCAGGAGGGTGTTGATTCATGCATAAAGTTGGAAAGGAGGTTGTGGGGTGAACAAAACACATTATTGCCAAGAAGTTCTACCTGTAGAGGTCTTACTCATTCCTAGTTAAGGTTTGTTGATTCAAACTTAGGGATTGTGGGATTGTCTACATCAGAAGCATTTTTCTAGCATTTTTTTATGCTTCTATGCTATTGGTACTTATTGGTTACCTACTTAGGGCTCGTGAGCAATGTGTCAGGGCATCATGTATTGTGTATTTGCTGGCACATTTTTTATCACTGTATAAGTGTTTGAGATTTTGATCTTTGTTTATATACATTGATGCTATTACATTCATGAGGTACTTATTATGTTCTTAAAATTAAATGAAGCTAGGGAAGCTTTATGTAATTATTCCACTTTCTAGTTTACACATAGTTTTATCTTTTTCTAGGAAAAAGTTGTTTAACTTATGATCACATTATTGAAAATTTATCTGCATCATCACACCTCTGAAAATTGATCTAATGGACTAGAAGCATGTTAAATGTAAGTAAACGTTCTTATTCATATGTTCACTAATACCTTCAAGTTACAATGAAACATCTTCCAACTCTTTTATCTTCTCATTAGATGCTTGTTTCTATCCAAAAAAAATCATTACTTCTAAACTAACCCAACTTGGTCTTTATACATATAGACCATGTGAAAAACATGCTTTTAAGGATGACCTCGAGTTTCTCACTTGTTTTTATCCCACATTCAATATCTTGTAAAAGTGTAGAGGAAAGAGAACATGACAAATTAAAATAATAAGATACAAGTTGAGGAAAATTGAATCAAAAAATTGTAAAATTCTAACAAACCAATTCAAAAAAAACCATTAAGAAATTCATAACCAAATCTAGTTTGAAAAAGCCACCACAATTGAAACTCACCTTCTCAATATTTTCTCTAATAGCATACTTGCAAGACCGCTGACAAATCTCTGTAATATCAGCTTGACTAAAATTTGATAATGTGAGGACTCATTAGGTAAGGGAATATAAATCAACAGGTCAAGTCAGCCAAGCCTTAGCAATGCAGGATCGATGATATAGGGTCTATTTATAGCACCAATAATGAAAACTATTTTCTTGGCTGTCATATCATCCATCTCTATCAATAACTCATTAAGGACTCTTTTCACGACACCACCAACATCCTGTTGGCATTAAGCAGTATTGCCACTAGTGACAACACTTATTTGCATTCTGGGTGTAAACCGAGCAGACAGTGCAAACCGAGCAGACAGTGCAAACTGAGTAGACAGTGCAAACCGAGCAGACATTGCAAACCGAGCAGACAGTGCAAACCGAGCAGACAGTGCAAACCGAGCAGACAGTGCAAACCGAGCAGACAGTGCAAACCGAGCAAGTTAGTACAAACCGATTAGGACAATGAAAACCGAGTAACATCTTGTCTACCGAGTCACCAATGCTTACTGAGTTCAATACCTACCGAGTGATCAGTATGAACCGTGCCTTCACTTCTACCGAGTGCATGACGATGCCGAGTAATGCAGTGGACGCCGAGTATCAGAAAGTCACCGAGTCAGTGTGAAGGAACCGAGTAACCATATTTGGGCCGACTTAGTAGCACTTATGTTTATTTGTCAAGCCGACTGTGCAATTGTAATTGTAATTAATTGTTTGAGACCTGTATATAAACAATGATGTAGAAATAAAAGAGATATGCACAAGTAATGAAATATATGATATAGAATATATAAAAGAGTAACAAAGGCAGAAATAAGTGAATTGCAGAAGGCTTCAGAAGTATAAGATACAGCAAAGACAAATTCATCACAGAAGGTGATCAGTACATCAGTGAATCTCATTCAGCAATCCAGTTGCAAAGCAGAGATCTACTGTTTCATTCTAACAGGTGAATCAGTACTAAATCCTTTAACCGGGTAGACTTAACAGTCTTTGTATAAATCTCTTTACCGAGTGCATACTTCACTGTATGTTTGTAAATCCTTTAACAGGGTGGATTTAGCAATCCTTATTGCTCCTAACAGGGCAGATCATCAGAAGTGATCAAATTGTAAGCCTTAACCGGCCAACTTTATTCTGCAGTATTAAAGCTTTGTGGGTTTCATCCCCACCCCAGTTTTACTTTCTTTTGGAAGGTTTCTGGGTAACCAAATCCATGTGTCATTATTGTGAATGCTTTTTAAGTTTCATGCTTTCTGTATGCAAAGGTTAAAAGTAAAATACATGTTAAAATTAGAAGAAAATTTGGAGTTACTGATTCACCCCTCCCCTCTCAGTAACTTGGTTAATTCCTGAATATTTCCAACACATCCCCAACACTGCTTCCATACTGCAAAGATGCAAACCAATTATGCATCACCAGTCAAAGCCTATCTCTCAAATAGTTCAAACAAAATGAAAAAAACCACAGTTTCACGTAGAGTAGAGAAGATGGATTGTTAGAGCCCAAAGAAGTCTAGAAAACTTAATGAGCAGGGACCCTCTGGCGACAAGCCACAGAATGAGTGTGGACACCTGAAGATAAATATCTAGACTAATCACCGATCAAGATTCCATTGGTGATTAGTCTGAATATTTATCTTCAAATTTTTTTTAAACATTCCATATTTTGTCAAAATTTTGACGCACCGTGGTCAACGTTCGACTCACCTTCGTCGAAAGTCTAACCTAGTTTGGTGTAAAAATCAACCATTCTATGTCAAAATATGGTGTCATGGGTTTGGCATCCTATTCAGAGCTGCCAAATATTTTGACCAATATTGGTCTAAAGTGCGATGAAATTTGATCAAAATAGACCATCGTGAGTTTGGCATCCTAGTCAGAGCTGCCAAATATTTCGACCAATATTAGTCTAAAGTGCGACAAACATTGGTCAAAATATGACCACCATGACTTTGGCATCCTCATCAGAGAGGCCAAATATTTCAACCAATATTTATCTAAATTGCAACTAATTATGGTCGAATAATCGACCAATATATCACCACTTTCTAATGTTATTTTCGACTAAGATTGGCCTCATTTTCAACCAAGATTGGTGTCGAACATTCTAGGATTAAAGATATATGTCGATATTTCGACAATGAAAATAGTGACCAATTAGTTGGTCGTGTATTCTACCCATTTGGGTAGAAACTTCGACCAATACTCCATTGAAAAAAGGTGCAAAATGTACCAGTGCTAGCTGTTGTCAAAAGGATATTTAGATACTTGAAAGGAACATTGGAATATGGCTTATGGTATGGTAAAAATGATGACTTTGAACTACATGCTTATACTGACACTGATTGGGTAGCAAACATTGATGATAGAAAGAGTACTAGGGTGATCCCACGAAGCTGTGTCCCACTTTTAGGGACGAAAAAAATTACAGTGGTGGCAGAATTTTTTTTTTTATGCCTTCATACAAACTATATACTTCATGTGAAGTATCTCCGCCACTTCGCACGAAGTCACCAAACAAGGGGCTTTGTTCGAAGACCCTTGGGTGGCCTCATGTGATGAGGGACTTCGCACAAAGCTGTTTCTGACTAGATTGTTTATAAATTTTGACATTTTTTTTTATTTTATTATCATTTTTACTGACACTATTTGCAGACCCCAGGGCTTAGAGCAAAGTACCTCAGCATGACATGACACCAGTGCCTCCTGAGCTTTGTCAACATCTTCGATTTCATAGCAGTATCATGTACACACATTTTTCTCTTTTTTTATTATAAATAATATGTTTTGTATTTATTTTAGCTAGTTTTTTGTTTTAAATAATTTTTTATTTGTACAAATGTTAGAAATTTGTAGAAATATTAAAAATTGTAGTATAAATGTTATAATATGTTAGAAAATGTTAGAAAATCATAGTATAAATGTTATAATATGTTAGAAAATGTTAGAAAATCATAATAGTTTGTTAGCATCTGTTAGAAAATATTTACAAAACATTAGAAACCATAGTAGAAATGTTAGAAAATGTTAGAAAACATTAAGATTAAAGTTAGAAAATGTTAAATTTTAAGTTTAAAGTTGTAAATATTAGGAATTTCTCTCTCTCACATGTACATGCATTTTTAGTAAATATTAAAGTTAGTTATTTGTTTTAAATAATTTTTAGTTTGTAAAAATTGTAGAAAATTGTAGTTAAATTTTGAAAATGATCTAGTGGTATGTTAGAAAATGTTAAAAAATTATAGTACAATAAGTTTCTAGGACCCTTCTTCCTCTCTTATGACATATTAAGACACTTAGGATCCTTTAGGAATCTCAAGATCTTATAATACATATTAGGACATCTTACTTGACACATAGGACCCTTTAGGACCCATACATCCCATTCTTATATCTTAAAATGTACTAGGACACATTCATCTATCTTAGCTTCTATTAATACATATGTGAACCCATCATTTCCCGCAAGAACCCTTAAGACATACTAGTATCAATTAATGTAACCTAAGATCCCTTAGACCACTTATCACATCTACGACCCATTAACATTGTTGGACCATTATACATCCCTTACAACATTTTAAGACATATATGACCCATTAAGATCATCAAGACCCATTAACATATCTTAGGTTGTCTTAGGAAACATTTATGTACATCTTAGATTCAATTAATATCATACAAGGATCCACTAATGAAATGTAGGACCCCTTAGGACCTCTTATGTTACCCCTGACCCCTTAAGACACTCTACCTAACCCTTATCCATCCCTTACATTATCTTAAGACACATCTAGGACTCATTGTTACCCACGACCCCTTAAGATAGTCTAGGACCACTTATATTGCACCTACGACCCATTAACATTCTAGGAATCTTATCTGGATCCCTTATGAAATCTTAAAACAAATATGAAACCTTAGGACCCCCGAGACCCATTAAAGAATCTTAGGATGTCCTAGGACTAGACTTATACCACTTATCACATCTACGACCCATTAATATTATTGGACCATTATACATCCCTTACGATATTTTAAGACATATATGATCTATTCAGATCCTAAAGACCCATTATACATACAAGGATCCACTAATGTAACCTAGGACCCCTTAGGACCTTTTATGTTGCCCCCAACCCCTTAAGACACTCTACCTAACCGTTATCCATCCCTTACATTATCTTAATACACATCTAGGACTCATTGTTACCCACAACCCCTTAAGATAGTCTAGGACCACTTATATTTGCACCTACGACCCATTAACATTCTAGGACTCTTATCTGGATCCCTTATGAAATCTTAAAACAAATATGAAACCTTAGGACCCCCAAGACCCATTAAAGAATCTTAGGATGTCCTAGGACCACTTAGACCACTTATCACATCTATGACCCATTAATATTATTGGACCATTATACATCCCTTACGATATTTTAAGACATATATGATCTATTCAGATCCTGAAGACCCATTATACATATGAAGATCCACTAATGTAACCTAGGATCCCTTAGGACCTTTTATGTTACCCATGACACCTTAAGACACTCTGTGACTCGTATCTATACCTTAGGACCTCTTATGTTACCCACAACCCCTTAAGACAATCAAGGACCACTTGCATTACCCATGACCCCTTAAGACACTCTAGGTCATATTAGGTCCTAATAGGTCACATTATGTCATATTAGGAAATAAGGTATGTCTAAGTTGTTTATCTACTTAAATACCTAACTACACCTCTTAGGACCAAGTAGACCTAACTAGGACCTATCATGACCAATTAGATAGGTATTAGGTCTTTAACCAACATTAGTCTAACCAATTAGATGTATTAGGACTTGTTAGGTCCAAATAGACCTAACTAAACCTATTATGACCAGTTAGACCAATTATGACCTATTATGATCAATTAGATAGGTAACTAGACCAATTAGGACCTAATAAGACCTCTTATGTTATCTACGACTCCTTAAGACCTAATAAGACCTATTATGTTATCTACAACCCCTTAAGACCATGTAAGACCTCTTATGTTATCTACGACCCCTTAATACTTAATTAGTACATCTTAGGACCCTTGAGACCTAATAAGACCACTTATGTTACCCACGACCCCTTAAGAAAGTCTAGGACCACTTATATTACCCACGACCCCTTAAGAAACTCCACATGACTCTTATCTATACCTTAGGACCTCTTATGTTACCCATGACCCCTTAAGACAATCAAGGACCACTTACGTTACCCATGACCCCTTAAGACACTCTAGGTCATATTAGGTCCTAATAGGTCACATTAGGTCACATTAGGAAATAAGGTATTTCTAAGTTGTTTCTCTACTTAAAGACCTAACTACACCTCTTAGGACCAAATAGACCTAACTAGGACCTATTAGGACCAATTAGATAGGTATTAGGTCTTTAACCAACATTAGTTTGACCAATTAGATGTATTAGGACCTATTAGGACCAAAATTTAGAACCTATTAGACCTTACTAGACCTAACTATACCAAGACCAATTAGGACCTGTTAGGAACAAAATTTAGGACCCAATTATCTACCTAATTAGACCCAATTAGACTTATTAGGACTAATCAGAACCAATTATGACAAATTAGAACTAATTAGGACAGGTAATTCAACTCAATTAGAACCAATTATGACTCAATTAGAATCAATTAGAACCAATTAGGACCTAATTAGACAAAATTAGAACCAATTATGACTCTAGGACCACTTATGTTACCCACGACCCCTTAAGACAGTCTAGGACCACTTATATTACCCACGACCCCTTAAGACACTCTATGACTCTGATCTATATGTTAGGATAGGTAATTAGATTCAATTAGAACATAATAAGACCTCTTATGTTATCTACGACCCCTTAAGACCTAATAGGACCACTTACGTGACCTAATAAGACCTATAATTCTATATATTTAGATATTTGTTTCCATTTTACATGTAGTTATAACATGTAATCAAGTACTTAATTATTAACACTTAGCTTTCACATGTGATGTATCTAGATGGCCGCTCAGGGTGCTCCTCAGACTCCTGATATGCATACTATTTTTCATATGGCTAATACAGAGATAGCTCGACTTAGACAGTCTATTGCTAGGTCTGTAGGGGATGGTATATATAGAGATATGTGTGCTACTATATTGAGTAGTTTGGAGACTATGACTGGTAGATTGAGGTCTCACTCTTCCTTCACCCCTCAGGTAGTTGAGGCCATTTTTGGAGAGTTGAGGGAGGAGGTCTTGGGTGATGTTTCCTTGGTGATAGGTCAGAGCCTCATCTCCAAGGAAACCATCAAATGAGAGGTTTTCCCACATTATGATGAGATGAGAGTGGTGAGGGCATATCAGGTCACATGGTGTGTGATACCTCAAATTGCATGTATGATTTACCCTCAACATCTTGCAGCACACGGTCGTTATCCAAATAATGACTAGATTCCATTATATTTTGCACAGCAGTTGTACGCTAAGTTCTGTTTGGGACTCAGGGTCAACTATTTAGATTTCCCATCATATTGTGGTCAGGAGATTGGTAGGGTTGTAGACCGTGATCAGTATCATAGGGCTAATCGAGTTGTGCAGCCTTGTAGATAGCTAGTTGGGGAGAGGACTCTGGTAGTGGCACCGATGATGGCTACTACTACAGATAGAGTCATCATTGCTTCTCAGAGGAGAGTTGTGGATAGTATAGGAGAGATTTCTTCTATAGCCACATTGATCACTTCAAATTTAGTGGGTAAATACATTTTGACTAGACCGAGTAGAGCTAGATCATCTTTTGAGGCTTCATCTAGTACTACTATAGGTGTGAGTGAGGAGACATAGAGTTGCAGGTCTTCCTATACCTAGTGAGATACGAGCACTGTTGGGTCATCAAAGTACTTTAGATATGGCCCTTTAATTTTTGGAGGATCTCTTGTAGGCCTATTCTCATATTGTTGATATGTACAGGATCCCCATACATTTAGTCAGGGATTTCATTGCACATACACAGGGTCCTGTAGTTCCACCGACACGGGATGCACCATCTACTAGTCAGGCACAACATAGTGCAGAGCACCAGGCACCCATAGATCACTCTATAGTTGTAGAGCTAGGTATACATATTGGAGATGTATGCATCACCACTGAGGGCCTAGACACTTTTGATGACCGGTTGCGTGGGTTAGGTCAGGTGGATGTTGGCATTGATGGCAAGTCATTTATGGATATGTTATTGCATCCAGATGGTTCAAGTTCTACATCACTCCCCTCCCAGCTAGTGTCACCCCTAAACTCCTCATTACTATAGAGTTTCAAGACCTTAGGTGATGTGGGTGATGCAATATCAGTTGATGATACGATGGTGCAGCATGCTAGCAATCTTCCAGCTCCTGAGACTCAGGTACATATAAAATTTTCTTTTCTTTTTTCTTAGGAGATTTAGTGAAAAATTAATTGTAGGTCACATGTGTATTGATGTTTTTTCAATGTATAATATTTTGTAGGCACAGTTAGCAGAGCATGTTACCCTAGTGTGGGCTTAGAGCATCCTCCACATGATGTGACACCTACTAGTAGCCAGGTGAGTTTTAGATATATGTATGTTTAAGCACGCATATGTACACATGTATTTATATATTTCAAGTACTTTACATAATATATCTACTATGTACATGTATATAACCAACTGTTGTACACTAAATTTGCAAGGGTTAGTCATTGCTTTACAGCCAGATGATGTTTTTCATAGGAGCGATTCAATAGATGTGACACCTAGTAGTGGTCAGGTAAGTTTTAAAAATATGTAAGTTTAAACATGGATTTATAATATTTTAATTATTTTAGATTATTATCATATATATGTATGCATTTATATTTGTAGGGATCAGTTGATGTCTCACAGCCAGAGGATGCTCATGGCAGTCACTCAGAGGGTCACTCTATTCGCATGCGCCTAGATGACTCCCTAGTTTAGGACATGTTGAACATATATTTTATTTGATTAGATGATATGATATATGATTTGATTAGATGGTTTTATTTGATTAGATGATATGATTAGATTAGATGGTTTTATTTGATTAGATGAATGTGATTTTATTCGAATAGATGATATGATTTTATTTGATTAGATGATATGATATATGATTTAATTAGATGGTTTTATTTGATTAGATGATATGATTAGATTAGATGAATATGATTTTATTCAATTAGATGATATGATTTTATTTGATTTGAATAGATGATTTTATTTGATGATATATAATTTGAATAGATGATTTTATTTGATGATATATAATTTGATTAGATCATTTGATTACATGCTTTTATTTGATTAGATGATATGATTTGTTTAGATGATATGATGAATAATAACTATTCTAACTAATTCTAGAACTAACACATGTCATACGTAATATAACTAATTTCATCATTTTTTAGTGTCTTAAGGGGAGGTCTTAAGGGGATCTATAATTAATATCATAAAAGAAAACTAGTTAATACATGTAACGAGTGAATAATAACTATTCTAACTAATTCTAGAACTAACACATGTCATACGTAATATAACTAATTTCATCAAAGCATACATAAAATCTTTAACTAATATGAAATCTATAAAAATCATTGAATAATCAAAGTATACGTATAAAATTATATATATTAAAACCATTGAACCATCAAATAGGTTCATCATATATCAACAAATTATAGTCCATTATATGTTTGAATTTATAAAGAAAGTATAATGAAAGTTAATCCACAGATATCAAGTAGATCCTAACACAAGAAATAAGTATAGTATACATATTATACTTTTTAGACCAACTCAAGTGGTTCAGACCTTTCATGGAGAACCTGTAATATTCTCTCATGATCCTCACTATCTAGTCTCCACTTACAATGTCCACATTGACATTTAACTGTATGAAGACAAATGGATTTGGCAACTACTAGGTGACTATATTGAAACACCTTATTGTCTAGTTCATAATCAACAAAGTGAATACCATGTTGAATTACTTTGATTTTCTAGAAATATGTTCCCTCTAAAACAATTGAACCTGTAGGTCACAAATTTTAACAATATATAAATTTAAACAAACTCAATTTGAAATTTGTTAAAAGGTTGAAATTTAAAATTTACAAATTGAGTTCAATATATTGATGTAAACCATATACAAACCTATGGGGAACAACATTTCATCGCTTTCTTTAGGTTCAAGTAACTTCATCCTCTCTGCCGTACAAAATAGTAAATAATAACCAACTCCTTCTACATTTCCATGCTCAGCAATCACTGCAAAGACATCTCATGCACAATAAATTTATATATGTACATGTGTGACATCTTAAAATAAATACTTAGGTCAGTCTATAGATCTATCTATATCTATCTATACATGCAACTCAATGTACCATATAATGTGAAATATATATACTTACCAATTTTGACCAATCCCGAGATATGATCATAATCAGTAGAAATCGAAGGAACATCATTGAAGTTTTCATCTTCATCTCTATCAAATGTATCAGTAACAACTAGTGGAACTAGATTCCATGCGCCTACATATCCACGATCTTGATTGATACATTCCTCATAATTGTTAGCAATGTAGTGATAACAAAAGCATGAGTAGTCCCTAGTGTTCAACATCCAATTGTGACAATTTGTACTCATAACTAAATGCAAAGATCATGTCTTTTCTATCCTATTGCAACCATGCATAATTTTTCTATCCACACGTGAACAAATACATATATAATACATTCTATATAAATATAATTTGAATAAAAAATATCATAAAAATTTTAAACACTTTCAAATAATTTAAAAATATGCGCATACCTTTTATCTCCCAAAATTTTCTATATGGCACCACCTGAGTCAATCCTGATGATGTGTCATTTTCATTTGGTGCGAAATATGTCTTGCACCATTCAACCACATCATGTGCATTTTTTATATGCACTCCCTTATAATTCATTAGATACTTTCGTATAGCACATTTGATGCAAGCTTTGGCACCATCATGTTCACCTTTTCCATGTCCACTCTCAAAGAAACTCCATACATGTGGTATGTTTTTATTACGATGATATCTACATAGTGCATAAAATAGTCTCGATGATTTGAATTGTACAGCACATCCATCTGACCAAACATAATGTTTATCAATTTTTATACCTCTTTCTTTTAAATTGGCAAAAAACATCTTGAAGCAGTGTTCCACATAATGAATGTCATGCTCTCTATCATCACTTATATAAAAATGATATTCCTTCTTGATGACCCATGCTTCAAATGTTCTCTAAATACCATCCGAATCTAATTGTGCGTGTCGATAACACACATGTACCATAATAGTAATTTTCTTTGAAATATAGTATTCTAACTGAATTGCCTTTTGATGAACAAAAGAATAATTTTCTGCAAAGTCAACAATTGATACAATAGTTCCAATTGGGAAATTGTCTCTCAGTGTTTGAAATTGTTGTGCTTGCCACTTTGCAAAAAAACATGATGAATATAGGGTTGGATCAATTTTTTAAAATTTTCCATAAATAATCCAATATTTATGTCCTCTTAAACATATTCTAACCTTTTGGATTCTTTCCCAAATTTTGTTTCATTCTTTACATATTTGTAACTCTTGCAATTTACCATCTTTGTTACATCAATATTTTCATTTTTCAAAGGAAAAAGAGACAAATCGACACACGTTTGGCATATTCCTTTTATGCAATTTATTTGTCCAGCTACATCATCTCTTTTGTCACATAAAATGGATGAGATGAACTCACTTCGTCTAGTAGGAGGAGCCTTTTCAAAACCATAAGTGTCTTCTACAAACTTTTAAAAAACCTGATAGTGGAAATCAAATTCAATATGATAATGACAACAACAAGTTTCAAACACTTTGTTTGTCCTGATATAATATGGCTTCAATCTTTCAAAAAATATTTCTCCAATCTTTATAGTAGGATTTGAACTACAAAATGACACATACATTTCATGTTGTGTTGTGTCCAACCAATGTTTCATATGATATTCATACTGACTAGTTAAAATTCTATGTTTGATAACATCTCTAGTGTTTGATGAAGGCCGTGTATTATCATTCCAAAATGATGTGACCAAATTTTTTGTTCCTTCATCAATCCTATTAGAATAAGGAGCTCTACACATGATTGACCAATTGCCTTCCAAGGTGCTATCATCCAAAAGTATTCTCCTATTAACATATTGTGATATTGTTTTCCTATTCAAACCAAAGTGAGATGAAACTGAAGATATCTATCTTTTTCATCCCTTAGTGTTACCGACAATGGATGTCAACATAAATTTTCTTGTAATGGACTTATCTATAGTTCGAGATCACTTCCCTAGTTGGTTCAAACCTTTCTTAAGATTTTCAATCATATCAGTTTGCATGTAAACAACTTTTCTCTTCTTTGATGATGTGTTTATACCCAATAATTTTAATTCCCCTTCCAACTTCTTGTTTATAAGTATAAGTGAAAGCAATTGAGCTTGTTCAAGTATTTCAAAATTATCAAATTTACCCAATATTTCTCTTGCTATCATTTTCATTGATCTCTTGTTAGGAAGACTTAAGTGTTGAACATTAGCAAGTGATCTCAAATTGTCCACATCCATTGTAAGTAAATGATCTAAGTTTCTATAATTAATATTTTTCTTTATAGTTTTAGCTAAATTTAAAAGTTCATCCATACCAGTAGGAGCACATGATGTTGACCCTTCTCCAACATCAATTGTTTGAGCTTTTGTAGGGAGTAATCCTGACCCTTCTTCAATGTGCAATTCTTCGACTTGACTTGACCCTCCTACTTCAGCTTGTCTTTCAACTTCTTTAGTTTTATGATAATATGTCAATGCAGCTTCACGATTTCTTTATTAAGTACCAGGTGACCTTTTTCTAGAAGATTTACTTTGTCTTCCCTTCTTGTTCCCCATTTCTTCGAGCTCAAAAAAATGTCTTCCACAAGATCGTCAACAAAAATTTTCTTCTTCCAAAAATACTTTAATCTAATATTTTTCCTCTCCAAAATTATACCTTTGAAAAAATAGAAATATCAATCCTCCTTAAAAAAGTGTCTTCAATAATAGAAAATGCGAATTTATTAATTGCAATTCGATATAAAATAAAAACAAAATGTTTTACTTTTATACCATTGTAAATTTTATTTACAAAATCATTTTACATGCTGACTTCGCTCAAAGTATATACTTCATGCGAAGTACCCAAGACAAAATTTTGGCAGCTGTCTTTGTGCCAAGATTTTCACTTGAGAGGCTTCGTGTGAGGGCTCTTCGCATGAAGCCCCCAAAACTGAAATTTTTCTCTCAGAAAACAACAAAACTTTAGAAAAATGGTCTTCTGGGATCTGAAACAAGGACTAAACAAGATGATTTTTTCAAACAGATGATGTCAAATGATGCTATTCGGAACAAGCTTTCTAATGAATATAGTTTTAATATATATTGAGTTCATTATCACTTTTAAATATTACTTTAACTAAACATATGTTGTTTGGTCATTCAATAACCTATCTCTTCAAGACTTCGAGAAAAATAGTCAATGATAAAATTTTTTTAAATAAAAATTATGTAGGAAAAGTGTATTTGTGTTACCTTTCTATGAAAAAAAGAAAAAATGAATTTCGATATACACAGATCAAGTTAGAGCGATCCAAGTGACCTTATGTCTAAATTACAGTTACGATCACTTTAAAACTTAATAAACTATGAAATATTGATCCAAAATGAATAAAACCAATTGCATCCTTTAGATATTGAAGTTAAAAATATAATCTTGAAAGAATCACATTGTTATCATATTTAAAAAAAAAGTTATGCTGATCCAAGTGCCAGTAACTCCTTATAAACATAGTTTTTTCACGCAAACCACTTTTAGAAGGAGAAGGAAAAATGAATTTAAATGATTTTAAATATATATATATATATATATATATATATATATATATATATATATATATATATATGTATATGTATATGTATATATATATATATGTATATGTATATATATATATGTATATGTATATGTATATCTATATATATATGTATATCTATATATATATATGTATATCTATATATATATATATATATATATATATATATATCTATATATCTATATATATATATATATATATATATATATATATATATATATATATATATATATATATATATATATATATATATATATAGAAACTAGAAAGAAAATTCTAAAAGACTATTTTACATCATCTTCAAATTCCTAATAGTTTTGTGGCAACAAATGTTCGAAAGTGAAGTTTTTTCTTAGAATGTTGAACTCTATGTCAAAGTTGGCCAAAATGTGGGACTCGCTATTATGGGACCACCCACTAGCAGAGGTGCATTTTTCCTTTGGAAAAGGTTGGTTTCATGGTTAAGTAAAAAGAAGGATTGTATAGCTCAATCTACTGTTGAATCTGAATATGTTGCTGCAACTATTAATTACACTCAAATTGTTTCGATGAAACAAATGCTGAAAGATATTAGAATAAATTGTGTTTAACTTGTGGTTATCCATTGTTATAACACCAGTACAGTGAATATGTCAAAGAATCCTATGATGCATTTTAAAACTAAGCATATTTCTATTAAGTATCACTTTTTGAGAGACAAGATAGCAGAGAAGGAAAGAAGGTTGGAATACATTAGCACAAAGGAAGAGATAGCATACATCTTGACAAAGCCATTGCCAAAAGATTCCTTTGAGTATCCTAGAGGTATGGTTGGTGTGAAAGCCCTTCCTAGTAAGAATTAAATGACGTAGGGATGCAACAGTCTAGAAGTCTTCAGAGATCTATCATTTTCTGGACTTGATGTATGGATTTACTCCTCAAGGGGGGTGATTGTTGGAACCTTGCAGTTACATTTAGGTAATTCAATACCTGGTTGATGAAGAAAAAACATAAGATAGTTGATGAATTATGGCACCCTTTTCCATTTTTGTCAAAGGGGGAGAGATACTATGAGAAAATCCTTACTGTATGGCGAAGAGTTCACTATTTTGAAAAAGATTATATTCAAGATATTGAGAAATTTGTATTAAGAGAGTATTTTTGGGTTGATTTATTTTCCCATATGTTGCTATCAAAGCCAAAGTGGGAGATTGTTGGAATTTTTTACTAATGTTGTTGTCATTCGTGTTTTGTCACTAATGTCAACTTATGTTTCTATGAAGAGTACAAACTGGTTATTGTACACACTAAAATGTGCACTTCTCTAAATCATTGCTTCCAAGAGAATCCATGGATTGGAAACCTCAAAAAATTGACCTAGAGCTCCCTAGGCATGGAGTGCAAGGGGGTTAAAAATGCTCTTAGCTAGAGCTATTAAGCCAATAACCTTGTTAGTAAACCATGCAATGGGAGATTCAAATGAAGACAAGGGAAAAAATGCCAATATCCCCAAGAATCAATATGAGAATGCAAATGCAATGCAACTATGCTAGAAATGGAAATGTAAGCTATGCTATGAAAGGAAATATGCAAGTATTACAAAGCCTCCTGATTAAGCTAGATGAATTAATCTAAAGCACAAAGGAAACTAAGCTAAATATGAAGCTATGAAAGCCATGATAAATGAAAATAGAATAACCTGTAGAAGCAAAAGCCAAGAATGCTCCAAATCTTCAAAAGCTCCAAAGTGACCTAGAAATCCTGCAGCATAACATTAGCATAAAAAGTTGGGGATCTAGAATGAAGAAGAGAGCTCTCCTTTTATAAGAAATGAGAAAGAATGGACCATGGAGATTAAGAGGAAAAATAATTAATCAATGGCGGAGCATCAAAGAGGAGAAATCCATGTGCACAAGTATCCTCCAATGAGAAAATAAGTGTTGACTTTTGTGTCCATATGAGACAAAAAGTGCTTTTTCCCTTTTTATAAAATAAGAATAATGCTTTATTTGTGCAACTTAGGATAAGAGGAAAAGTGAGGGGATTTTTATTTATTAAAAGGGGAGGAAATTCATTTTAAATAAATAAAGATTTTAGGATAAGATGGTTAGCCCATACAAAATAATTGAATAAATGATAGAACTAGGATTTGATCAAGAATAAGTAATTGATGATTTTAGCAAATAATGCTAGCAAGGGGCTAATAGTCTAGATGACCATTTTTAGATGATTACATTTTCCCCTCTTTGACTAATGTGTGATTGATCTGGGAACACATTACGTCAAAGAATAGATCAGCCAAGAAGGCAAGTAGAGATCTGACTCAAAAGTATGAAGTGCAGAGAGATAGAAAATCCTGCATGGTCAGCTTGGTAGCGACAGTACTGAACACTTCGAAAAGAGATGGATAGTATCAAAACTTGAGATGAGAACTAACATGTCAAGTGCAAAGATAGATCGATCAGAGGAAATGGAATGGTCAAGCATATGATTTCAAGAATAGCCAATAGGATATGATGTGTCTGCCCCCTTGGGATCGAAAGTGAAATCAGGTAGAGAGAATGCAGAAGCAAGAGCAACATGATCAAATCACTAGAAATTATAATTGAAGATGAAAGATAATAGAATAACCATCAAGTAATGAAGATATGCCCCAGTCAAAACCTCAGAGAGAGATGAATGAAAGACTAGAAGGATGAGAGAGATGGAGATGAAGAAAAGAAGATGCCCCAGTGAAGATTGAAGGATCAGGGCTCAAAAGGTCAGCTAACTACGCAGAAGAAGGAGAAATGTGATTTGGAGAATCAAGGAAAACTCAGATTTCAGTTTTGATCTTGAAATGAATAGAAAATGATGTGATATGAAAGACAAGAAGTGAAAGGCATGATCGAGAAGAAGCAAAAGGTGAGCGTAGTTTGACTAACAAGTCCGTGAAAGGTGAAAGGAGAGCTCTCTACATATACAAGATGAAAAACTAAACTAACATGAACTTAAGAAAGCAAGCTACAATGAAAAGTGGTTTACTTGCAAGGTCACAAAAATTTTAGACTCTAATATTCATCATCGAGTGTTATTGGTAGCGTCACAAGATCATACAATACACATTAGTAGAACTATGTGGTTCTGAATATGATCTATATCAAATAGGAATGTGGGAATCCCACCTAGGCATCAAAGACATATAGGTCAAGATGACTATTGCAGTGAGGTTCCTTAAGTTTGATATAGTGAGATTATGCTCACATCGAGACACATGAAAGTCAAGATGACTATAAGCATGCACTTGCAGAAAAATAAGGCAAGGATAATACCTTGTAGATCTTAGAGTCAAGTGGAACAAGCATAAATGCTAATGATAGTTAGAATCAACAAAATATACCCACAAGCATAATGCAAATAAAACATGTCCTCATGCCCCAATCTTCTAGCTCAACATCATCAAGAACTATTAGGGAGAGAACACTCAGCAAAGAAATCATCATAGACAACACAAAAAGAAATAAATTGAAACAAATCTCAGCAAGTCAAGTGTTTAAGTTCGTGTGTGTAGGTCATAGAGTCAAACTTTGAGTATCGCATCTACCAGTGGGAGATATTGCATCATTCGAGACTGCGGGTAGGATATCTGATAAGTGTTGAGAAAAAATTGATGCTAGGGAAGTGTTGAAAAACACAATTGGGGTGGTGTTGAAAAACACCATTTGCAAGGTGCCTAAGAAACCGACATGCACAAAGAGACCCAAGATAAGCTAGAACAACGTATGCCCCCTAGACTAAGACAAGAGTCGATTCTAGGCTAGGAGAGGCAAAGTGAGAAGTGGAGTGAAAGAGCGCCATGCAAGACTGATAGACATAGGTGCAAGGGTCTCAAGCAGCGCCTATTTCTAGGTTTTCACCACTTGATAGATTTTTCAGGACTTTTAAATTTTTTTTTGTATTTTTTCTACTAAGGTGCCTGTTTCTAGGTTTTCACCAAGGCACTTTTTCTATTTTTTTGAATTTTGTACATTTTTTTATTTTTTTGGTGAGACGTTAAAGCACCTATTGCTAGGTTTTCACTAGGATGCTCATTTTTTCAGTACTTTTTATGCTTTTAGGATTTTTTCAGCATCATATATGAATTTTTTTGGAATTCTTTCAGGATCAATAAAATATATACAAAGAGCTCAAGAAACTTAGGCATAGAACTTTTGCAATTGTAGAACATTGATAGGCTCGGTAAGCTCTGCTTCCTTTGATGTAGATAACTGATAGGCCCCAGACCCAAATGTTGTTTTTGTGATGATAGAAGGCCCTGACCAATAGGAACTAGCCTTAAGCAATTTCCAAGCTAGTGCGGGATCATTAAAGTGTGATCTACATATATTGTCGCGGACTTCAGCTAGCACTTTGTCTGGCTCATCTATTTTGAGACACTTAAGGAGAGTTCCATCTAGACTCTTCCCATACAAGTCACAAAACATGAGGGTAAAGTGTAAGGCATTATGGAGGAGGTGGCGGTTCTCATGGTGCGATAGATTTTCAAGGATAACTTCATCTGGGAGATGGGAAAAGATGGTGGCATAGCTGGATGATTTAGCAGGATAGCGTAATTCTTCCATCAGGAACTGGAAGTGGGATTTATGCTTTTTCAATTGTAAAATGGATGCCAAAGTAACCAATGCATTAGAAGTTTTGATCTAAGCTCTAGGAATGTTCTGAAATATGACAGAGGTGAAATAATTCTAGAAAAAGTTCACCATTTTTTTGTAGAGAATCAACTTGTCATCTTTTATTTGATAATCATCATTTCTGAGTAGGTCTTTATTTTTACTTTTTTTAGGTTCAGATACCACCACAATGTGGTTTTCACTATCTGACCATTGCTCTTTTATTTTGATTTGAGGATTGAGATACTTGATTTCTGATTCAGTCCTTTTTGTTGCTAGTTCTCTGGTGGAAGAAGTAACAGGTTCAATGGCATGTTGATCCTAGGTGGACCAAGCTATGAGATTTGATTTTGCAAGATGAAATGAAGTGACTAGTTCAATAGAATTTATGTGAGGGATGTCATCTCTGGTGACAAGAGAGGTTGAGCCTATAGGGTAAGCTCCAAAAGTTTTAAGAGCTTGACTTGTCATAGAAAGACCAGCGTGGTCCACTAAAGCAATACATGGATTAAACTCATTAGCCCCTACATGAGACTCATCAACTATGTTGGGTTGGTCACCATAAGTATGAACCACATCCACTTCCATATCCACTGTGGAAGATCCATCAGAGAGACTATCCCATTTATATTCATTTGAATTTGTTGTTACACTTCTATTGGGATGCTTGCACCAAGAAGGTTTAGGACCTTTAGAAGTAGAGGCTTCAGTGTCATTATTTGTGAGATCTCCTCTTTTCATTAAGCGTGCAATATTTCTACCCTGTCTATCAAAGCTCAATGACTCGTTAGGTATAAAATTTTTGGATGTGGAGGCTTTAGCTATATCATCAGTAGACAAGCATTCTCCTTCTGAAATGAGTGAAGTAGAAGGAATATTGTCTCCCATTTGAGCCATAGTGTGTAGTGGTGACTCATTTGTATCTGTGTCTAAATCACTAATCATGGGAGCATTTCTAGAATATGTAGGGAGGTCATCATCGACACCATATCCTAGACCTATTGTGATCTTAGAGGGTCGGCCATTAGTATGACTCAAAGGCTTGACTAGGGAATGTCCATTATCATTTATAGGTCCTTGACCTTGACGGCCCATTTTTTGCAAAAAACTTATAGCCTTTATCATAGCGCTTAGGAGAAATAGGAGTAGCAATAGTGGTACTGTCTTCTTCATCTCTATAGATCCATTCTCTAATAGCTTGTTCTTCTCTTTCTACCTCTAGGGGTACAGACGCCTGAAAAAAATTACCAAAAATTGTCGTGGAAGAAGCAGAAGGCTTCATCTTATCAGAAGGTCTCCCATATGATCTAGGAGAAGTAGACATAACAGCAATGGAATCTAGCATGTATTCACCCATACCAAGGCTCATCATATTAAAAGTTTTCTCAGCAACAACTAGGGATGTAGTAGGATCATTAGAAGGTTTGTTATGAGGAACAAACATTTTAGTTGTAGTAAGAGCATTAATAGCAATAGAATGATCCCCGAGAATCACAATTTCAGCTCTGTTATGTGGGAATTTGACACACTGATGGTATGTAGAAGGCACAGCTTGCATGTCATGGATCCAAGGATGACCCAAAAGAATTTTATAAGAAAGTGGGATGTCCAATACTTGGAACATAATATCTTTCATGATAGGGCCCACTCAGACAGGTAGCGTGACAAGACCTTCAGAAAATCTTTCAACTTCATCATATGCTTTTATAGTAATTTTCTGTTTAGGATCTACAGCAAATTCTGACAAACCCAACTATTGTACCACATTGAAAGAAACAATGTTTAACCCTGCTCCATTGTCTATCAGGACTCGGTGAACTTGGGTATGGTAGACCATAACTTCAATATGTAAGGCAAGATTGTGAGGGTGGCTAATAGATACATCATCTTCTATAGAAAAGGATGGATAAAGAGGTGATGAGATGTGGTTGACCATAGCCTAGAACCTATCTGGGTCAATGTCATTGGGGATATTAGCTGTATGCAAAGCCTTTTCAAGGATCTCCTTGTGCAAAGGGGATAGCTCAAGCAACTCAAAAATAGATATCTATGTGGCTGTCCATTGAAATTGATGGACAAGATCATAGCTAGACAAAGCTAAAGGAACTGCTGCTTTGGAAGATGAGGCTTGTTTAGGATCAGGTGTAGTTTTAAGGACCAGTTTAGCTTGCCCCCTAGTAATAGCATTCAGTGTCTCACTTCGGGAAGATGAACTACCACGTGTTTACAAGACCAACTTTGTCATACCATGATTGGCTTTATTATCATCTTGAGGTCTCATCATAAGAACACTCTCAACGGGCTCTACCATGTTGATCACAGGCGAATCAAAAGTATATGTATAGTTTATCTTAGCATCATGATTCTTCTTATGTACTTGAGAGATTTCACCTTTGTCATACTTAGGTAGAGGATCTTTAAAAGCTGTGTGATCAGAATTTTTAACTAAGCCATCTATGAGAATTGTGCCTCCATCAATGAGATCTTGTATAGCATCTTTAAGCATGAAAAAATTGTCAGTCTTGTGTCCCTTGTTTCTGTGATAGTGGTAGTAATAATCCTCTCTCCACCAATCAGGCTTAACTGGTGGATCATAGGGATGAGTTTTCTCAAGAAGTGTAAGATAATTATTGGCAACCAAAGTCTTAAGAATCACATCATATGGTTCAGCCAATGGGGTATAGACCCATCATCGGAATCGCTTCTTTGGCTTATCAGCATATTGAGGCTTAGGAGCATCTCGAGTGTTGGTAGCTTCTTGTTGTTTTGCTACATAGATGGCATTAGAAAGGTTGAAAATAGTCTCTTTAGCTTTAGGGACATCCACCACACCATCATTAACAACATACTTGTTTCAATTCCAAGGTTTTCTCTTGTCTTTGCCATTGGTTCTAGTATCTTTATTAATAACAATATCCCCCTGTCTGATGGCCACATCCTCAATCCGATATGCACTTTCAACCTGTCATTGAAAGAGGAGAAAATTTGTTTTCTTAGATCATAATATAGCTCAGGCACTAGAGTGTTGACAAAAATGTCAATCTTTTCCCTTTCAGGTAGCTGATGAGGATATCAAGAATACAATGACCTCCAATGTTGCAAATAAGTAGCAAATAACTCTCCTTGGTTTTGTCTCAAAGAACCAAGATCTATCATGGTGATAGGCTGTTGGCTATTGTATGAATAGTGTTGTGTAAAGCACATAGCCAACTCATCAAAAGTCTTCAAAGGAGGTGTCAACTTTGCAAACCATTCTAAAGCTTTTCCTCTTAAGCTTCGAGGGAATAATCATAGCAAAAATGTGTCTTCATGAAGAAATTCCATGCTAAGAGCGTAAAAGTGACGCACATGGTCATGGGGGTCACCATTTCCATCATACTTGTTTTATATGGGAACCTCAATATCCCTAGGAAATGGGACCATGTATAGACTCCTATCAAATGGAAGAGCACAAATAGATTCTACAAAGGAGACCTTTGGAGGCTCTCTTTCCATTTCCATTTGGGTAAGGTGTTGATTTGTCTGATGTAGTTCTTCCTAAAGGACTTCCAATTCAGTTGGTACTCTTTTTTGGACAATTTGTTAGACATCATAGCCGGGAGAAAGCTTGTATCCTCTAGAAGTCATATATTGGAAATATTGGTCTCCATTGCGCTCTAAAAGCTTAAGCATCTTTCATTGGGAGTCTTCATCTTGTTCAAATCTCATAAGCTCCTCACTAGAAACCTCATCAATAGCTTCTTCCTCATGTGGTCTAGGAGGTGAAGAGGGTACATCAAAAGTCTATCTTGGAGGGGATCTAGGTGGCGTGTTGTTGCCATAGTTTCCATTAGTACCAAAAAGTGGTCTATGCTCATAACTACTAGTCTCGGGTTGCTCATGAGATGTTCCCCTAAAAGCCATGTGCCTAGTAGCATCCATTATCATTTGGTTGTGTTCTTTGTCTAAGCGTGCTTGGTTGTCCTTATGCTCAAAGTGATCTTGCAAACAATGAAATTTTTCTTGTTCAGTGAGAGTGAGTGAGATACTGTCTGTGTTTTTGGAAGACTTAAATGTGGAAAAGAGGAAACCTCCTTTGTACCATGGGGTAGCCTTAGAATCCTTAGAACTAGAACTAGCATTGCTAATAGGCACTCGTGAGTGTCTAGTGGGAGAAGGTAACTGTGTATAATTGAATGAAGGGTGATTCCCTTGTTCAAATTGAGACCAAGTTGTAACCGGCATGAAAAATAATGTTGTTCAACCAATAAAATGAGACAAAGTTTCTTAGATGTTGAGATAAGCAAAAGCCAATGATGATCACTTGTTCAGATAGAACAATAGAGATGGCTAGTCAAAGTGCTCAAGAACTTACAGAAGTCAATTGACACAAGCCTAGAGATGAGAAAGAAGCTCGATTAGCAAGTAGCTAGAGGGGTAACTGTGGTGTGACAAGTGATCAAGAGTAGCATTTGTTAGGCTCAAAACCCAATAGTTTTAACTCATTGTTTTCAGTCTAGAACAAACCTAAGCATGTAGACAAGCCAGCTTCAGATAAGAATAGGAAAAGACACTCTACAATTGGTTAAAGTTCAAGTTTCAGCAACTCCAAATTGCAACAATGATAGGACATCAAAATGACTCAGGGTGATACTTTCTAGGCAAGTAGGGTGATAGTTTATAGCAAGGCAATAATTCGCCTTAAGCTAGGTGATAGTTTCCAATAATCCTGGGTGATACTTTCTAGGTAGGTGGGGTGATAGTTCAGTAGGGGTGAACTATCGCGTGATATTTCTCTCCACAGGGTGCGATACTATTGAAGAATTGTATGACTCTTGACCGGTGAAGTGCAAAATCTCAGTTTTGAAAGCAATTGATTAGTGTTTCAGTTTGGTAAGGTCAATTTCACAACCCAGAATACAGTAACAACAGATAATGGACAAGTTTGCAAATAGTAGGTGATCAAACATGTCATAGAACACTTGCACAAGGGTGAAAGCAACCTTGCCAAGACAAGTAGTTTGGATATCAAAATGAAAAATTCTATGAGCACTACCACGATGTTTGTATGTTCAAGAACATTTGCATGGGTACATAACAATGGGAACAATTCAAGGACCTTCTAGCCTAGAAGGAAAAAGGCTCAATACTTAGCAACTTGGCCCACACTTGATGTTCCATTGCCTCACACAAAGTGGTTGCCCACAATAGATGTTGGCTTTGTCATGGAGGTGTCAATGACACAACCAAAGGAACACAGATGGTGAGTAATCTTGGGATGATCCAGGTTATTTCACTTGGATCAATCCTTGCACCAAGAAGCTAAGCAACAAAATAGAGTGGTCTCTACCTATGGTTCTTAGTAATTGCTTCCATTTGTAGTACCCCTCTTGCTCCTCAAAAAGGACTGGGACCTCGTGGCCGCAAGAGTACCTTAAGCATTCTTGCTCAACACTTTCCTCATGGTCACAATCCCACAAGTACTCACATGAAGTGAAGACAAGCACTACGTCTACTAAGGTTTTGTGTCCTTGATAGCCTTGAGATTATAGTGGGTTGGAATAGCTCGGTATTAGCTTGTCCCCACTTGGGTCATTCCTCTTGATTTCTCAAGAGCAGACGTGCTAAAGGATCCTAATGCTAAACAAAGAGTGGATTGACTTTTGAGTGTTAGGATTTCTGGTTCACCTCAAGGGTCAAGAGCATAATCTCCTAGCTCAAGAATCTCCCCCAAACACACCAAACAAAGAGTTCAATTACCCTCTTGTTTCCAAAATCCCAAGATGGGTCAAGATTTTTTGGTTCACCACAAGGGTGAAGAGCAAACTTCTCCTACCACCTCAAAATTCCTTCCATAAGATATTATGTTCTTATGAAATGAAACAACTAGTAATTGCCACACTTGAAATGAAAGCAATTAAACAAGCACTTGATTTCTTTTTATGCTTTGGGCAGCCCTACAAAAACCGTTAGTAGCCCTTGTGCATTTGGAACTTTGACATGCATTCTTTTAAGCAAATAATCAAGCAATGAAGGCACCTACAAGCACAACTTGTTAGGCCCACAAGGTTAGCAAAATCCAATATCCAAATGAAATTTGCAAATGAAATCTATCTAAATAAAGAAAACTAAACCAGAAAACTAATTAAATCTAAACTCGGCCAAAAAGATGCAAAAATTAGCTCACTGCCGGGTACAAGCAACAGTATAAACACCAGAAATATCACGCGATACTTCATAGTATAATAGGGTGATACTTCATCTTACACAAAACAATACTTCTCCTTACACTAGGTGATATTTCCTGTAATATATGAGCGATACTTTGAACTGGTAAAGTATCACCCCAGTATACAAAGAACTATCATGCGATACTTCTAAAAGTATCGCACGATACTCTGAGCCAAAAAACTAGAGACCGCAAATGAGCTAAAAACATGCTGAAAAATTGACAAAAACGTAAAAATTAAAGGACAAAATGCTAATGTTCTGCTCCATGGTGGGTGCCTAAAATGTACACACTAAATAGTGCACTTCTCCATATCATTGCTTCCAAGAGAATCCATGGATTTGGAACCTAGAGAAATTTATTTAGAGCTCCCTAGGCATGGAGTGCAAGGGTGTTAAGAATGCTCTTAGCTAGAGCATTTAAGCCAATAACCTTGCTAGTAAACCATGCAATGGGATATTCAAATGAAGACAAGGGAAAGAATGCCAATATCCCAAAGAATCAAATGAAAATGCAAATGCAATGAAACTATGCTAGAAATTGAAATGCAAGCTATGCTATGAAAGGAAATATGCAAGTATTACAAAGCCTCCTAATTAAGCTAGATGAATTAATCTAAAGCACAAAGGAAACTAAGCTAAATATGAAGCTATGAATTGCATGATAAATGAAACTAGAATAACATGTAGATGCAAAAGCCAAGAATGTTCCAAATCTTAAAAAGCTCCAAAGTGACCTAGAAAACCTCTAGCATAACATTAGCATAAAAAGTTAGGGATCTAGAATGAAGAAGAGAGCTCTCCTTTTATAAGAAATGAGAAAGAACGGAGCATGGAGATTAAGAGGCAAAAGATTTAATCAACGGTAGAGCATCAAAGAGGAGAAATCCATGTGCACAAGTATCCTCCAATGAGAAAATAAGTGTTGACTTTTGTGTCCATATGAGACAAAAAGTGCTTTTTCTCTTTTTGTAAAATATGAATAATGCTTTATTTGTGCAACTTAGGATAAGAGGAAAAGTGAGGGGTTTTTTATTTAATTAAAAGAGGAGGAAAATCCTTTTAATTAAATAAATACTTTAGGAAAATGGTTAGCCCATAGTAAATAATTGAATAAATGATAGAACCAGGATTGGATCAAGAATAGGCAATTTATGATTTTAACAAAAGGGGCTAATAGTCTAGATGACCATTTTTAGATGATTACATTTTCCCCTCTTTGACTAATGTGTGATCGATCTGGGAACACATTACGTCCAAAAATATACAAAAAAATAGGGAGGTCAATGACACAACCAAAGGAACACATATGGTGAGTAATCTTGGGGTGATCCGAGTTATTCCACTTGGATCAATCCTTTCACAAAGAAGCTAAGCGGAAAAATAGGGTGGCTTCTAACTATGGTTCTTCGTAAGGGCTTCTATTCATAGCACCCCTCTTGCTCCTCATAAAGGACTAGGACCTCATGGCCTCAAGAGTACCTTAAGCATTCTTGCTCAACATTTTCCTCATGGTCACAATCCCACAAGTACTCACATGAAGCGAAGACAAGTGTTATGTCTATTAAAGTTTTGTGTCCTCGATAGCCTTAAGATTATAGTGGGTTGGAATAGCTCGGTATTAGCTTGTCCCCACTTGGGTCATTCCTCTTGATTGCTCAAGAGCAGGCCTACTAAAGGATTCTAAAGATCTAAACAAAGAGTAGATCAACTTATGAGGTTCAAGGTTTTTGTTTCACCACAAGGGTGAAGAGCATACTCCCCTATCTCAAAGTTTTCTCCCTAAACACACCAAGCAAAGATTCAATTACTCTCTTGCTTCCGAAATCTCAAGATGGGTCAAGATTTTCTGGTTCACCACAAGCGTGAAGAGCATACTTCTCCTACCACCTCAAAATTCCTTCCACAAGATATTATGTTCCTATGAAATGAAACAACTAGTAATTGACACACTTGAAATGAAAGCAATTAAACAAGCACTTGATTTGTTTTTATGTTTTGGGCAGCCCTACGAAAACCGTTAGTAGCCCTTGTGCATTTGGTGCTTTGACATGCATTCTTTTAAGAAAATAATCAAGCAATGAAGGCACCTACAAGAACAACTTGTTAGGTGCACAAGGTTAGCAAAATCCAAAATCCAAATGAAATCTATCTAACTAAAGAAAACTAAACCAGCAAACTAATGAATTGTAAACTTGGCCAAAAAGATGCAAAAAATAGCTCACTACTAGGTACAGGTGACAGTACAGACACTAGAAATATCACACGATACTTTACAATATAACAAGGCAATAATATATTTCTGGGTGATACTTCATCTTACACCAGGCGATACTTCTCCTTACACTAGGTGATAGTTCCTGTAATATACGAGCGATACTTTGAACTGGTAAAGTATCACGCCAGTATACAAAGAACTATTGCACGATAATTCTAAAAGTATCATATGATACTCTAAGCCAAAAAACTAGAGACTGCAAATGAGCTAAAAACTTGCCAAAAAATTGACAAAAATGTAGAAATTAAAGGACAAAATGCTAATGTTCTACCCCACTGTGGGCGCTAAAAATGTACACGCTAAAATATGCACTTCTCTAAATCATTTCTTCCAACAGAATCCATGGATTGGAAACCTTGAAAATCAACCTAGAGCTCCCTAGGCATGGAGTGCAAGGGCGTTGAGAATGCTCTCAGCTAGAGCTATTAAGCCAATAACCATGCTAGTAAACCATGCAATGGGAAATTCAAATGAAGACAAGGGAAAAAATGCCAATATCCCCAAGAATCAATATAAGAATGCAAATGAAATGCAACTAAGCTAGAAATGGAAATGCAAGCTATGCTATGAAAGGAAATATGCAAGTATTACAAAGCCTCCCAATTAAGCTAGATGAATTAATCTAAAGCACAAAGGAAACTAAGCTAAATATGAAGCTATGAATGCCATGATAAATGAAACTAGAATAACATGTAGATGCAAAAGCCAAGAATGCTCCAAATCTTCAAAAGCTCCAAAGTGACCTAGAAAACCTGCAACATAACATTAGCATAAAAATTTGGGGATCTAGAATGAAGAAGAGAGCTCTCCTTTTATAAGAAATGAGAAAGAATGGACCATAGAGATTAAGAGGCAAAAGACTTAATCAATGATGGAGCATCAAAGAGGAGCAATCCATGAGCACAAGTATCCTCCAATGAGAAAATAAGTGTTGACTTTTGTGTCCATATGAGACAAAAAATGTTTTTTCCCTTTTTATAAAATAAGAATAATGCTTTATTTGTGCAACTTAGGATAATAGGAAAAGTGAGGGGCTTTTTATTTATTAAAAGGGGAGGAAATTCTTTTTAAATAAATAAAGATTTTAGGATAAGATGGTTAGCCCATAGAAAATAATTGAATAAATGATAGAACTAGGATTTGATCAAGAATAAGCAATTGATGATTTTAGCAAATAATGCTAGCAAGGGGCTAATAGTCTAGATGACCATTTTTAGATGATTATAGTTATTACAATGTACGGATACTGTATAGTTGATTCAAAATGAGCCAATAAAATTTTGTGTATAGGGTGGTATTGTAATCTTATATCTAAGATCGTATGCTATAATATTTTATATTGGTTGAGTAAGAAAAGTTTGGTGAAGACTAGTTTCTGGACTATGATAGTGAAATTTGACAGAGTTAGTGTTTTTATTTGGAGTGTTTCTTACAAGCGATGTGGATTTAGTGTATGTGCACTTAAGGGATGTCAGATAACATATTGAGGAATGTTATTTGATCTTATCAATTCATGGGAAGCATGATGACATCACATGTGGCGTGTGTTCTGGAGGAGACCTATTTGAGGCTGACTTTAGAGTTGTAGTGTGTAGTATGGATAGCAAGCATGGATTAGGGATGTTGGACCTTAATTGTTGAGGTATAATTGTTGTATACTTGTTATAGATACTATGTGTATCTTAGAAAGGGGTTATGTAATTATTTTTATATTAGGAAAGCCTAATTGGCCGACCTGATCATTTATTGTAAAAGGGTATATATGTAAGATATTTCCTTTTGAAAAAATAGGTAGTGTGTAAGAATTGTAAAAGAGGATTATGGAAGTTGCGAGCTTGTATCTCCTAGATGTAGAGTAGAGGATAGTTTATAATTCATTGGAACTAATCAAGAAAATATAGTTGCTATAATATAGGTCACAAGAATTGTGTATTTCCTTTATATACACTTGTGTTGCGAATAGTGAGTTCTAGAGGTGGATATAACCTTCTTTGGGTAGTAAGCCTACATTTCTTTGGCTCCTAACAGGGTCTTTCCTTTAACAGGGACTGTGTACTGTAATATTTTAATAAGCTCCTAACAAGGCTGGATCTTTTAATAGGGATACTATACTCTCATCAGTACATCATTTGTAGGTGGTAATTCCCACCAGGGTTTTTAGCTTTAATATGGCTTCCCCGACAAAAAAATATTATATTATTGTATTGGCATTTACTATGTTATCATTTGATTTAGTATAGCTGTTATTTAATGTTTAAAGTTCAATAATATGTCTCACAACTGATTCAACCCCCCATCTAAGTATTGTTGGTGGACTGTTATTCCAAAAAATATTTGATATGAAAGATCCAAATCATTGGATTTAGGTTTAGGGTTTATGAATGAGAAAATTACACTTAAGGAAGAAGAAAGAATAAGTTTTTGGTAATAGGTATCATAACAAAGAAAATAAGATTATGGTGAAGGACTAGAGATTAGCAGAATAGAGAAGTCAATCGAAAAAGTATTATTGTGATCACAAAGAAGGATATAGAGAAGAACATGGAATTGAATTGGTATGTTATTATGTTAAGGAAGTTCATTGCATTTGAATTAGAAAGATTAGTGCAAACTAAAGATCATTTGTTAGTTGTTACTCTCTAGCAATTGTAACGGTAAAATCCCTTATCAGGTGACCCTAATAGGTCTATTGGAAAATACTCTAATTAGGTGGCATTCACAAAAGAGTGTCTAAAATTCTCTAACCAAGTTACTCCTAACAGAGTATCTCCAAGAAAATCCCTTAAGAGGGTAGAATTTAACCATTCTTTTGTAACCCTAATCGAATGGACCTTAACAAGGCAGGCTCTAAATCGAACGTATTCCACAAGAGTGCAATTAGTTGTGGACATTTTTCTCACGCCATAGTTTTCACCCTAATTGGGTTTCCATGAGATAAATACTAGTTTTATTATTGAGTGAATTATTTTATATGTTGTATGAATGTTTAATATTCTATTAACAGATAATGATGCTATAGGTTAAATTATATCTTAACTGGTAAATCTATTTAGAAGTATTGGGACTATGAAATTTTGTTTGGGTTGGTGATTATTGATTCACCCCCCCTCTCAATAATCAATCATATATCTATAGTAAAATCCTCAGATGTATAGGAAGGAAGTATCCAAGTTTACCAAGGACAATTTTAATACATGGGAAAGTAGAATTAAGTTACATTTATTAGAATTGTTAGATACAATAGTTGGTTATCCTACCACATAGTACAAACCACCCACTGGAATACCCTCTATGGATGAGAGAAAGGAAATGTTAAAACTGTTAGGATTAGGTAATACTGAGAGGGAGGGTGAATTAGTATTGTACACACTAAATAGTGCACTTCTCTAAATCATTACTTGTAAGAGAATCCATGGATTGGAAACCTTGAGAAATTTATTTAGAGATCCCTAGGCATGGAGTGCAAGGGTGTTAAGAATTCTCTCAGCTAGAGCTATTAAGTCAATAACCTTGCTAGTAAACCATGCAATGGGAGATTCAAATGAAGACAAGGGCAAGAATGCCAATATCCCCAAGAATCAATATCAAATGGAAATGCAAACTAGATTAAGATGAATATGCAAGCTAGAAATGAGAGATGCAAGCTAAGCTATGGAAATGAAATTACAAGCTATGCTATGAAAAGGAAATTACAAGTATTACCAAGCCTTCCTAGTTAAACTAGATGAGTTACTCTAAAGCTTGAAAGGAAATCTAAACTATGAAAGCATAAACATGAAGCTACTATGCATGAATGAAAATAAGAATGAAATGTAGATGCAAAAGCCAAGAATGCTCCAAATCTTAAAAATCTCCAAAGTGACATAGAAACCTCCAGCATAACATTAGCATAAAAGATTGATGATCTAGAATGAAGAAGAGAGCTCTCCTTTTATAAGAAATGATAAGGAATGGACCATGGAGATTAAGAGGCAAAATATTTAATCAATGGTGAAGCATCAAAGAGGATCAATCCATGTGCACAAGTATCCTCCAATGAGAAAATAAGAGTTGACTTATATGTCCATATGAGACAAAAAGTGTTTTTTCCCTTTTTATAAAATAAGAATAATGCTTTATTTGTGCAACTTAGGATAAGAGGAAAAGTGGGAGGATTTTTATTTAATTAAAAGAGGAGGAAACTCCTTTTAATTAAATAAAAACTTAGGATAAGATGGTTAGCCCATAGAAAATAATTGAATAAATGATAGAACTAGGATTTGATCAAGAATAAGTAATTGATAATTTAGCAAAAGGGGCTAATAGTCTAGATGACCATTTTTAGGTGATTACATTTGCCCCTTTTTTACTAATGTGTGATTGATCTAGAAACACATTACGTCAAAGAATAGATCAGCCAAGAAGGCAATAGATAGAGGTCTGACTCCAAGGAATGAAGTGCAAAGAGAGAGAAAATCCTGTATGGTTAGCCTGGTAGCGATAGTACTGAACACTTAGGAAAGAGATGGACAGTATCAAAACTTGAGACGAGAAATAACATATCAAGCACAAAGATAGATCGATTAGAGAAAATAGAATGGTCAAGCATATGCTCTAGAGAATAGCCAATAAGATATGATGTGTCTACCCCCTCAGGATCAAAATTGAAATCAGGTAGAGGGAAGGTAGAAGCAAGAGAAACATGATCAAATCAATAGAAATCATAATCGAAGATGAAAGAATGATAGAATAACCATCAAGCAGTGAAAATATGCCCCAGTTTGACTATAGGATAAAGATGAAGTGAAAAATGAAATGGAAGACTAGAAGTTTGAAAGAGATGGGGATGAAGAAAGAAAAGATGCCCCAGTGAAGATCAAAGGATTAGGCCTCAAAAGGTCAGCGAACTGCAAGGTGAATGTGGATTTTGGTTTCGATCCCAAAATGAAGAGAAAATGGTGTGATATGAAAGACAAGAAGTGAAAGACATGATCAGGAAGAAGCGAAAGGTGAGCAGTGTTTGACTAATAAGTTCATGAAAGATGAAAGGAGAGCTCTCTCCATATGCAAGATGCAAAAATAACTATCATGAACTTAAGAATGCAAGCTACTATGAAAAGTGGTTTACTTGCAAGGTCACAAAGCTATTAGACTCTAATATTCATCATAGAGCGGTATTGGTAGCATCGTAAGATCATACAATGCACACTAGTATAACTATGTGGATCTAAATATGATCTATATCAGATAGGAATGTGGGAATCCCACCTAGGCACCAAAGACATATAAGTCAAGATGACTAGTGCAGTGAGATTACCTAAGTTTAAGATAGAAAGATTATGCTCGCATCGAGACACAAGAAAGTAAAGATGACTACAAGCATGCACTCACGTAAAACAATCAAGGATGATACCTTGTAAGTCCTTAGTGTCAAGTGGATCAAGCATGAATGCTAATGACATAAAGAATGAACAAGATATACCCACAAGTAGAAAAAGAAATAAAACATGTTCTCATGCCCCAATCTTCTAGCTATGCATCATTGAAAACTATTAGGGAGAGACCACTCAGCAAAGAAATCATCATAGACAACACACCAAGAAATAAAGTCAAGAAAGTCTTTGCGAGTGTTTAAGTGTGTGTGTGTTGGTCATAGAGTCAAACTTTGAGTATCGCATCTGCCAATGAGAAATATTGCAACATTCGAGACTGTGGGTAGGATATCTAATAAGTGTTGAGAAACACTAGACACTAGGGAAGTGTTGAAAAACACAGTTGGGTAGTGTTAAGAAACACTATTGGAACCAAGTTGCCCAAGAAACTCGGATGCACAAAGAGACCCAAGATAAGCTAAAACAATGTATGCCCCCTAGACTAAGATAAGAGTCAATTCCAGGCTAGGAGAGGCAAAGCGAGAAGTGGAGCGAATGAGTGCCACACAAGACTGATAGACATAGGTGCAAAGGTCTCAAGCAGTGCCCGTTTCTAGGTTTTCACCACTTAATAGATTTTTTCAAGACTTTTTCATTTTTTTTGTATTTTTGCTACCAAGGTGCCTATTTCCAGGTTTTCACCAAGGCACTTTTTCTATTTTTTTGAATTTTTTTGCATTTTTTTATTTCTTTTTATTTTTTTATTTTTTTATTTATTTTTGGTGAGACATCAAAGTGCCTATTGCTAGGTTTTCACTAGGATGCTCATTTTATGCTTTTTAGGATTTTTTCAGCATCATATATGAATTTTTTTGGAATTTTTTTAGGATCAATAAGATATGTACAAAGGATGCCCCTAGACAGAATAGGCATCAAACTCCCAAGAAAGATCACATCATGTAGTCCCAATGTCTAGGAAGGTGGAGGACAAGAGGGATTAGCAAGCTGGTGGAAGAGATGGAAGACAAGAGAATGAAGGAGAATGAAGGGAATAAATCCTCAAAGGCAAACTCCTCAAGAGTACCCAAGCTAGGGAAAATTGTCATGTAAAGCACATTTGGACAAGCAATGAAAGGCCAGCATAGGATAAGTCACAAAAGCATAATGAAAAAGAAGGAAAGGATGTAGTCCAAAGGAGTAGACATGCCAAGAGGCTTCATAGCATTGTGTTTTACTCTTTTTTATTAGATCAAGACCAAAGGGGAAAAGGATAGCTAAAGGCTAGAATGAATGGAGGAAAATAAATATGAAGGCTAAACATGAATGGAATGAAAGAAAGATCATCGTAAGATAGCTCACAAGATAGCCAAATGTTCATGTATAGGTCAACATTGTCAAGATCAAAGAGAGAAGATGAAATGGATGAAATATGTAGAAGAACTATGCATGATGCTTGATTGCCAAGTTTTCGTCATGGTACTTATCCAAGGTGCCAAAAGGGAGTGGTTTTCACCATAGGATGAATTTATTTCTCTTTAATTTTTCTACCAAGGTGCCTATTTCCAGGTTTCCATCAAGGCACATTTTCAATTTTTTTTCAATTTTGTTTTCTTTTTTGAATTTTTTTATGTTTTTTTTTTTTGAAAGAAGGAAAGCTTTTTAGATAATGCTCCTTTAAAGGATAAACCATGATATGCCAAAGATTCAAAATGATATGCTCAAAGATGTTGATAGGGAAAGGAAGATGGAAGAGAAAAATGGAGGATAAGGTTTTATGTAAAGTGAGTGAGGTTGGAAGATAGGAGGAATAGGAAAATGAGGAAAAAAGATAGAAGGTAGAAGGATAATGAATGGAAGGAGTGTGAAAGGGTAGATGGAAAGGAAGGCAAGATCAACATCAAAACACACCTTGAAGGGTGGTAAGAGGATGGAGGAAATGTGAATGCAGGAATACGAGAAGGAATATGGTGAATATTTAGCAAAGGTTGTGGTGCAGACACATGGAATGGAAGAATGTTTTTGGAAAAAGATGAGATGGAAACCTTTGGAAGCTTGAGTGTCAACTTCACTTTTTGTTCAATATTAGACTCTTTCAAGAGAGACTTTGGAATCCATATAGCCTTAGGCTTTTCATTTCTTTTTGATGATTTAGAGAGAATATCTTCAATGATGGATTTTGGAACCCATACTTGTCTTGTAGTTTTCTTCTTAGATATCTCTTTTGACTTTATGCTTCCATATCGATTAGAAGAGACATGGTGATCTTTTTTTGATAGATTCTTGTATTTCTTCTCTTTCTTGTATTGAACATTCAAGTTACTTCCAAAAGACTTGGGACTTGTGGAAGAAGAAGGAGGATATGACTAGTTTAGATGGGTGGATGGATGAAAAGGATTCAAGGGTATGCATCTATGTTGATCTTGATTAAAGATAGGAGATAGAGGGACGTAAGGACCCAAGATGGATGACCAATTAGGAGAGTTAGGAGGGGAAAGTGAAGGGACATAAGGGCCCAAGATGGAAGGGAGACATGAAGCCTTTGGTGGTGATGGAAGAGGTCCAAGGATGGAAGTGGAAGATGCAAAAGGATAATCAATAATTTCATCAACATTTATATGACAACTAAGGACATCAACATCTTTAGAGTGAGCATGAGGATTAGCAATAGGATCATGAACATCTTGAATAGGAGCAACTTCTTCGATAGGATTGTTCAAAGCTTGCAAAGACTTAGGAAGAGTAGAAAGTGGAAGCGAACATGGAATGGTAGAACAAGAAGATGGAAGATTTTGATCTTGACAAGGATCTTTGGATAGCATAAACGTATAATTTTTCTTTTGATTTTCAATAGGCTCAACATTGGAAGTAGTATCTTGATGTTTCTTAGGATATGGTGGAATGAATGTGGAAGAGCATAGAAGATCAAAAGAACCATGAAGTGGATCAGAATCATCATGAAAAGGATTGGATGACATGGAGGGTTCTTGATCTTGATCTTTCTTTATGTTCTTTTCTTTATCATTTTTAGCATCCTCTTGACATGGAGCCACTTCTAAGGACAAGGAAGCATGTTGGAATTGTATGGAAGACTTTGGAAGAGATAGTGAAGGACTAGCTGAAGTAGGCATTATAGCACATAAAGGCTTAGGCTCTTTAGGTTTAGCATTATTAGCTTGAGTTTCTTTAAGAGGTAACCCTTGAGGATAACTATAGGGAACTGCATGAAAAGTATTAGGACTTTTATTGGATGAAGAATTAGAAGCTTTAGGAAATGTATGGGTATTGGAGGAAGTAGGGGATGGAAGGGAACCATCACAAGACAAAGGTTTATCATCAACATGATCTTGCTCAAGAGTGTAATCTTTATTTTCAGCATGAGAGTTATTAGAGGAGAAATGCTCATAGTATCTACATTTATAATCAACACGGAAAGCTTTCTCTTCCTCAATAGAAGTAGATGTATCATATTGTTCACAACAAGCATCATAGTCTCTTTCAAAATCAGAGTCATATGGATCACCATCATGATCTATCCAATGTGATGACCCATTTCTAGTAAGTACGAGCACACGACTAGGAGGATTCTTAGGAATAGAGGTGTCATAGGTATGACTATATGGTTCATCATCATAGCCATCATAATAGTCATCATAGTCATCAAAGGTGGGCATGTCACTCTTCATGGGAGAGGTATCACAAGGATTACTATATTGCTCATATTGAGGAGTAAGACTCTTGGGAGAAGTAGAAGAGGAATGAGATTGTGAAGAAGAAGAAGGTGAGGACCTAGTAGAGGAATAATACTTGGATAATGAGGAATGCGAATAATGTCTAGAAGAATCATGATAAGACTTGGAATGTGAAGAAGAATGAGAAGACTTAGAAGATGAAGAATGTTTGGAAGAAGGAGGTCATGACAGGATCATGTGTATGATCCTAGCAAAGGCATCTGATTCAATCGATTTTTCTTTTATTTTTGCTTTAATTTTTTCACCCATGAGATATTCAGAAGGACTATTGGAGGAATAAAATTTTTCAAATTGAGCAATGAGTTCGAGATCATCCATTCTCAAGAGAGGTTCCATAACAAGATAGTTGAAATTCATGGTTGTAGAAGAGAAGGAATCAAGCATGAATAGATGAATAGAAGAAAGTAGACTAGATAATAATAGGAAAAGAATCAAGAAGATGTGAAAAATTTAGGAAGAATCATGAAGAAAGAAGAGAAAGGATGAAAATAGAAGACTAGGAAGACATGGAAGAAGCAGAAGAAAGAAGACTAAGAGTCATTTTTTACAATTTGATACCATTGAAATTCATTTGGATATTGAGAAACATGTCACAACACCTAGGATCTGAGATCTAGACTGACCAAGGAAGACTGCAAGTGACACAAATCAACTTCAGATTGCAAGCAGTAGTGAGATAGCAAAAGGACTCTATGTGATAGTTTCCAGGAAAGCAGTGTGACTCTTGATTAGTGAACATGAAAAAATCAATTTTAAAGGCAATTTGGTCAATGTTTTAGTTTGATGGTTCAATTTTTTGACTCCAAACATAGTACTAGCAGTAATCAGACAAGTTTGCAAATAGTAGCTGATCAAACATGTCATAAAACACTTGCACAAGGGCAAAAGCAACCTTGCCAAGACAAGCAATTGTGATATCAAAGAAATAAAATCCTATGAATGCTACCGTGATGTTTGATATTCGAGAATGTTTATAGAGGTAGATCACAATGACAAGACTTCAAGCACTTCCTATCCTAAAAAGATAATGGCTCAATACTTAACAACTTGGCCTACATTGGATGCTCCATTGCCTCACACAAAGTGGTTGTCCACAATAGATATTGGCTTTGTCATGGAAGTGCCAATGACACAACCAAAGGAACACAAATGGTGAGTAATCTTGGGGTGATTCGGGTTATTCCACTTGGATCAATCCTTGCACCAAGAAGTTAAGTGAAAAAATATGGTGGCTTCTATCTATGGTTCTTAGTAAGGGCTTCCATTCATAGCACCCCTCTTGCTCCTCATAAAGGACTAGGACCTCATGGCCTCAAGAGTACCTTAAGCAATCTTTCTCAACATTTTCCTCATGGTCATAATCCCACAAGTACTCACATCAAATGAAGACAAGCACTACCTCTACCAAGGTTTTGTGTCCTTGATAGCCTTGAGAATATAGTGGGTTGGAATAGCTTGGTATTAGCTTGTCCCCACTTGGGTCGTTCCTCTTGATTACTCAAGAGAAAGCCCGCTAAAGGATTCTAAAAAAATAAACAAAAAATGGATCAACTTATGAGGTTCAAGGTTTTTGTTTCACCACAAGGGTGAAGAGCATACTCCCCTATCTCAAAGTTTTCTCCCAAACACACCAAGCAAATGATTCAATTACCCTCTTGCTTTAAAAATCCAAAGATGGGTCAAGATTTTTTGGTTCACCACAAGGGTGAAGAGCATACTTCTCCTACCACCCAAGAATTCCTACAACAATATATTATGTTCTTATGAAATGAAACAACTAGTAATTGCCACACTTGAAAATAAAATAAACAACAAGCACTTGATTTGGTTTTTATGCTTTGGGAAGCCCTAAAAAAATTGTTAGTAGCCCTTGTGCATTTGAAGCTTTGACATGTGTTCTTTTGAGAAAATAATCAAGCAATGAGAGCACCTACAAGCACAACTTGTTAGCCCCACAATGGTTAGCACATCAAAAATTAGATAATCTGCAAGGAAAATAGCTGATCAAATGGAAAAATTTGAAAATGAAACCAACATGGTTGGATTAGGCTTGGAAAGAGATTTCCAACGATATATCACACTGAAAATTTTGATGCCAAAAAACTGACAGAAATGCAAAAATTAAAGGACAAAATGCTAATATTCTGCCTTACGGTGGGCACCAAAAATGTACACACTAAATAGTGCACTTCTCTAAATCATTTCTTCCAAGAGAATCCATGGATTGGAAACCTTGAGAAATCAATTTAGAGCTCCCTAGGCATGGAGTGCAAGGGTGTTAAGAATGCTCTCAGCTAGAGCTATTAAGCCAATAACCTTGTTAGTAAACCATGCAATGGGAGATTCAAATGAAGACAAAGGCAAGAATGCCAATATCCCCAAGAATCACTATGAAATGGAAATGAAAACTAGATTAAGATGAATATGCAAGCTAGAAATGAGAGATGCAAGCTAAGCTATGGAAATGAAAGTACAAGCTATGCTATGAAAAGGAAAGTACAAGTATTACCAAGCCTTCCTAGTTAAACTAGATGAGTTACTCTAAAACTTGAAAGGAAATCTAAACTATGAAAGCATAAACATGAAGCTACTATGCATGAGTGAAACTAAGAATGAAATGTAGATGCAAAAGCCAAGAATGCTCCAAATCTTCAAAAGCTCCAAAGTGACCTAGAAACCTACAACATAACATTAGCATAAAAGATTGATGATCTAGAATGAAGAAGAGAGCTCTCCTTTTATAAGAAATGAGAAGGAATGGACCATGGAGATTAAGAGGCAAAAGATTTAATAAATGGTGGAGCATCAAAGAGGAGCAATCCATATGTGCAAGTATCCTCCAATGAGAAAATAAGAGTTGACTTTTGTGTCCATATGAGATAAAAAGTGCTTTTTCCCTTTTTATAAAATAGGAATAATGCTTTATTTGTGCAACTTAGGATAAGAGGAAAAGTGGGGGGATTTTTATTTAATTAAAAGAGGAGGAAAATATTTTTAATTAAATAAAGACTTAGGATAATATGGTTAGCCCATAGAAAATAATTGAATAAATGATAGAACTAGGATTTGATCAAGAATATGCAATTGATAATTTAGCAAAAGGGGCTAATAGTCTAGATGACCATTTTTAGATGATTACAAGTATTACTACACTTTAATTTAAACTTCAACCAATTATAAATAAACCATAACAATGCTCAAATGAAAAGGATATATAAGCACAACACATAGCTGATGACACCATGATTTGTTCTTGAGGAAACCCTGGCCAAGGAAAAACCTCGATGGGGATGATACCCACAACTATGCACTAAAATATTATATCCATGTTAGGAGATCTAGCCCTGTTAGGAGCTGATTGTTACATAGTACACTTCCTTGTTATAAGAATACAAAATCCTATCAGGGGATACAAAAAACCTAGTTAAAGGTGGTGAGCATACAACTCTTACAAGCAAAATATTGTCTTAAAAATAGTTCTCAAAATGAACAATACAAGAACTTTCCTTGCTTAGATAGTTCTAGTTGTAGCTCTATCAAACACTAATCTCACATCTTCTCTCTACTCTCAGATTTGAATCTATCACATCATCATCATATTCATACTAATCACTTCCACAAAACACTCTATACTTATACAAAATCTAACATCCAATCAGCCTTCAAAATACCTTACAAAACATAATAATAAATTATGTAAATGAAAAAGATAGAGTCGACGATCTTATATTACCAAAGTGTTGGAAATATAATTTATCCATATGAGTTAGCATGTTACCATATCCACTATTCTTTTGTCAATCATCGCAACTATGTGTGTCCTATTACACCGATTCTCTATCTTCACATACCTTTAGACCACTGTATCTCACTGATCTAATCAGCAAAACACATTAGATCTTAATTGAAGCATATAAATATCCTACAATACATTCTACTAACTTCATAAGCCATAATACATCATACAGTGTCATCGCTAACCAAAAATGTGTCACAGTACACTATTGTCCTAATTATGTACTTAGTCATTTTCATAACTGTGACTCCAGTACCAAAAATCTCTACATGCAATTACTCTAGCATAAGTGTTGCCATGAATGAAAACCCTCAATTGATCCCTAGTGCCCCAAAACATCACTTGCCAACAATCTCTCCCTTTGGCATTGATAGTAACACTTAGTGAAAAATGACTAAGTGTCAAAAAGCACTAACTTCCTTCTACTATATTTTTCTTCTTATTTACTCTTCTCTTCCTTTTCTCTTTTCTTCCTTTCTTCTATACTCTTCCTCTCTTCATTTTTCTTTTCTCTTCCTCTCCCTTTGATATCAATGGAAAAGGTACTTACAAAATTTCAAAACTTCTGAGTACAAAAAGACTTAGTGCATACTCACTAGTTTTAGGATATCTTGGAAGGAGTTTTCCAAGGTCTTCACTTCCTCAGCCCATGATTTGATCAATAGATCATTGACATAGATCAATCCATTCAGTGCATATGATGTTGTCTGTATTGGCTTAAGCTTAGTAGGTATAGACATAGACATTGATCCTTCAACCTTTTCCATCTTTGATAGATGTGTCTCAAGAATTGAAATTTTAGGGGTTATTAGGCTCTTCAACAACCCAAATATGTCTACCACTCTCCCTTTCTCCATTTCCAAAGCACTGATTTTATCCAATAGATTTTATGTTTGTTTATCCATTTCAATCATAGTTAGTGAAGATGTTTCACAATTGTCCATTAGACTATCAAGTGTAGCCCTATCTGTAGCTATAATTTCCTAAATATTCTTTACATGTCTGCAAGGACTTATGCAGTAACTATAAATCTTTCTACATTGTGCTACACAACTCTTAGCCTTAAGAGTAGTAGCCTTGAGAATATATAAGTCCCATGAGATGGACTGATAGAATTCTCTCAATTTATTCTCCAATGACCTCTTCTCTACCTTATCCTCTGCAATCTTCAATAGTGACTCAAAGTGACTGTCAAAGCTATCCAGTGCTATGCCTAGGTTCTCCACTTCATCCTTACCTTGAAAAACAATCAATGTAGGAAGTAACTTATTTATTGTCTCTATAGCCTTAGTCATCACTTTAACTCTTTTTTCTTCTTTCCACACTAAAACTTCCTTAGCCTTAGTGAAGGCCATGAAGGATAGCCTCATAAGATCATCCTCATCCATGCTATCTACATTAGCACTCATCAGTTTGGCCATACTTGCCAACAATAAAGTAGAGGAGGTGTCAGGTTCCATCTTGTGTTCCATTCTGACCTCAACTAATTTCTTTGTTTCAATCTCTTATACCTTCCTCTCTTCTTTCTAAATTTCCTTTTTCTATAACTTCTCTTCTTGTTTCTCCTCTATTTTCTATTCCTCTACCTATCCTTGTACTTCAAATTCCATCACACTGAGAAAATTATCCAAAAATGGATCATTTACATCATGTGAAGTGTCAAGGTTCATACGAACACTAGAGATAAAGAAGTTTGGTTGCATGCTAGATTTCTCACTTACATCTATTACCTTGGAGCTTTCTCCCAATCCTAAAGATGTAGGCTTGGTAACCTTGGGAGGTGAGGTTTTCTTCGGCATATCACTTATAAGGATTTGATCTAATGCCTTTTGAGTGTCCTCTATTACTTCATCATACTTTGTAGCCATCATTTTCACTAGTATGGCCTTTTTTCTCAATAGGGGTTTTAATGCATTTATTATCCTCTCCCTTTCTTGTATAGAGACAACAAGTAGCATTTCTTCTATAGATTTGTTCCTTATATTCTCATCTTCTGACTGCGTGAACTACTTTATGATCTCCAACTTATTATATAGTATCTTGGGGATACTTCCTTCTATCTCTAACAAATTTTTCCTAAAGGTTAATAGATACTCAATGATAGTATCTTCAATGATTGTGTGACTCTCAAAATCATACCTCTCATAATATCTATCCACTATTTTCAAGTTTCCATCTTTTATCACTCTTTTCTGTATTGATTTAAGGTCTGGCTTCCACAGAGTTTGTGGATCCTTCTGTGCTACTTTTTCCTCTTCTCTCTTAGTTAACTTTTCTTATTTCTTCTCCTTTTCTACTTCTACCTCTTTTTCCTTAGGACTGCTCTACTTGGTAGATCTTGTAGATCTTCTAAGAATGTTTGCAGGCATAACTTCTTGTGTTTTCTCCTCTTGTGTAGGTGATAGGTCAATTATATCTAGTGTAAGATTAACTTTATTTTCTACCTAAGAAGGGGTAGGTGTATCTATAACTTCTCAATGAGTATAGGTATAAATACATTAAACATGCATGAATCTGGCACTTTGCTTCACGCGATCATGGAATCACTCTACTAGATGACTGTTATGCTTCACAACTATTCTCTCCTTAGTCACTAATCAACAAATTATGGAGAAATGATGACTTTCGATCCTTTTATCCTTCACAAGTTGAGTAAGTGTATTAATCGCAAGTAGCTCAACTTTGCATGATGTCCAGTCAACAACAAACTTGCAAACATGGGAAATGAATCTCCAAGTGTTGCGCTCTCAACCACACACTCTATAGTATTTGTAAAAACCATACCTAAGCTCACATGAGCTTAGTCCACATATAGAGGGGCTAGATATATTCTATTATCTACATCCAATGCTCCCCCTAAGGCCATGTGGCCTTCTATGTTGTTGTCTCAAATAATTCATCATACGAAGGTACAATATCATCTATTGTCTCTTCCTGAACCAATGCCTTATTGAATTCTTTCATCTTCCATGTTTTTTCATCCTCTTTGCTTTCTAATTTCTTGAAATTATTCTCAAAATCATTCATGTACTCAATAAAATTTTTACCATTGTCTCCAAAATTCTTCCTTATAACCATAGGAGGTGGTCATCTTTGTTCTCTTGGTCCTCTTATGTTGTTCTCTCCATTGTATCTACAAAAATTTTCTATGTTTCCAAGGTTGTTGCATTTGTAACATGTAGGTGGTCTCCTTCATTCTTGATTTACTTGTAGCTTACAATACCTTGTAGTATGCCCAAAGTTATTTCATTTAAGACATGTGACCTTGGCTACTGACTCTTCTCTGACATAATCTTCTTTATACCTTGACTGATCTAGTTTTCTATAATCTTCTTACTTGTGTCCATATTCATAACAATTATAACAATAACTGGAAAAGGGTTTAGAGGTACCTTTACTTCTACAGTCTCTTTTCATGTGTCCAACTTTGTTGCATCCAACACATCTACCTCTGAAGGGTCTGATCTATTCTTTAGGTTCTTCATGAATATGTCTTTCTTTAGTCTTCACTTCATTTTCTTCTTCATTGGCCTTAGAACATTATGCTTCATTGAATCCAACTCCAGTCATATCTCCTTTATGTTTTTGTCTTTCTCTTTGCTCATCTATATTATCATTACTCACGTGCAACTTCTCAATGTGTAATCTAGATTGAGTGAGTTCTCCTTTTATGATTTGATTGTAATTCTCCAAATCATGACATTTATCCTTGTAGTGGTCAAGTTCAGTCTTCATTTGTCCTATCTGCTTGTTTACTTCTTTTAGAGACTCTTCAACTTTGTTCCTTACATCCTTTTCATGTTGAATCTCTTTAATCATTAGAAGATTGATTTTCTCATTTTCTTGCTCCAGCTTCTTTACTTGATCTAATGTATCATTGTTTGAATCTTCTGGGATCTTGTCCATAAGGTCTTGTTTCTAATTTCTTGAAGTTTCAAGTTGTTCCTTTAGTTTCCTGATGAAACCTTCTTCTCTTCTCAATTTGAATTTCAGTACACCATTCTCAGCCTTCACTTTGTCCAGATCTTCAAGTGCTTCTTCAAAGTTCTCTTGCAAACTTTTTGAATCCATTCTGATCTCCCTTAAGCTGTTAGGCTTTCTCTCCAAGGGCCAATAGCTCTGATACCAATTGTTAGGATTAGGTAATACTAAGAGGGGGATGAATCAATATTACTAGACTTTAATTTAAACTTTAACCAATTATAATTAAACCATCACAATGCTGAAATGAAAAGAACATATAAGCACAACACATAACTCATGACATGATGATTTTTTCTTGAGGAAATCCTAGCCAAGGGAAAACCCCGGTGGGGATGGTATCCACAACTATGCAATAAAATATTATATCCATGTTAGGAGATCTAGCCCTATTAGGAGCTGAGTGTTACATAGTACATTTCCTTATTAGAGGAATACAAAACCCTTTTACGAGATACAAAACACCTGGTTAAAGGTGGTGAGCATACAAATCTTACAATCAAAATACTATCTCAAAAAGAGTTCTCAAAATGAACAATAAAAGAAGTTTCCTTGCTTAGATAGTTCCATTTGTAGCTCTGTCAAAGACTAATATTGCATATGCTCTCTACTCTCAGATTTTCATCCATCACATGATCATCATATTCATACTAATCGCTTCCACAAAAAAAACTCTATACTTATACAAATTTTACTCTCCAGTTGGCTCTCAAAATACCTTACAAAAAATAATAATAAATTATGTAAATGATAACATAGAGTCGATGATCTTATATTACCAAAGTGTCAGAAATATAATTTATCCATCTGACTTAGCATGTTACCATATCCACTATTCTTCTCTCAATCATCACAACTGTTCCTATGTCCTATTACGTTGATTCTTTATCTTCGCATACCTTTAGATCACTGTATCTCACTGATCTGATCATTGAAACATATGCGATCTTAATTGAAGCATATACATATCCCAAAATAACTTCTACTAACTTCACAAGCCATAATACATCATACAGTGTCATCACTAACCAAAGGAATAGGAAGATATAAAGGGAAAATCCCTTTTGCAAGCTAGAATTGTCGACAAATTGGTCACTTTTCACATAGATGTCCCAAAAACCAAAAAAGGAAAATGATAATTAAAAGAAGGATAAATACAAGAAATATAAAGACTTCAATCTAAAAAATGAGAAGATGATAATACTGATGATGATGATGATGATGATGATGATGATGAGAAATAGTATTTGTTGATGTAAATGAAGATCCCTCTACCAACAACACTCAAATGGGTGAAGAAAAAGATTTGATCACAAGCATGAATTCTATTAGTAATTGGATCATAGATAGTGGTTGCACACATCATATGACTAGAGATAAGAAAAAATTCAAAACCATGGAGCATTGCGATGGAGGTTCAGTCAGATTTGGAAATGGTTCTCCCTATATAATTAGAGGTAAATGTTCTATTTCTTTAATTGATGAAATTACTTGTGAAGATATCTATTGGGTTGATGGATTGAAGTACAATTTTATAAGTCTCAAGTGAATAACAAAAGATTCAAATTTGAGTTTAGTAATGGAAAATATAAGATATCAAAAAACCCTAGTGAACTGATTGCTATCAGTGAACATACAAAGGGTAATATTTTTAAGATGAATATTGTTATCTCTATTTGAGCATTAGATGTTGTCATTAGTATAAAATTAGATCAATTGGTAAAAGATGATACAACAAGCTACATTATGCTAGTCAGTTAAACAAACAAGCCTTCATACCAAGCATTCATAAGGTAGAACCGAGAGGTAAAAGGAAACATGTTTAACCATGCACCAAATCATGTTTATTGAGCATTAGACTAAACTGAGCACCAAGAATCAGTAAACACCAAGAAGTATACACACTAAGCACCAGTGTATTCACCAAACAGAAAAGGTTGTGTTTACCGAGTTACTCAGGAAATGACATAGTATTGAGGAAATGCACATTTATCTATGCAAATGGTTACATGAATTCATAAAACATTTTACCAAGATCAAGAGTTATTTATTGTGGATTTAATCATTAAATGTTGTAATGATTCCAATGTAAAAGTTAGATCTAGGTTAATTTTGTACACCGTAGATCTTAGGTTTTTCTAAGATGATGTAAACCTAATTAGGTCATGGAAATCATAGTAGTTTTCTATATATTTGTAATTGATGTTATTTTGACAACTAATCGATCATATACAAAGAAGGAGATCTTGAAGTAGTAGCCACCTTCAAGAAATCATAATTCAGACAAGGTTTGCATGACAGAACAATTTTCAGAAACAAAGATTCAATTCAGTTTATTCAGATACAATCAAGGCTACCGAGTAGAATAGAGGCTAGTTTACTACACATAGAGGTGATATTTATTTAGTATATCATAGATATGATTCAGACAAGGTATAGTTGTCATTTAAAGATATTTTCTGTTATTCTCTAATCATTGTAACAGAGTTTGTAAAATCTCTTAACAAATTAGACTTAACAGTCTGATTGTAAATATCTTAACTGAGTCCAAACTCAATTAGTGTTGTTTAAATCCTTTCGCAAGGTATATCTAATCGATCTGATTGTTACTCCTAATCAGGTAAGATCACTAGAAGTGATCAAACTTTTAGCCTTAACTGACATAATTTAATATCTATGGTAGTGAAGAATTTGTGGGTGTCATCCACACCACAATTTTTACCTTCTAACAAGGGTTTCTACATAACCAAAATACTTGTGTTATGTGTTACATTTCTATTAGAATAACTGAGAGGGGGGGTGAATTAGTTATCCAGTGTCCCAAAACAATATGTATAATTCAAAACTATTTTTGTCAATTTCTACTTGTCAGTAAACAATAATAACTTTCACTATCTGTGCTTTTACCGATTACCAATCAAATGCTATAACAGTCATTGATCAGATCTAACATGTAACATGTAAAGAATGATAACAAAAAAATATCACAATCAACACATAACACAAGAGATTTAACGTGGAAACCCTGTAAAGGGAAAAACCACCTAGGACCAGCAACCCAAAATTGTTCACTCTTCTGAAGTGAGGTCGGTTAAGACCCAACCCTATTAAAGGTTTACAAACACACTATTAGGTGTGACCTTGTTAGAGGATTTTAGACTAGAAGTTATCATCCAACCAACATTCACTATGGGGTGGACAGGATAACAATGTTCATTCTATGAATGATACATCATAAGACTTTCAGAGTCCACTTAGTTAAGAGATTTTGACTGTATACAATGGTTAAATATGTAACAGTAAATGATCTACCTTAATACAACTCCAATTGCAGATTACAAATCAATATTCAGTCCATTCAAATCCTTCTAGTCAATATTTCACTTCAGATTCAATACTGTATCAACTTACTGCCCATCAGTAATTGCTCTCTGTAGCTCGGTTCTTACTTAACCAATATGATCAGGATGCATGAAAACCTTGTTCATGTGATATTCCTGCAGCTTCTATTTCTTTCGACATCACTTCATAAAGAAATTCTATTCTCTTATATAGATGAGTAAATCATTTTCTTCTCCACCATCAGATTTTTCTGCTTAACCACATTCATAGATTTTGCCACTTCAAACTTTCTCGGCACTTGTGTCAATAACACATTTGATTCTTATCTTTTAGATCTTCCCTGAATTTTTTCAGCTATCGATCTATGTAACAAACATTATCTGTTACCTTGATGTTATACTCTTGCCAGCTCATCAATCTTATCAGCTAAACTAATCATTTAATTCATTTTGTTCTGCTTGGTTAACAAAAAAATGCGTTAGTGAACACTGCTTGGTTAATACTGCGATCAGTATACACTACACTCCGTCGGTGTATACTAGAATTGCTTCATTTACCGACAGCACTGCTTTGTGTCTTTTAGCTCTATACTTCATCATAGATGAATGCAACATAATAAAGTCAATATCATCAAGTCATAGACTCATCAACAAGTTACTTAATGTATTCCTTATCCTCATCTATCATGTACATCTTTCCTCATGTAGATTTCTCTATTCTTCATCTCTTTGACCTTTCCTCAGATGTCTTCGGTATAGTAACTTACAAGATAAGTGTTATCAAACTAGTTGACATCAATGACAACATAATACTAATTTAATCATATTACATATCTAATCAACAACTCCTCAGTGACTTGTAATCATAGATTCTTCAATCAGATTCTAAATCAGTTGTAGTCCAACAATTTCATGATCGATTTATTGTTTGAAAATCATGGACTTTACATTTACACGGTTGTTTGAATGAATGTTGCAAATAATGGATTCAATTGGATACTTAGTCACTACTATTGCAGATTGGTTATTTAGTTAAAGTTTTAGAGGGTACCAATCCACCCCTCCCCTCTCAGTCCCTTATCTTTCCATTCCAACAATTGGTATTAGAGCTAGATCTCTTATTTGGAAGTTTAACCACTGAAGAGGAAAGATCTAAACATGCAAATATACAAGTTGGACAAGACTATTGAGAATCAAAAGATTTAGATGTAGATCTTCATTAAGCAATACAAACAAGTGAAGGATGAGTTGAAAAAGTTACTGATTCAGAGAAAGGACATGGCTATTAGGAAATGTGAAACTAATTACCATGAAGAAGACATTGATGATCTATTTGAGATTTCAGGATCTAGTTCAGGTAGTATATCTAACATATCTAAGAGTGCAATTTCTAATTTATCTAAGAAAAATCTTTGTTGGATTGAATAAGTGAAAGCCCTATAAATTGGTCAAGAAGCACAAATGGTAAGAATGATTGATGTGATAAACAATGCTAGACAAGTTGAACAAGAGAGAAATTTGGCTATTGAAGATAGAAGACAAATGACTAAAAAATTACAGGTTAAGGAATCTGAGATACTGAGACTTGCCAAGCATCACTTTGAAATATCCAATTAGATGGTTTTTGTAAGCCAGGAGATCAATCAAGTAAATAATGAGGTGTCAAGGAAACTTGAAGACATTGGTGTACTTAGAGAAGAAAATGAAAAACTAAGAAATGAAGTGAAAATGCAGAAGCAACATAATGAGATGATGAAAAAGGCTGAACATAGCTCTAAAATGATTCATATTTTTATTATTAGTCAAAGAGGACTTGGAAGCACTATTGGATTAGGCTATATCGAGCAAGGATAATCATCTAAGAAAGATAAATAGATGAATAACTATAAGAGTCAATGACCTAAGATGCTAACATTGTTAGGAATAATAGTCCACAATACAACTAAGAGAGGGGGTGAATCAGTTGTATAACAAAATATTAAACTTTAAAATTTAAGCTCATTAGTATCATAAACAATGAACACAATTAATGCCAACTCAATAACATAATAGTTTGGTCTTGGGGAGACCTTGTTAAAGGTAAAAAACCCAAAAGGTAAAAATCCTGGTGGGAATTAGCACCCACAAATGATGTACTGAGAGTATAGTAATCCTTGTTAGAAGATATAGCCCTATTAGGAGCTTATTGAAACATTATAGTACATAGTCCTTGTTAGAGGATAGACCCTATTAGGAGTCAAAGAACAAAGAGGGCTCACTGCCCAAAGAAGATTAAATCCACCTTCAGAACTCACTAGTTTCCAATAGGTGTACATGAAGAAATACACAATCTTTTGAACTCTTTGCTAGAAAATTTATTTGCTTAATCATTTCCAATGAATTCCACTAATAAACCTCTACTCTACATGCAACAAACACAAGCTCGCAGCTTTCACAACCTCTCTATATCACATATATTCCATCCATGTCTTTTCTAAAGAAAAGACTCTATATATATACCTTATTACATTTTACCATGATTAGGTTGGCCCATGAGGCTTTCCTAATATACAAATGATTACATAAAATCTTGCTAAGATACACATGGTATCTAAAACAAGTATACAATGATTAAAATACAACAATTAAGGACCGACATCCTTAATTCATGTTTTCCAAACAAAACACATGCTTCCTTTCCTGAGTCTACTTCTAAATAAACCATTTCCAGAACATACGCCATATATGATGTCACCAATAACTTTGTACCTTGCACTAAGAAATGAACATCCTTTAGTACCTTGTCTTTCATCCTTCAAGCTCGCATACCTTGAATCCAAGTCTTCTAGAAGATATACTGAAAACCCAGAGACTAACTCTATCAATTCTCACTATCATAGTCCAGTGACCAGTCTTCATTAAACCATTTGTATCTCTCGCATTATGAAACATCTAAAGATGTGATCTTAGATATAAGATCAAAAAATTCATCTTAACTCATGTCTAACTTTGCAGCATCTGAAACATTCATACAGTGTCTGTACACTGTGATAACCTGCCTGGTCTTCTCTCAGAAACATATGTTGACATCAGTGACAAAACACAAATGACAACAATATAAATGCCCATTTAGTAACATAGTGATTAAACATATTAAATGTCTCAATCACCATCTATGCATTAGCAATATCCAACAATCCCCCCATTTGGCATTGATGTCAATATATGGGAAAATCTTATCCCGAAGTTATATCAATCCAAAGTCCTTCAACTAAATAATCTCCCCAAACAGTAGAGATTTTCTCATAGAAACACTCCCCCTTTGATAGCAATGGAAAAGGGTACCATGAGCCTTCAACTACCTTCACATATAAACTTTCTTGCATGATCACTCCCCCTGAGGAGTAGATCCCTACATACAGTCTAGAAAATGATAAGGCTCTGAATACTTCTGGACTGATGCATTTCTACATCAATTAGTTCTAAGTAGGAGGGGCATGAACCCCCAACATACCTCTAAGATATTCAAAGGTATCTTTTGGTAGTGTCTTTTTGAAGATGTTTGTAATCTGCTCTTTTGTACTTATATATTCTAATTTGATTTCCTTTTGTGCCACCTTGTCTCTCAAGAAGTGATGGGTATGTGCAGGATCATGGTATGCCAAAAAGTGGTGGTGTGAAAAAGAAGTCCTAATTCATAGACTCTTTGAAAAAAAACTATAACTTTCAAACAATATAATATTTTTGCAATCTGAAATATACATCACATTCTATGCTTCACCTAATACAACAATAATAAACAATTATTTCAATTTGATGAAGTTTAGACTATGTTAAGGTGGTCAGACATGAGAGTTTTTATATTCAAGAAAATTTGTAGCAGAAAAATCATAATTAATTATTTACTTGGAAAAAAATGCAAAAAAATATACATCACATCTAGACATGAGTCTACTACTTTTATCTAGAATCTTATAGAAAAATATTATCATTTGATTTTGTTTAATGTGGTCAGACATACACCTACTTGTTATATTTCTAGTCCTGATTTATAGACTTATTGAAAAATAGCTATAACTTTCAAACTGTATAACATTTTTGAAATACAAAACATGTGTCAGATTCTATGATATTCCTACTACAAGAAAAATTTAAAAAGTTTTCAATTTTATAAAGTTTATACTAAGTTAACGTGGTCAGACATAAGAGTTTTTGTATTCTGGAAAAGTTGTAGAAGAAAAATCATAATTAATTATTTACTTGGAAATAAATTACAAAAAAATATGTGTCACATCCGGACATGAGTCTACTATTTATATCTAGAATCGTGTTAAATTTTTTTATCATTTGATTGTGTTTAAGGTGGTCAGACATACACCTACTTATTTTTTCCTGAAGTTTTCATACAACTACATTGAAATTTGAAATTTTCAACATATAGAATAATTGTTTTTCAAAAAAGGCATAGTATCTTAGAAACTAAAATAAATTTTCTAGAGATTCTCTTCTTACATATGTTTGATATAATATTTATAACTTATTCAATTTTTTATGTCAACTTGCCTAAACCTGATTTTCTGAATTTTCATTTCCACTTAAGGGCCTAGTTTGGCATACCATGATCCTGCACATTCCCTGATACTTAATAGAGATATGTTTAGTTTTGGAATGCATCACCAGATTCTTTGACATGTTTACTATATTGGTGTTATCACAATGGATAACCACAGGTTCTTCAAAAATTACTCCAATGTCTGTCAGCATTTGTTTCATCCAAATAATCTGAGTGCAGTTTATAGTAGCAACAACATACTCTGATTCAATAGTAGACTGTGCTATACAATCTTGTTTCTTGCTTAGCTAAGAAACCAAATTTTTCCCAAGGAAAAATGCACCACCACTGGTACTTTTTCTGTCATCAATATTTCCTGCCCAATCAGCATCAGTATAAGAATGAAGTTCAAAGCTATCATTTCTTTCATACCATAAACCATAGTCTATGGTTCCTCTAAGATACCTCAGTATCCTTTTCACAACAGCTAGATGTGTCTCTTTGGGTTATGCCTGATATCTAGCCAAAATTCCAACAACATTAGCAATATTTGGTCTAGTGTGAGTCAGATATTGTAGCCCTCCAACCATTGATCTATATAGAGTCTAAAAAACACATTTTGATTCATCATCAATTGTTAGCTAGTTTCCAGTCACCATAGGTGTTCCTACTAGTTTACAATCTTCCATTCCAAATTTCTTAAGCAATTCTTTGAGATACTTGGTCTGAGAAATGAAAATACCATTCTCATTCTGAGTTATCTGCAGTCCAAGAAAGAATTTCATTTCACCTATCATAGACATCTCAAATTCACTTTCCATTTCTTTAGCAAACTTCTTACATAGATCATCATTACCTCCAAAGATAATGTCATCCAAAAATACTTCTACTATCAGGATTCCATCTTCAGTAGTTCTTAAATACAAATTATTGTCCGCATTACCTTTTCTAAACCCAAGTCCAAGTAGATACTTGTCTAACCTTGCATACCAAGCCCTATGAGCTTGTATTAACCCATACAGAGCTTTCTTCAATTTGTACACCATGTCTTTGTCTTCGCATAGAGGAAATCCATTTGGTTGTTCTATGTATACTACTTCTTCAAGATCTCCATTCAGAAATGTAGATTTAACATCCATCTGATACACTTTGTAGTTTTTGTGTGCAACATAAGATAGGAATAATCTTACTACCTCTATTCTAGCAATAGGAGAAAATGTTTCTTCAAAGTCTATGCCTTCCTGCTATGAGTACCCCTTACACACTAGTCTTTCTTTTTTTCTTACAACTATTCCTTCTTCATCCAATATTCATCTTTAAAGGCTTCATTAGTAGTTTTTGGTTCCACTTGAGAAATCAAACAAATTTCTTCTCTAGCTTTTGATCTATTGAGCACTCCCTGACTGGTATTACCAATAATTTGATTTTCAAGATGGTTATTTTTTACATATCTTGGATTTTTAGGAGTCTTAGTAGTCTTTCTTGTATCAGTATCACAAGCCTCTTTTTCACTTTCTTCCTTAACAAGTTCTTCTTTTTTAGTAGTAGTGGTTTCTTTCATCTTTGATATCTGACTGTTGTCATACATTCTTTCTTGTATCTAAAACTTCTCATATATTCTTACATTGTTGCTTTCACCCATCTTCCTCAATCTCAGATTAAAACATTTGCATGCTTTTATTTTAACAAAGTAACAAAGGAAGATGCCTTCATCACTTCTAGCATCAAATTTCCCTATCTCATCATCCCTTTTGATATAATATTTTCCACCAAAAATTCTGAAATATTTTACAGTAGGATTATTGATCAAACCATACTTCATAGGGAGTCTTACTTGTACCTTCTCTGATTTGTATTTTGTTTAATGTGTACATTATTGTTCCAATAGCCTCTCTCAAATGTACATGAGATACATTTCCTTCAATCAACATTTTCCTAGCAACCTCAAGTATAGTCCTATTTCTTCACTCTGCTATCCCATTTTGTTGTGGAGTCCTAGGAGTAGATGTTTGTCTTTTGATCCCATTCTCTTCACAGTATAAATTGAATAAATCTGATTTAAACTCTCCACCTTTGTTTGATCTTAAACACTTTATTTTCAATCCTGATTCATTCTCTACTTTTGCTTTAAACAACTTGACTTTATCAAATGCTTCTGATTTTTCTCTCAAATAAGTAACCCACATCATTCTAGAAAAGTCATCAACAAAGAGTATAAAATACCTTTCACCATAGTAATAATTTGTTCTTGTAGGCCCACATAGATTTGTATGAGCTAGATCCAACTTCCCTTTTGATGTAAATGATTTTCTTTTATGACTGCTTTTAGTTTTCTTTCCCATAACACATTCTCTACATATACTGTTAGAAGGTTTCACAATCTTCGGTAGATCTCTTACTACATTATCCATACTTGTCTTCACAATGTTATCAAAGTTAACATGATACAATATTCTATGCCATAACCAACTATCATCTACCTTCGCAACAAAACAAGAGGCTCCAGATGTGTTTAGTTCAAATACATTACCTCTAGATTTTGAACCGGTAGCAATTAGTTTTCCTTCCTTGCTTCTGATAAAGCATTTACCATTAACAAAACTTAATTGAAAGTCTTTATCCATTAACTATCTGACACTCAACAAATTATGTTTTAGTGCTTCAACAAGTAGCACATTGTCTGTATTAGTCTTTCCATCCAAAGTAATCGATCCTACTCCTATGATGGATTTTGGGAGATTGTCCCCAAACCTTACAACACCTCCATCATAATTTACTAATTTAACAAACTTGTTCATATCACCAGTCATGTGATGAGAACATCCACTATCAATTATCCATTCAATTTTCTTGTCAACATGAGATACTAAGGATTTTTCTTCAGGAACAGGTTCGTCTTTAATAGCAACAAATCCAATCTCTTCATTGTCTAAATCATCATCATCAGAGATTCCTTCACTAGCATAATAACATTCTTTGTCTCTTCTAATCTTTGCATTTTCAGGTTTGTACTTAGGAACTCTTGTAGGACATCTAGATACAAAATGACCTATCTTATTGCATGAAAAACATTTCAAGGGTAACTTGCCTTCAAATTTTCCCTTACCTCTTTTTTCTCTTCTAGAAATTAGTGCAACAAGTTCTTCCATCTTTCTTTCTTCTTCCATTATCTTCTCCCATTCCTTAGCATACTCGCCAAGCTCTTCTTTTAGGTCTTCTTTGCTTGTGCTCAGAAGTGAAGATACTTTCTTGTGTGCAGATGCCCTAAATGCAGATTCAAATTTAGGTGCAACTTCTCCGAATTCCACAGCTTCAAAGTTAGTTAACCTTGCAATCAACATCTCTCTGCTAAAGTTTGGAGTCAAGGGTATAGTTTCTTGAATAGACATTGCCTTGAATTTGTAAGTAGGAGTTAGGGATCTGAGAATCTTTGCAATAACTTCATCTTCATCATAAGTGCCTCCACAATCTATGATTCCAACTACAGCTTCTATAACCCTTGGAACATAGGCCCTAATTCTTTCATCTTCATTAATTTTCTACTTCTCCATCTTTGTCTTCCAGTTTTGCAACTTCACTTGTTTGGTATACTTGTCTCCTTCATAAAGTGCCTCTAGTCTATTCCAAATTCGATGTGCGGAATCCAGATCTTTAATTTTGGTAAACTTACCCTCAGATAGTGTGCTGATCAATGCTTCTCTTATGACCATGTTGCATGAAAATAACTTCTTTTCATCATTAGTGGCTGACTCCAAGTCATTCTCAAGCTTCAGAGATTCCTTTTTCTTTACAATCATCCAATAGTCTATGCCCAAACATAGAAAATGTGTTCGCATCTTGTTTTTACAACTGTCAAAGTTTTTAGGATCAAACTTAGGACTATCCTTCCTATAGAAGGCCATTTCCAAGATTACCTCAAGCTGTTAAGCTTTCTCTCTTAGGACCAGAAGCTCTGATACCAATTGTTAGGAATAAAAATCCACAATACAACTGAGAGGGTGGGTGAATCAGTTGTATAACAGAATATTAAAATTTAAACTTTTAGATCATCAATATCAAAAACAATGAACATAATGAATTCCAACTCAATAACACAATATTTTGGTCTCAGGGAAAACCTATTAAAGGTAAAAACCCCGGTGGGAATTAGCACCCACAAATTATGTACTAAGAGTATAGTAATCCTTGTTATAAGATATAGACCTATTAGGAGCTTATTGAAACATTACAGTACATAGTCCTTGTTAGAGGAAAGACCCTATTAGGAGTCAAAGAACAAAGAGGGCTCACTACTCAAGGCTCATTGCCCAAAGAAGGTTAAATCCACCTTTAAAACTCACAAGTTTTTAACAGGTGTATATGAAGAAATACACAATCTTTTCAAATGTCTTTGCTTAATTAGTTCCAATGAATTCCACTAGTAAACCTCTACTCTACATGTAGCAGACACAAGCTCACAACTTTCACAACCTCTCTATATCACATATATTACATCCATGTCTTTTCCAAAGAAAAGACTCTACATATATACCTTATTATATTTTACCATCATTAGGTCGGCCCATGAGGCTTTCCTAATATACAAATGATTACATAGACTCTTGCTAAGATACACATGGTAACTAAAACAAGTATACAATGATTACAATACAACAATTAAGGACCAACATCCTTAATTCATGTTTTCCAAACAAAATACACACTTCCTTTCCTGATTCGACTTCTAAATAAACCATTTCCAGAACATACACCATAGATAACGTCACCAATCACTCTATACCTTGTGCTAACCAATGAACATCCTTCAGTACCTTGTCTTTAATCCTTCATGCTCACATACTTTGAATCTAAGTCTTCTGGAAGATATACCAAAAACCCAGAGACTAACTCTATCAATTCTCACTGTCACAGTCCAGTGACCTGTCTTCATTAAACCATCTATATCTCTTGCAATATGAAACATTTGAAGATGCAATCTCAGATATAAGATCAAAATGTTCATCTCAACTCATGTATAACTTCACAGCATCTAAAACATTCGTAGAGTGTCTGTACAATGTGATAACCTACCTGGTCTTCTCTCAGAAGCATATGTTAACATCAGTCACAAAACACAAATGACAATAGTATGAATGCCCATTGAGTAACATAGTGATTAAACATATTAAATGTCTCAATCACCACCCATGCATTAGCAATATCCAACAATCATGTTATCACTGTGGTAAATCAGACCACACTTCAAATGTTTGCAAGAGTAAAGCAGAAGGTAAACCTAAAACCACTCCTAAGTTTAATGGTCATTGTTTTAGTTGTAACAAGTATGGACATCAAGCATATGAATGTAGATCTAAGTTGATTAGGACTCCTAACAAAACCTACATGGAGAAACATTGTCACACTTGAAACATGCATGGACACACCTCACAAGAATGCAAAATAAAGATGAAGCAAGTCTGGACACTGAAAGGATAGAACAAGACCTATCAATTGAGAAGACAAGGTAATTCTTATACTTGGTATTATAACACATGGGTTAACTACACAACATGTGGAACATATAGACATATTTTTTCTAATTGTATGATGAAGAGATGGATAGGAAAATTTTGTAGTTGGACAAGCACTAGTATCACATGTTTACATTGTCACAAGGTCAGTCACTTAAGTAGAGATTATAGTGATTGAAAATCAGAGACACAAATATTTGAAAATGGAAATACTATTAAAGATATCATGATGATAAGAAACACTATGTAGAGAAAAGCAACAAATGAGAATGATGAGTCAAGTAATGCAGTCAGTGAAACCTTTTCCATTGGATAGGGTGGCATCGACACCTCCACCTAAGCTAAGAAAGGTATGTATGGAACTAACAATTCAAAATGATCATATTTATCATATAGTTCCTCATATTAGATGTGCACATACCAAATCTACATGAATTGAGATGCATTATGGCTTTACAAGTTTTGAGCTTTAAGTGTTTACAATCAGTATATGTTAGACCAAGTGAAAAGTTGTCATTTGGTAACTATTATACAAGGTTAACTAAATGTCAGTATTAGTTGAGTGGAAATTTACATGTTAACCAAGCTTATGGTATTTTGCCGTATACACCAAGTTTGATAGTTTTCATCGAGCTGTGATTAGATCAAGAATTTAATGTAAAAGGTTTCATGAATTTTAAAAAGATATAAATACGTTGTGAACTTAGTTCATTTTTCACATAGCAGTTATGAAGAGAAAAGACTTTTTAGAGCGACTTCAAGCAAAGAATGTTTGGAGCATTTGACCACATTTATCTCACTAAGTTGAAAGAGGAATGGGAAAACCTCTTAGATTCTTTGATGAAAACCCACAAACACATTTTTGATAAGATGTAAGTACAAATTTTGATTTTGGCATTAATCTCAAAAAGGGGGAAATATAATGTATATGGAAAATGTACTTTTACATGCTATGTGTACTAAAATACATATCGAGAGCATGCACTGAGGGGGAGTCTTGAATTTTTTTGAAGAGTAAGTTTTGTTATGTATATATGGAGAAGTAGAACATTTTGAAGATTATTGGCTTATATACATTACAGTGTTGATACTAATGCCAAAGGGCAAGATTGTTATCTCTATTTGAGCATTAGATGTTGTCATTAGTATCAAATTAGATCAGTCGGTTATCTAAGCTGATCAATCAGTAAAAGATGATACAACAAGCTACATTATGCAAGTCAGCTAAACAAACAAGCCTTCATATCAAGCATTCACAAGGAAGAACCGAGAGCTAAAAGGAAATAGGTTTAACTAGGAAACAAAGCATGTTTATCGAGCATTAGAGTAAACTGAGCACCGAGTGTCAGTAAACATCAAGCAGTATACACACTAAGCACCAGTGTATTCACCAAACATAAAAGGTTGTGTTTACCGAGTTATTCATGAAACAATATAGCATTTAGGAAAGGCACATTTATCTCTACAAATGGTTACATGGATTTCATAAAATGTTTTACCAAGATCAAGAGTTATTTATTGTGGATGTAATCATTAAATGTTGTGATGAATCCAACGTAATAGTTAGATCTAGGTTAATTTTTTACACCATAGATCTTAGGTTTTTCTAAGATGTTGTAAACCTAATTAGTTCATGAAAATCATAACAATTTTCTATATATTTATACTTGATGTTATTTTGATAAGTAATCAATCAAGAAGGATATCTTGAAGCAGTAGCACCTTCAAGACATCAGAATTTAGACAAGGTTTGCATGACAAACCAGATATTAGAAACAAAGATTCAATTCAGTTTATTTAGATACAATCAAGGTAGAATAAAGGATAGTTTACTACACATAGAGGTGATATTCATTCAGTATATCATAGGTCTGATTCAGACAAAGTATAGTTTTCATTTACAGATACTTTATGTTATTCTCTAATCAATGTAATAGAGTTTGTAAAATATCTTAACAAAGTAGACTTAATAGTTTGATTGTAAATCTATTAACCAAGTGCACACTCTAGTAGTGTTGTTTAAATCCTTTCATAAGGTAGATCTAATCGATCTGATTGTTACTCGTAATAGGTTAATATCACCATAAGTGATCAAACCTGTAGCCTTAACTGGCATACTTTATTATCTACAGTAGTGAAGAATTTATGGGTGTCATCCCCACCCTAGTTTTTACCTTCTAACAAGGGTTTCTACGTAGCCAAAATACTTGTGTTATGTGTTAAATTTCATGATTGATTCATTGTTTGATTTCATGCACTTTAAATTTACATAGTTCTTTGAATGAATGCTACAAATAATGGATTATGTTGGATAGTTAGTCACTACTATTGCAGGTTGGTTATTCAGTTAAATTTTTAGAGGGTGCTGATTCAACCCTCCCCTCTTAGTCCCTTATCTTTCCATTACAACATAATACTACATTTAGTCATTGTTTAATTGCTAAAGTAGAAGAAATAAATCTATGACATAAAATACTTTGTCATGTGAACTTTGAACTGAGGAATTCCATATGTAAGGAATGTCAACTAGGGAAAATGGCTAGTTCAAGTTCCTCAAGTAAGGTCTACTCTATAGAACATATTATAGACTTATGTGGTCTTATAAGTACATAGATTTATCATGGTGATAAGTAATTTATACTATTTGTTGATGACTACTCAAGAATGTTGTGTTTAATATTCTTAAAGTTTAAATCAAAAGCTTTTCGTATATTTAAAATGTACAAAGAAAGAGTTGAGAAGGAAAGTGGAAAAACTTTGAAATGTCTTAGAATAGATAGAGGAGGTAAATTTACTTTAAATGAATTTAATGAGTATTGTGATGAACATGGAATCAAAAGATAACTAATTTCACTGAGAATGCCTCAAAAGAATGGAATTATGGAAAGAAGAAACATATCTATTGTTGAATGTGCTAGACTTTGCTAAATCAGAAAGGAGTTGCACATAAATTATGGAGATAAGTTTTTAGCACTATCGTATACACATTAAACCGAGTAAAGCTCAATAAAGGAACAAACAAGACACCATATGCAATCTAGTATGGACAAACACCTAATGTAATCTATTTCAAGATATTTGGTAGTAAATAATATATGAAGAAAGATGGACTGAAAGAAAAATTTTACACCAAAAGTGATGAAGGAATTTTTTTTGAATATTCTATGAAAAGAAAGGCCTAGAAGTGTCAGAACAAAAGGAAAAACAAAATGATAGAAAGATCCAAGGTAAATATTGATGAATTCTCATAATAGAATGAGAAAGATAGTGGAAAGAAATCATAAGGATATGTTGAATTGATCTACTTGAACTTGAAATAGAAACAAAGAAAGTAATACAAAAACCACTAATGCTCAACCAATAACATAACAACAACTGATAACGGTACATCAAGGTGACACTAGTGAAAGAAATGAGAAGATTCATAATGCAAATCCTATAACACCAAGAATCATAAGAGCAAACCTTAGATTTTCATATATAATTGGAGATTGAAGTGATGGATTATTAACAAGAAGCCAATTAAGAGCTAGGGACAATACATTTTTACTATCAATGATGGAGCCAATAATGGTAAAGGATGCACTAAAAGATGATGATTGGATACAAGAAATGAAGGAATAAATTGAATAGATTGAGAACAACAAAACATGGTTATTAGTACCCAGGGAAAAATAAAAAAATGTTATAGGTACTAAATGGTTTTTTATAAATAAGCTAAATGAGAATGGTGAGGTGATTAGAAATAAAGAAAGATTGGTATGTAATGGTTATGCACAAGAAGAAAGACTAGACTATGGAGAGATGTTTGCACCTTTTTCTAGATTAGAAGGAGACAAAATATTGTTTTCTTATGTTTACTATAAAGGATTTAAAGTTTATCAAATGGATGTTAAATATGCTTTCCTAAGTGGAATACTAGAAGAGGAAGTGTACATTGAACAACCAGAAGGATTTGTTGCAAAAAAGGTAAAGATTTGGTTTGCAAGCTATACAAAGCACTATATGGTCTAAATAAAGAACCAAGAGCATGTTATGAAAGACTACACTCTTATGTTATTAAGATTGGATTTGAAAGAACAAATGACAATAGTAATTGTTAGGAATAGTCCCAAGAGATAACTGAGAGGGGGCGGTGAATCAGTTATCTACAAGTTTCAATTCTTTATCCAATTAAGGATACTTAAATATAAAGCATAAACATAATTAAAGAACACTTGGACACAACAATAATATTTTAGTTATGGGGAAACCCAAATAGGTAAAAACCCTGGTGGGAATTGACACCCACTAATAATCTGCACTAGTGTTTTATGATCCTTGTTAGAAGATCCCTAACCCTATTAGGAGTTTTCTTTACAATGTATTTAGTATAATGACTTAGTCAAGGGTCAGACCCTATTAGGAGTCTTTTACAATTAACCCTGTTAGGGGTGATGACACACTATCCAAGAGCACACTACTCAAAGGGGTGAAGGCTACAATCTTCTAAATAATAGATATACACTATATCTAGATCTTGGTGAACTACACTTCTGGATAAGTTCCAATGTATAGCATAAAATTTTCACTTGGTCACATATACCTTCTACTAATGGCTCAACACTTTACACACTCTTCTCTGCTCTTTACAATCAACTATGAACCATGCTTTAGAAATCACAAATGACTACGTATAAAGATCTTTCCTCTAAATGATATGATCAAGTTAGCCTATTAGAACCACCTTGAAATCATATTAGAGAAACCATAACATACTCCAATAATAATTATTTCAGTTCTACTAAGCACGCAACACAATTTGGGACCTGTCCAATATTAATAAATGTAGACACGCGCTACACATAGTCGGCTCTACCAAAGTAACTAAAACTTTCTCCTTAAGATGAATTACATCATGCACTCTTAACCAAAAATTCTTAACTCTTCTCCAATCTTTAATCCAAGGGTGCATACCAAAATGATAAGCGCAACTCCTAGACCAATACAATATCTGTCAGCTCTTCTGAATAAATAGGGAAACTGCTACTAGTGAATAGCGACTATATAACTTCACTTCTACTAATAATCAGACTCTATGTCCATGATTGTAACATCATAAACATGTCTTCATCATATATCCAAAGGTGCAAGGGTCCATGATGATTGTACAGACAATCACTCATAGAACACTGCCCGTAACTCTGTCAGGAACACTGCTGATATAAGTTGCTACATAACTATTTGTTCTAATAATTAACCTCTGCAACCATGATATCATGCTGATAACATGTCCATACTAAATATACTCAAAGCTTACTACATAAGTCTTCCATGCATGCTACTTACCATATGTTGTCTATTGGAGTTGATGAAAAGAAACCCATAGCTCCTAAGAATCCCTACATGCAAACACCTGTCATAGAAAGAGAGAAAAAACTATGAAGGCATGTAATCATAGATCTGAGAAAGAGAAGCCATGATTGAGAATAACAAATGAGAGAGAAAATCTCAATACAATAATCTATTCTCCATTAATTGATCCAATAAGTGAAAAAATAAAATACAAAGAGGGAATCCTTATAAAAGGATACTGAAACCCTAAAGGTGAAAACTCTAAAGAATAATAAGATGCCTATGTTTAACTTAAGTGTAGAGTATAATATACTAATAATTAAATAAATTAATTATTAGCTATAATATGACAACTCTAACACCCCACCTTAAGTGTAACTTAGGGAGAAGCTAAACAACTAAGGACTAAAAGATGCATGAAAGAACTATGGGTCCTAGCAACTAGGCCTAATCAGGTACCCAAATACAAGAAAAAAAATTAGATGAAGGAAACAAAGCCTCCAATCTAGGGAAAGTCCCAAAGAAAGGAACAAGAAAGAGCATGTATAACATCTCCAAAGCATGAAGCTGTAAACACTGTCAGAAGTAACTACTAGAACCTCCACTAAAGAAGTGCATGATTAGGTAGAGAAGACAAAGTTTGAAGAGCTAATCAATCAAAGAGGTGGCCTCCAAAAGCAGGAATGAATGAGTGTCTATATAGTAGATGATCCATCTCACCAAAATGCATAGGTGCCTAGCCACTACATCCACCTAGTACATAGGAACAAAAACTGTATACGAACCAAGGAAGCAATAGAACCAATAGGTTAACCCCCCCATAATCTTGACCAAAGAGAGGTGTGACAGGAAAACTGAAATGCAATGCCAGAAACATCTGTAAGAAGAAGAATCAAGAACACCAACAGTGCAATAGAAGGACAAGCACAGGATAAAGGGTGGTGTCATAGACACAAAGCATGGGCTAATGTCATGAAAGGTACACTCACTTGACAAAGGTGGATGAGAACAAAAGGCAAAATATCATAATCCCCCATGGCACTTTATAACTAAGTGCGAGTACAAATAAACATAAGGTGCTCAAAATCCCATATATGCAGAAGTAGACACTTTATTTTAGTGTGTTTATAGGAAAGCAAATGCTACATAAGAGAAGTATACAATGCTCAGAAGAAAGAAAGAAGAGTGAGCTAGAAGAACAAAAGAAGAGATCACAGGACCTGTAGAATCCAAATAATTCACCAGAGTGTGAAAGTGCAAAACTCAGAAGAGAAAGAACCTGGAGTAGAATCTAGATAAAATACCCCTACCACTGCAAAACTCATAGAACCAACTTTTTGATGATATCTGGTTTGCCCAAAAAGGACTTCGGATGACCAGGATATGGCTCCTAGAAGGGAAAAACAAACATCAACTTTGACAGAAAAAAATGCCATCAAAATAGAAAAATCAGAGAATCAAACCTCCACCATTGGATTGGGCTCGGAAAGAGCTTTCTGACGATATAAAGAAGTTAAAAATCTGATACCGTATGCTCAAGATATGGCCAAAAGACCACAAGTCGCTCTAGAGAACAAAAAAACCAAAAAACACATGCAAAGCACCTCGGGATGCATGCCAAATATTTACTTCAGGAAATACACCAAAAATTTAAAAATGACGTCTCGAGAATTTTGCCATAGTTTTTGCCTCGAGATGCATGCCAAAAATTAAAAAAGTTACCTCGAGAATCATGCCCAAAATCACCGCTTCAGAAATCATGCCAGTTTTTGCTTTGGGATGCATGTCAAAAAAAAATCACCGCCTCAGGATGTGTGCCAGATCTGTATGGCTATGGGCCACAAAAAATTTGCCTCAAATTGCAAAGTTGTCCAAAATGGACAAATTTTATATGGATTCTAGGGTTTTTGGGTGCTCTGAGCACAACGACGATAACCGTTTGAGCCCAAAATGACTAGAAACAAAGTTCCCCCCTAAATCCACATAAAACACTTTTGAAAAACACAGATCTGAAGAACACAACCAAACCCTCTCAAATAATGAACAGAGGCATGAAGATCTGAAGCTCTAATACCATGTTGGAGTTGATGAAAAGCAACCCATAGCTCCCAAGAATTCCTACATGAAAACACCTATCATAGAAAGAGAGAAAAAACTATGGAGGCATGTAATCACAGATCTGAGAAAGAGAAGCCATGATTGAGAATAACAAATGAGAGAGAAAATCTCAATACAATAATCTATTCTCCATTAATTGATCCAATAAGTGAATGAATAAAATACAAAGAGGGAATCCTTATAAAAGGATACGAAAACCCTAAAGGTGAAAAACCTAAAGAATAATAAGATGCCTAAGTTTAACTTAAGTATAGATTATAATAGACTAATAATTTAATAAATCAATTATTAGCTATAATATGACAAGTCTAACATTGTCATCAATGACAAACATACAATCAACATTGACTTGTTGACAAATCTCCAACAGTAATGTCTATTTCAAAGATGAAAGTAAGGATAAAGTATTGAATTCTGAAATATTTCTAGAGGATATAATCTTTGGAGGAAATGACTTAATGAGTAAAAATTTTCTTGAAGAAATGAGGAAAGAATTTGAAATGTCTAAGATAGGAGAAACAAAATTATTTATTGGATTACAATATGTTGTTCATAGAAGACCTTCTATTGCACATGTTGTTGGCATAGTTGCTAGATTTTCATCAAATCCTAAAGATTCACACATGATTGCACTTGAATGTTTATTCAAATATTTAAAAGAAACTGAATATTATGGATTATGGTATGAAAAGAAAGGAGAATTTGATCTTAAATTTTATACAGACGCAGATTGGGTAGGAAACATTGATGATAAAAAAAAGTAAAATTAGAGGATCTTTTTATCTTGGAAATAGATTAGTTTCATGCACAAGAAAGAAGAAGAATTGTATTTCACAATCTACTCCTGAAGTAGAATATGTGATTTCTTCCATTCATTGTCAACAAGTTTTATGGATTAAGCAAATACTGGCATGAATATAAGAAAAGGTAAATGATTTTTTTATTATACACTATGATAATACAAGTGCCATTAATATATCAAAGAATCTGGTAATGTATTCAAAGACCACGAACATAGCTATCAAGTATCATTTTGTAAGAGAGTGGGTACAGGATAAAGATGTGAAATTGGGATATATACCTATAAAAGAGAAAGTTGCAAACCTATTCACCAAACCACTACCTAAAGAGAGCTTTGAATATCTAAGAGGTATATTAGGGGTCCTAACCATATCAACTATAAATTAAGAAGAGATGAAATATGCATTAGTTCATATCACTTGTCAGAATATATTGAGCATGAATTAATGTATTGGAGGACTACTCTATGGGGGAGCAGTACAGGCTAGGGAAAACAAAAAAAGAAGCATTAAACACATGTACAATCATAAGACAAGAGCTGAAAGATTAATCACATTTGGAATTTTTCTCAAGGGGGAGAGATTAGTGTTAAATGGGAGAGATAAGATATGGAAGAAATGAGTATGTTGGAAGAGATATGTAATAAAAAAAATTAGATCAAATAAATCAGACAGGATAAGGAAAGATACATACATAGATCAAAAGATAAAAAATGTGTAATAAAAAATCAGAATCAGAAGAAGTGTTTGGAAGAAGTGTTTTCCATCAATGCCAAAGGGGGAGATTGTTTGCATAACTAGTTGGAGATTGTAGATTACTGATCTATGTTTCTCTTGGTAAAGACATGATTGGTATACATGATAATCAGTTATATTTTTTTCATTGATGTCAGACTATTTAGCATGATGTTGCAATGATGTTTTGACTTGTTACTATATCTATCAGAAGGAAAATATTATTGTTGTAATGAGAAGTTAAGTAAGGTAAAGGATATGTCGATAGGAACCTTATCAGGTAATAGTCAAGACAAACAATGGTGGATAGATGAATGATTTGATTGTTTATCATAATATGATAAGGATTTAGCTAAAGAATGCTATTCATGAATATTCTAATAAGATATGAGTAAAGGTGAAGGTAATTTGATTAAGATACTTAAATGGTAAACTATTGTCTTATCGGTACACTGAATAAAGTCTTATTAAAGATAGTAAATACCTAAAGGAAAGAGAAGAATAGATGATGAAATAAGAAAGTGGGATGACTCAAACATAATCTAAGGAGAAAGGTGATGACACAAAGATTGAGGTAAGATGTATTAAGAAAGTTTCTTCAAGAGTAAAATGGTTTATCAATTATCAGGCTGACAAGGATATAAAGAAAATAAATATGGATGGTTCGATTTATTATAAAAGATACGTATCATTAGATTTAGGTTTATGGATTTTGAATGAGGAAATTATACTTAAGGAAGAAGAAAGAATAATTTTGTTATCATAACGAACAAAAGAAGAAGATTGTAGTGAAATATTGGATATCGGTAGAATAGAGAAGTTAATCAGAGAAGTATTGTTGTGATCACAAAGAAGGATATAGAGAACAACATAGAATTGAATTGGTAGGGTATTGTGTTAAGTAACTTCATTGGATCTGAATTAGAAAGATTAGTGCAAACTATAGATCATTTTTTAGCTATTACTCTCAAATAATTGTGATAGTAAAATCCCTTATTGGGTGACCCTAACAGGTCTATTGTAAAATCCTCTAACCAAGTGGCATTCACAAATGAGTGTATAAAATCCTCTAACCAAGTTACTCCTAACAAATTAAAATACTTTAACAGGTCTCTAGGGAAATCCCTTAACCAGGTAGAATTTAACCATGCTTTTGTAACCCTAATCAGATGGACCTTTAACATGGAAATCTCTTAACCAAGGCATATTCGAGAAGAGTATACTTATTTGTTGGCATTGTTTTCAAACTATGGTTTTCACCCTAATCAAGTTTCAACAAGATAAATACTGGTGTTATTTTTGTCTGAATGATTAATTTATATGTTGCATGAATGTTTAATGTTCAGTTAATCGATAATGATGGTATAGGTTAAAGCATATCTTAATTGGTAAATATATTTAAATAAGTATTGGGACTGTGAAATTTATTTTAGGTTTTTGATTACTGATTCACACTCCCTCTTAGAAATAAATCCTATACCTACACTACTAGTTTATTTGATGTGGGATGTGTGACGAAGACATTATGTGCTTGTTACAACTTTCATGCCTTCTTTTTAGTAGTTTAGAAAACACTTAAGTTTGGTTCTTAGAAAGAAAAATGTCCATATGTGCTTGAGTGTTACTTAGATTGTATATCCCAAAGAATTGGATGAATGTATCCTATTCCCTCCCCTTCATGGATCTTGGGTGAAGATAAATTCATACAATTTGATAATCCTATATAGAGTTTTTTTTTCATTAGTTGAATGATGAAGTCATATTGATTATCAAAGTCATTTGGTAAGGAAAGATAGTCAAGTTGGTAAATCAAATAAGCTAGTCAGTAAAAGGAAATAAAGAAAAGATAGAACTTGCAATTAAGGCAAAGGAATTCTAGACATCGAGAGAGGCACATCGAGTTATACCAAGTTACAAAAGTTACAAAACCAAGATAAGATACATGTTATCGAGAAGAATAAAAATGTATTATCGAGCATCACATGTTGACACAAGGAGACTCTATAGATACATTAAATATGTACATCGAGTAGAAAATGGTTTACAAATCTGAATGAAATTGGTTGTCAGATTATTGTAGATTTAAACATAATGATTATGTATGATTACAAGGTGAAATTAGCCAATGAGAATTAATTTTGATAAATGCATTGGATAAGTAACCAATGCTAGCACTACTTAAGGAGAAGATTCAAGATTGCTTCCACCACTTCTAGAATTGAGTACAAATGGATTAGAGTATGAAGATCATAGAGAGAGAGAGAGAGAGAGAGAGAGAGAGAGAGAGAGAGAGAGAGAGAGAGAGAGAGAGAGAGAGAGAGAGAGTATGCAAAGGAGAAATTGTGGAAAGCACACGATGACTATAGAAGCCACTAAGTAATAGAGAAATAAAGAGCATAGTGTGAATGTGATTTAGATTTGAAGTTACCAAGTACAAAATTGATATTGTGAGAGAAGTATAGTATAAGTAAAATTGTTATTGAGCATAATTAGTCTAAAAATCATAAGTTGATTCAAGTACTAAAGACAGTTTATGTTACTGATTAAGTGCATAATCATAAAATGTAAAAGTCTCTTAACTGAGAAGATCCTAACAGATATATATTGTAAATCCTTTAACAGGGTACAACTCTTAGATTAGAGTTGTAAAATCCTTTAGCAAGGTAGACTTAATTGGTCTTTAGACTCTTAACAGGGTTAATACTCTTAATAGGGTAAGTTATCAGAAATAGCTAACATTGTAGCTCTAACCAAGTAGACCTTTTTACTGCAGTAGTGAGGTGTTGTGGGTGTCATCCCCATCACATTTTTTATCCTCTAATAAGGATTTCTACAATACCAAAATAATGGTGTTATGAGTTGTGTGTTGTTATATTGTTTTACATATTTTATGCTATCGTGTGAAAGTTATGAATTTTTTCAATGGTTAAGAAAGTTATATAAAAGTGTTTTGAAGTACTGATTCACCCCTCCCCTCTTGGTACTTACCTTTCCATACTTAATCCAAATATTGGTATCAGAGTTGTCTCTTATTCAAAAGTTTAACCACTTAAGAGGAAAGATCTGGAGACATGGAAAGTTATAAGTATGAAAAGGTGAGTGATAACTTGAATATGGAATTGAAGATGGCTGCTGACCAGTTTAATTAACTAAGGAGGAAACTGAAGTATTCACTTACCAAGAGGAAGGAACTTGCACATCAATTGAAGGATACAAAAGATCGGGTTGAAGAAATTGAAGAACTATCAGAGGGAAGTGTGTCTGATCAATTTAAAGTTGCAATATAAAAAATAACTAAAAAGAACAAAAATCTAGCTAATCAGGTAAAAGCATTGAAAAGAGAACAAGAAGCTCTATCAGTAAGGATGTGTGAAGTCCTAGAATAAAAAAGAAAAGATGAAGATGAACAAAGAATGGTTGAAGATGAGAGAAGAAAAATGAATGCAAGGTTGAATGAGAAAGATGGAGAAATACTGAGGTTGACACAAATTTACTATAATTTGATAGATAAACTAGTTGGTGCAAATCAGGAATTTGCAAGGAAAGTTGGAGAGATTGGTGAACTGAGATCATAAAATGAACATTTGAAGAAAAAACTAAAATCTAAAAAGGATTCTACTGAAGTATTGAAAAGGAAAGAATAAATGTTGAGGATACTAGATGAATAGCTAAGAGATCATAGACAACTAAGAGATACTTCTGGACTTGGATTCAATGTAAACAATACCACCAAGAAGGGAGAGTCCTCAATAAAAGTAGAAAAGTAAGATACTACTACCCCACCAAAGACAAACAAACCTACTTTCTATCATTGTGGGAAACCAAGTCATACAACTAATGTTGGCAGGAGAAAAATAGGTAATCCACCAAAAATTCCTAAGTTTAATGGTTATTGTTACAATTGTAATAAGTATGGTCATAAAGCATTTTAGTGTAAATCAAGGATTGCTAACAATACAAGAAAGCCAAGCTTCAATGGTTACGATAATAACTAGAACAAATATGGAAACAAGTTTGAAGAATTGAGTTCACAAAGGAAGAATGTGAAATGGGTCCCTAACAGATATGATACTACAAACAACCAACAAGGATCAACTATACCATGGAACTACAATACAATAATTACATGTACAACATGTGGGAGATTTGGACACATAGCGGAATATTACTTGTTGATGCATGGAACAAACAATAGAAGATCATAAAAAAATTATGGAATGGCTTGTTTTCATTATCACAAGGTCGGTCACCTAGCCAAAGACTATAGGTACTAAGGGAAAGCCCCAACCAAGGAACCATCAGGTGAAAATACTCAAGTTAATGTTGATGACATAAGAGATCAAATGAATAGAATATGGAGAATAAATTATCAAGATGATGGAACTGAACTTGGAACAAATGATGGCACCACATCCTCTGGATTAGGTGCACCTATCTTCACCATATCGGTCAAAGGTATGTGTAGGAGATGATAACTAAAATTATATCTTAAATTAGTTCCTAACAAGTGTGCAAAGATCCATATTAGCATATTTAGATGCATTTGGATATATGTTGTGAAGTTGACATTTTATTTTTTGGTCGCCAAGTGTATATGTTATTTTGTTCCATTTGATGAAAGGAAAGTGTCTTTGGTAATTACTGAAAAGGGATTCGGTAAAGAGCATTTAATTCTAAAAATATATCTGTTTGAAACCCTAATTGAGGAAAAACTATAAATAGACCCCTTTTTATTTCATTTTTACCTTATTTTTTTGTGAGTATTTGAAGCACTTTGCATATACAAGATTACCAAGAGAATTTGAGTGATCTAGCAAACATATCTAAGCATTTTAAAACATATTCAAGTAGGTACTGGTGTTTTTCCAAGCTGTGTTAGAGCTACCAAGTCATCATTCAAAAAAACCCTACAAGTTAAGAGATTATTTTTGTGAATCAATGGCATCTAAAGTATAAAATTCTATTGTTGTTGAGAAGATTGACCCTATCAATCCAAAGTATAAGCTACCACCAGCCGTAGTAGCTAAAATCAATAAACATGGAGCCCTATCTTTAATCTTACTGAGAGTTATTCTTATTGAAGATGTTTGCTTCATCATACATTACAAAATATAAGACTTTTTCCAACTAGAGATCAATACATCCTATTGGAATCTATCTGTAAATAGGAAATTAAAGGATGATCATACACATTTGGAGACCAAGGGTATGGTTCATGCTATGCCTGTACTAATAGTATTCAAGCACGAATGGATGAGAATTGTTTTGAGCCTAGTACATGATCAATTCATGTGGCTCGATGAACCTATTCAAATCACAAAAGATGTACTACACTTTTTTACTAGATATCTAATCGGTGATAGACCGAGGGATCATAAGAAAATGGAAAAGAAAAGACTTTGTGAGCTTAATCAAGATAAATGGGATGGAAGAGGTTTGAAGTTGTCTATTTTTTATGATCCCAAGCTGAGATTCATGTGCAATATAATATCCTACCGAATCTTCCAATCATCTTGGGTAGAGAGTGTACCTTATGGAGATATTGATATAGCTTACAAGATTGTGAAGAAAGATATGAAGATAGACCTTTGTGAGATCTTATTGAACAAGATAGATGACAATATGATTACAATCAAGAAGGCAAAGAAAAATAATTTGAAGTTCAGTTCACTACTCATATGCATATTTTTCTACTTTCAAAACTTCTTTCCATCAATCGATGATCTAGTATGGAATGCAAATAAAATGATAGTTTATCAGATAAATGAGTATATTCAAAGTTTAGGAGATAATTTTGATATGGTTATGAATGATTATTTTGCGAATTTTCAAGATAAAATGCATAAAAGGTTTAGAATTCCACTTGAGCTAGTGGAAAAATACAAGGATGATATATGTTTTGAAGTGGATACCGACACATGTATAGTTAGGGTAGTGGAACCAAGAACCAACTCATTACCACCAATGGGTTATGAAATGAACATTGATGAAACATCAATACAAATTGAAGGTTTATTAGAGAAACCATTTGATAAGAAAGCCACTCGGTATGTCACATATAAGGAAGTAAAGAATAAAATAAAATTAGGTATATTGATACCTAAGGCTTTAAGGAAAAATAGGACAATGATTAGTAGTTTATTTAAAAATTTGGGTATTGATGTTGAAGAATATGAAGCTGGTCCTTCAGAAATCAAAGGGAAGAAATTAACAATGAAGAAGGAGACCCCTAGTCGGATTAGTGTAAGACCATTAACAAGGTATTCCTTAACACAGAGAGAGAAGAAGAAAGTAGAGATTGAACCACCAAAGCCTAAAACCTACATAAGAGAAAATAAGACTATTGGGAGACCTACAAGGAAGTTGAGATTGCAAGAAGATAGTGAAAGCAAGTTAGAAGATGTTTCACAATTCAAGGTTGTGCAGAACGAGGCACCTAAATAGGGAAACTTGGATGAGTCACTTAATGTACTTAAGAAATATGGAGGTTATTCTTTAATTATACATATTAAATATGAGAATAGGAGAGATGAGGAAAAATAGAAGATTGAAGAAACTATTGTGTTTACTCTTCATAAGTTTAGAACTACATTGCTTGAGATAGCTAGCCAAGTATCAAATGAGTTATATCAAAAGATATATGCTAGATGGAAGTATGTCTTGGCATCTCAAAAACAAATGAGGGAGAGATCCATGGCTATCACGCTACCTGAATTATCAACTTGAGGAATAAAGGAAGAACTAGAAGAATATTCTAAGAGATTCCTAGTCAAGAGTAGAGCACTAAAGATAATGGTTGGTAAGCTTGGAGAATTTCAAAAAGGAATAAATGATTTATGGAGAAAGATATTAATTTCCAACCAACTGAAAAAGATCAAAGAAAATCAAGGCAAGTCAGATCCCATTGATTTGAATACAGATAAAGAAGAGGTCATCATAGAAGATATAAGAGATAAAGACCCAACAAAGGGTATTAAAGATGATGAAGATGCAATGGAAACAGAGGCCAAGGAGACTGAAGTATTGATTCTTGATGATTTAGCACAAGTAAAGTTGATGGATGAAGATCCTATTATTAAACAGATAATTAATTTTCCTATGACTGAAGAATTTATCTCAGACGTTACAAGAGATGTGCCAAAAGATGCCCCCACCAAACTGGAAAAGGAGAAAGAACAAAAGGAAACTACAGAGTCAGTTACTCCTACTGAGACCACTGATCCCCAACAGAAACAAGAACTAGTGAAGGAAGAGGAAAAGGACAAAGAAAAAGAGAAGAAAGAAGAAAAATAAGAGGAGGAAAAGAAACTAGAAGAGAAAAAGGAAGAAAAAGATGATAAAACTGAGGATACTACTACTACCACAAATTCTGATGTGAAGTCAATTACTACTAAGAGTGCACAAGTCGCTAAGAATTAATCAAAGAAGAGGATAAATTAAAAGGAAATATTTGATTTGAGCTAGGCTATTATTATAGTGAAGGTTGATATCTCCACCATGAGCCCCAAGGAATTATCTGAGTTTTGAGATCTACTCAAAAGGAAAGATGCACAAGATAAATTGCTTGCAAAGAAACATAAAACAAATGTACTAGAAAATGTCAAATAAATACTACAAGAGATTTTGCTAGAGGTAGATATCAATGAGAAAGGGCATATTTATAGCCAATTAAGTGAACTCATTAGCCATATTAACAAACCAAGTACTAATACCACTAAATAATTGATGCAAGTGCATAAAAAGAAAATGAAGAATAATGTCATTGAAGAACTACTTCAATTGGTAGCACTTCACATGGTAACACTTTCTAAGCTAGTTACCAAGTTGGACAAAGAATTGAAAAATATTCTCTTACTATTTCAAAAAATTTATTTGATTTCCAACTTCATAAAACACATAAAATGTAATGATGAAAATGTTGAAAAGGAGTTGACTGAGAAGCTAGCTAAGTTATCTACTGAGTCTGATTCTTTCAAGATATATTATCAAAGGATTAAGCACTTAATGGGAGTGCAACATGAGTTGAGGAAAAAAGAGAATGAAATCAAAATGGATCTTATGGAGCTACAAACATTTTTGATATAAAAAATTGAGTCACTGTAGAAACGTGTGCATAAGGCTAAAGACTTAGTGAGTATAGTAGATGTAACTACTGTAGATAGCATGCTCAGTCTAACAACTAATATTAGTGAAAAAATAATAGTGTTGAAAACACTAAAGGATTCGTGCAAGGCAACACAAAAAGATGTAGGAGAAAGGTATAAAACTATTTTTGACAAGATCCCCCCATCAGACAAACAATAAGTTATTGGTTTGCATTTTTGTTAAAAAAGGGGGAAATATATATGTGAAAAAGGGAGATAGTATAGAATAGATGGACATTGTATAGTATAAAGAGGATGATATGTACAAAATATGGACATATATGATATGAGATGTATTTTCACAGGGGGAGAAATAGAGAAATTAACTTACCGCTCGATATGTATACATGGTCAAATTTTGAATTTTGCTAAGGACAAAAATTTTGATGACTTTGAAGGTTTTTAACAAAGATAGAAAACTAATGCCAAAGGGCGAGATTGATACTCCTATAGAGTCATTTTATTTTCATTAGTTATTATTAATTCATATTCATTGTCAAAGTCATTCGGTAATGAAGGATAGTCAAGTCGGTAAAGAAAATAAGCTAGTCACTAAAAGGAAATAAAGAAAAGATAGTTTTCGGTAAAAGAAAAGGAAGTATAGATACCGAGCGAGGCACACTGAGTTATACAAAGTTACAAAATTTATTGAACTAAGAAAAGATACATGTTACTAAGCATAAGAAAAATTTATTACCGAGTATCACAAGTTGACACAAGGAGAATGTACATATACATTGAATTTGGACACTGGGCATAAAACAAGTACAAATCTCAAGGAAATTGTTTGTCAAAGGATTGGAGATTTAAACATAATGATTATGCATGATTAAAAAGTGAGATTAGCTAATGAGAATTCATTGTGATATATACATTGGAGAAGTAACCAATGCTAACACCACTTAAGGAGAAGATTCTAGTTTATTTCCACTACATCTAGAATTCAATATAAATGAATTAAACTAGAGAGAGAGAGAGAGAGAGAGAGAGAGAGAGAGAGAGAGAGAGAGAGTAGGTGATGAGAAGAGAAACCACTAAGTAACATAGCAGTAAAGAGAAGAGAGTGAATGCGATTCATATTTGAAGTTACTGAGTACAGAATTGAAATTGTAAGAGAAGTATAGTATGAGGTAAATTGTTCTTGAGAATAATGAGTCTGAAGAGCATAAATTGATGCAAGTATTAAAAACAATTTATGTTACTGATTAAGTGTATAATCAGAAATTGTAAAAGTCTCTTAACTAAGAAGATCCTAACAGATATTATATTGTAAAACCTTTTATAGGGTACAAATCTTAAATTAGAGTTGTATAATCCTTTAGCAAGATAGACTTAATTGGTCTTTAGAATCTTACCAGGGTTAATACTCTTAATAGGGTAATCTATCATAAATAGATAACATTGTAGCTCTAACTAAGCAGACCTTTTTACCTCAATAGTGACGTGTTTTGTATGTCATCTCCACTACAATTTTTATCTTCTAACAAGGATTTATGTGATACCAAAATAATGGTGTTATGATTAGTGTTTTGTGATATTGTTTTACATATTTCTATGTTATTACATAAAATTTATGAATTCGGTGAATGGTTAAGAAAGTTAGATAAAAAAAATTGATGTATTGATTCACCCCTCCCCTCTTAGTACTTACCTTTCCATACTTAATCCAACAAAAATTATTCTAGAGGTACTACCTCGTGAGATATTATGTAATAGAGCTAGTGAGATGGAATGAGGGTGACCCCACAATAGTGGGTTACACTTTTTTAGACATGCTGATTTTTGTTGAAATGACACATTTTTAATAAAATATGATTATTTAAGCCTTGAGAGGTTTAATTTGAAGGAATTAATTACAAATGGTTATCTCAAAGCCTCTTAGATAAAAAAATCATTGATATAACATATATACTCCTCATTCATACCTACAATGGAGTCTCCTTCACACCTATTAAAATGCTGATAAAAAATCACTTTGACTTTATCTTTTGGCAAATCAAATGAATCCATTCGAAAAACCTATCTATGTAGTAAGGTACTACTAAAAAAACTCTTTTCAATTATTATAATGTTAATATATATTAATTTTATTATGACTTTGTACTTTTAGTTTTTCTAAACATAGATATTTCACCGTATCTCCACCTCTATGTTTGATGCTTATGGAAAAATAGTAAATGAGAGAAAAAAAATTCTAAAAAATATCGATGCCCAAGGTATTGAAGTTATCTTTCTATCAAAAAAAATAAAAATAAAATTGGACAAATACACAAAAAGTTATAAGCTATGTAGTCAAGATATGTCAAAATTACGGCTTAGTCAACTTCAAATGTTAATAAAATATGAAATAATCATGATAATGTCATAAAACCAATTGCATGCCCTCCATATGGACGTTTCAAAACTAAATGTGAAAGAATCACATTGATATCTATTTTAGAAAAAAGGTTATGCTCTATGAAAACAATGTAACTCTTTGAAAATGACGTTTTTAGCAACATAACAATTTTTGTGGGAGAAAGAAAAAACTAATCAAATCAATTCACAATATATATATATATATATATATATATATATATATATATATATATATATATATATATATATATATATATATATATATATATATATATATATATATCTGTATGTATGTATGTATGTATGTATGTATGTATGTATGTATGTATGTATGTAGACACACACACACACATATACATATACATATACATATACATATACATACATATACATACATATATATATACATACATATACATATACATATACATATACATATACATATACATATACATATACATATACATATACATACATATACATATATATATATATATATATATATATATATATATATATATAGAGAGAGAGAGAGAGAGAGAGAGAGAGAGAGAGAGAGAGAGAGAGAGAGAGAGAGATAGAAAATTCTAAAAGACTCTAATTTACTTCATATTCTGATTCTTAATGGTTTAATGACAATATGCATTCAAATCTAAAAGTTTTATTCAAAATTTAGAGTACAGTGTCCATTCAGGCAAAAAAGTGTAACCCACTATTGTGGGTTCACCCATGATCCAAGCAATAAAAGGCTAAAGGAAAGTGTCCATCCAAACTACTATATAAATGTTTGATTGTGACCAAAAGTCCACTTGACATTGTGGCTAGGTGATATCTCTCCTCTAGTACCCTTATGGTGAGTAAAACCTTGGTTATCATGGTTGGGAGACCTCCTACAAGAGTTTATCAGACTAGCCACTAAACTAGATGTCTCATACTAAGAAACATATTGTAGTTTCCAACAAGCTTCAATTTAGTGATGTAGGGGGTCACCCATGTCTATGAAGACATTCCACACTTTGATAGTTCTCCATACAGATAGTAGTCCCTTGGAAAGTGATGCCTCTTGAGATTCAAAGCTTGGTGTGCTTGAGAAGTGAGTGCACTATAAGGGGCAGCCCATACCTCCAAGCCCTTTTTATCCAAACATAATTTTTTTCTTTTTGACCCTTTCAAGTCAAGATCCCTATTCAATTTCCTAAGACTATACCATTAAATTTTTATTTTCCAAAGATTTTGTCAAAGTAAAACATTAAAAAAACATAGTTGCATATTGCATCTTAAAAATCCCATTTAGTCCAAGATACTTTTCACTTTTGCTTAAGGTTCACATCATTTCAAAAGCCTTTGCATACCTTAGGTTGCGTTCTGATTTCCAAAGTCTCCTAAAAATCTAAGAAAAAAGTGCATCTTCCATAGCCCTCATCCTTAGGTGCATTTAGAAATCATGCCAATTGTGTTAAGGAAAAAATATTCTTATCAACCCATGTACATCTCAAATGTTAACATGAAAGCACCCTTTCAAACACAAGGTTTTGACCCAGACACCATGAACACTTCACAAACACCTTTTGACCCAAGACAAAGTCCATCCTTTTAGTTATAATGTTTTGACCCAAATGTGATGTACCCTTCAAGTGAGGAAACCCAAACACTTCATCACACAAGACATGTGACACTTTCATAAATGCATGCCAATAGCTAAACACATTTTGAGCCAAGACAAAGGGAACTAGCACAATCAAACAATCAACCACGTGAATCCCATGCACACTTGACTCAAAAGTTAATATATGGATTGGATAAAGAAGTGAACATTGTGGAAGAACAAATAAAAAAATGTTTAAATTAATCACAAGCACATGTCATAACTCCTTAAATTCTTGTATAGTATAAAATATGGAGGGGGTCTTAGAACAATGGTTTTCACATAAAAGAGACCCCGCAGCTAATATTTTACACATACATTTAAATTGTAAGGGATAGAATGTAAATCAAATAAAATAAGATATATACCTCATGATGAAATTAATTTGGAAATACATGTTTTTTGATGCCTGTGTATAGTTTCGAGCAATTCTGCAACCTATTTTAGATTAGAATTGCCGAGATGAAGAAAACCTAGAAAACTTTTATCTTTCTGACAGTAGGTAGTCTTTGACCTCGATAAAAGGTCAAAGACTACCTTGAGATTTTGAAGGTCGATTTTGAATTTGTTCACAGATCTCAAAAGTTTGGTGAAAAGGTATCCAAATCTACACTTTAATTCACCCTCCCACACTTGTACCTGCAAGAAAAATGGTTTTTTTTGTTTGTTTGGGGGGTTTTCCTTAGTCAAACTGCGGTTTGGAATCAACCTTAATAATGGAATTGAAATAGAGAATGCTATCAAGTAGTAGAACTAGATCTAACAACAAAGCTATGATATTCAATAGATATGCAATTGTATTTGAAATGTAATCAAGTATGTTATTATGAAAGCTTGGAATCAAAACTAACAAATGTAAATCTAAACCTCCATGATTGTATGCTTAGAATCCACCTTGAGGGAAGAATGAATAGATCTTGAAGATGAACAAAGGATCTTGAAGGAAGATCACACCACCATGATGACTAGATCTAGGGTTTTGAATGATGAATCTTGAATGCTTGAACCAAATCCCTTAAAAGGCTTGAATGCTTGAATCCTAGATCTTCAATGGAGAACTTGAATGGAGAAGAGCGTGATTTCTTGAATGCTTGAATGGAAGATTGATTGAATGAATGCTTTCTTGATGACCAATGTCTCCCTAAGAGTGCTTGAGCATGAAAACTTGATCTCAAAACTTGATCATGAAAGTGGATGGAAACTTGATGGAGAAAATGAGAGAGAAATGCTTCCTTTTATAGTGATCTAGGGTACAATCCTCTAGAGGGGCCACCATGGGGAATTAAATTCCAATTAGGCCTCAACCCTTTAGGAATGGACCTAAATTAAATATAATTTAAGAGTTTACCATTTCGGAGACCAAAATAGCCAACCTGGAAGTGGGAAAACAATTCTTTCCGAAACTCGACATCCGGAGATCACAAAACCTTGAAACTTGAACCAGGGGTCAAGGACAAGGTCAAACCTAACATAGGTCAAGGTTGAGGTCATCTGTGACCCTCAAGGTTGTCCTTGACCTTGAAGTCACAGATCTCAGGGTCTCAGTCAGAGTGAGAAATAGGAGGTCTCGGGGGTGCCCAGAGACCTAGAAATGATGTCAGAATAGGGTAGAGTGCCAAGGAGAGGCACACAATCCTATGATGAATATGATGAAGGCCAAGAGGACCTATTTTTAAGTCCTACCTAGAAAATAGATCCATATAAGAGGGAAATTAAGAAGAATCCTCAGGATCCTAACCCTAATTTCACCTAGAATGAAGGAATCAAGTGTAGAAAAGAAGTGGAAAATGGGGAAGAAGCTAGATCTAAGAAAAGATAAATTCAAGGCATTTGACATGACTCCAAACCACTTACTCGGAGGGATAAACACTCTTAACATGGAAGTGATTCCATTTTAAGATGATACAATTCCCAAAAGAAAGGCTTTGTGTAATTGACATTAAATCTCTCATTCCAAGATCAAAGATACCAAAACTTCTTTCACAAATAGATGAAGCAAATGAAAATTTCAACCAAGGCCAATTCAATTAGGTTCAAGAGAAAAATTGATGCAACCAAGTCCCAACGGAATCATCTAAAGAAGTTCCAAATTCAAACTTCTGACAAGAGCATGGCATGATTCAATTGGGGCCACAGCCTAACTATGAACCAATATTCATTCCAATGCAACAAAGTGTCTCTCAAACAATTTCACAACCTCTTGTGCCAGTCATACAAACAATTCAACCAATTCCAAGGTCACAAACAATTTTTCCTTCAATAATCTTTCACGTTAATAATCATCCTCTGAACACAAGTTCAAGTATTTCATCATTTGAATAAAAATCAAACATGATTAATAAAATAGCTATTGAGCGATATGTTCAATCGAATTTTTTTGTAAAAAAATATAAATACTAATATTGTCTCACTAACAGAGTCATCCAAGAAGAAAAAAATCACATCTAAAATTTTAAAGAAGTTTCTTCAAACATTATATAAAGAGGCACAAACAAATAGTTCACCCATGTCTAGCAATGGCTCATCCAAAAATAATCATATTGATGACACACCCTTTTCTCCTCAACACATTGACCTTTAAGAGACATTCATGTTTCTCTCCACTCCTTCATCTCCCAAATTTTTACAAGAGAAATTTCCTCCATCACCCTCAAGTTGAACTTCAAATAATTAAACCCCCCAAGGGCTATCCATAGAATAAATCCAAGCTTTTCCCATTCTTAATATAATTCCCTTCCATGCTTCCCAAATTCTATAACCTATGTAGCCATTTGCTCGATTTTAAATCAATCATATTCAAGAGATTCCCATGCAATGTCCCTCTCCCTCATGCAAAAACATTGACCCCAATCTAAAATCCCCTTGCATGTCCAAATTCATACCCCATGTCAAGAGAATGTGCAAATCACGAAGAAACAAGTCTTGAAATCAATCAAGATTAAGATCTCAACAATGACCAATCCCTTCCAATTTTTTACCAAGATCCCATTTCCCTTGAGCCTCATGTTGATCTTGTTATCCCTAACCCTCATATCCAAGATTATCACATTCCATCTCAAGAGTAAAATGTCCTTACAAGTCCCATTGACCTTTCACTTCCTAAGCAATATCATGACCTCCCTCTCATCCTTTACAATGATTCCATCCAAAGTTAAGAGAAATTTTTTTTTATAATGAAATCCAATGATCCCCTTAAATGTCAAGATCAAAGTGTCATTTCACCTTTATGTCCATTACAAGATCCCATCATTCCTCTAGGTCCTCCTCGAGTCCCTCCATCCCTCCATTTCCATATCCTAATTCCCCATCTCCTCTACAAGATCCTATCCCAAAAGATGATCCTATCATTAATCCTATTCCATCATATGATCCTAGTATTCTCTAGACCCCCCTAATTATTTGAACACATTTTTTAAGATGTTCATGAACCTCTTAAACTTCAAATGCATTCCTCTAGTTTTATTGAGTTTGATTTGCTTCATGATCCTATTACTTATTATGTATATCATATCCAATTCAAAAGAACCTTATTTATTCTTGTAAGAATCTCATCATTCAAAATCATTATCAACTAAAAGGGTTAAATATTCATGAACAAAGTATATCAGAACACTTTCATGTCAAAGAAAAGTCTAAATTTCATCACCTCAGCTATAAATCTCATTCTCAAAGCATTGGTACCCCTTCCAAATTCAAATCCAAGTGTATACCCCCTCCTTCACCCATTCCCTCCATTTTAGGTAAATATATTCCTCCATCCACTTGTTCACAATCCACTTACCCTTTCCCAAAAGTAAGTCAAAAAATGAAAACATCTTGGAGAACCTTCCACCCATCAAAAAAGCCTGCATATAAATCATATCCACCAATGAATCACATTCCCTTTTCAAGAAATTTGTATCTCAAGTATAATGTACATAAGTCAAGAAATCCACATGCAATCAAGGATCAACATGTCCAATCTAATCGATATGTGAAACCAAAGAAAAATATGATCCAAAAATAAAAATAAATGTCAAAAAGGCCCCAAAGGCCCATTAAGATAAAATAAAAGTCAAAATAAATATGGGTTTTTAAGTTCATTGTGAAAGAAATGCATCCCAAGGAACCACAAATAATAAAAATCAAAATCCATGTGGATTCCCAAGAAGCCTCATGAAGCACAAAGTCCTAAAGAGAAATCAAGGGTGGCATCCAAAATTGCTATCCCCCTATTTACAATTCTTCCATCTTGGGTCATTATGTTCCAAGATCTATTTTTCCTCCATCAACCCTAAAGGTATGTACCAATTTTGTTGTTTCCCGCATTTCCATCCACTTAAAATCAAGGCTTCTTACAATCCCTATGTTATCCAACACCTATTTTCTAACCTTTCATCCTACCTATCCAATCCTTTGCATAATCCTTATCCTATACTATCCAATTATCCATTTCACATTCCTTTGGCATTACCCTACCAACGTCTCTAGATATACTCTCATAGTCATGGTCCATTATTGCATATCTGCCAAGAGTACCTCCTATAGAATAAAGATTCTTTATTCCTTCATTCATGTCATGACATGCTTCCATCATCTTCTGAAATGTTAAAAATAAAAATAAATAAATAATGACAAGAAAAAATTAGTTTCCTTGATGAAAACAAAGCAAATAGGAATATTGGTAATAGGGAAAAAAAACAATATGTTACAAAGAAATAATTTCATCCAATAGTGAAAACTTGGAAAATAGGTGCTTTCGGAAAGTACCATGTTGAAAACCTGGCAAACAGATGTCATGCATAATTTTTGAACTTATTGTATTAGATACTTAGGGGAAGGTTTCATCCATTATGGACTATCATTTAATACTCCTATCATTATCCTTCATCATCCCTTTCATTTCCTCCATTATCCTATGTCCCTCACATCCCTTATCCTATCAGCATTCATATCCCCTTTTCCCAACTTTGATCTTCACAAGGTAACACATTTTCCCTAAAGTTTTACATATCCTATTTGTTTTCAATTTTCCACATCCCTTTGGTCCATACTACATATCTTATCATGGGATTTAGTCCATATCCCCTTTCACGTTATTGATCTTTCTTTTTCTATCCATATCATATCTTTGTTCTATCTAAATCCCTATCTTGATTTTGATATAAACTAAGGATGTAAAATGAAAAATAGATTTTGAAAAACCTCTTGACATGTCCATTCTTATGAATCACTTGTCATCTAGTGCACTATTTCATTACCCTATCTTGTCATATACAATCTTTAAGCTTAGAAAATACATATTATTTCATTCCTTTGATAGTCCTTGGTAATACAAACAACTTCAAGAAATAATATGTTAGAATTTTCCTTCCTCCATCTACAAACCATTCGCCAATCCATAATCTCCCTACCTTTCTAGAGACTAGGGAAATTCATTCTCATGTAAATATTAAAGTTCTAATTTTTTTTCAAAAAAACCATATAATGGCGTGAATTTTTTTATAAAATAATTCAAGTATGATCATGAAAATAACTTTGAAAAATAAAATATGAAGTTGAAAAAAGATCTAAAAATTGAATACGGTGATTAGAAAATCCCTTAAGAGCATAAAAAGTCTAGGAAAATTAAGAAAAGGTCAAAAAGTCCTATAAAAATACCTAAAAAGCATAAAAAGTCCTGAAAAAAACATAATAATTCAAATCATCAAAATTAACAATAAACACATACATAACCATTTTCATGACATCAATAAATTGTCCCTTGCGACAAGATAAACATTTAAGGAGATGTAATTTGAATACTTGTTGACATTGTGCTTAGCAAAATCACATAGCAACAGATGAACTATCCAATCTAGTCAACAATCAATCAGATCAAACTTGTCCTATCAATACATAAAAAAACATTAGTTAGTCCTTTATCAATTGTCATTTTTTTTATATCAGGTTTTGTATTCTTGAAACTAGACAACATTAGTCTTAGGTGAGGTACTTCACACCTGAAACCAGACATCATCATCATCATCATCATCATCAATCAAATAGACTATCAAATTTTACAACAAGATTAGAATGGTTTTTAACTTGCTTGGTCTAGTGAGTCTTATCTTTTATTGATTTATCTTTTGATCATGTTCCTATGCTACTCAAAGATATCATTGAGTTATGAGAGTAGCCAAGATGGTTCATAATCATTTATTACTATTTTGTAGTCTATTTAAAAGGTGTTTCTCATATCTTTATGGAGCACGTATGTCATATGAATAAGGATGGATGGAAACATTGCTTGTCTAGAATTGTGTTTACTTTTACACAAAGGGATTGCATTATTTCCCTAGCTTTATGTGTCATGGTGCAACAAATTCAATTTCCAATATTAAATAAAAGTCTCATGACAAAAGTGCACTTATGAATGCAACTTTCATCATTACGAACTCTTCATTGTCTAATTTCTACATTTATCTAACATTTCTTCTATCAATATTTTCTAATCATTGTCTTTTAAAAAAATTGTCCTCCTATCAATTTATGACTAATTTTTTGAGGGGGCATCCTACTGTTACAAGTAGTAGTTGTCGTTGCACCAAAAGATTGACTTGTTAATGCCTAATACAACCACTAGACTTATTGAAGACAAAGGAGGCGGTTAAGCCATGTCACAAATCCTGAGGAGAGCACTGACCATTATGCCAACAATCTCCCCCTCAGCATTACCCGAGGGGATTCGAACTTGTGACCAAGCTCTGATACCACTTGTTACAAGTAGTAGTTGTCGTTGCACCAAAAGATCAACCTATTAATGCCCCATACAACCACTAGACTTAAAGAAGACACAAGAGGCGGTTAAGCCATGTCACGAATCCCAAGGGGAGTGCTGACCATTATGCCAACACCTACCTCCATTCTATTGATCCACTAGGGCATGATCTTTAATTATTTCTTTGAAACAACACTCATAATTGCATTATCTAAAAGAGCGGAAAAAATTAGACACTGAAAAATTGTCAATGTTTGTGTGCCCTCTTTTTTAACATGTGTTCAATGTCTAATTTTCATCCCTAATTCACTAATATTTCTCCTTTATTTTTCTTCATTTTTTACCTAATCAATCACTTTTGAAATTAGTTCTAGTCATTATCAAAATCACCAATTTGGTCAAATGAATTAATTTGTCTTCTTTTGGGGTAAATAACCCATAATTTTTTCCTAAGTATTAGTTTCGATAAATAAATTACATTAATTTATCCCTTTTCTCCAAGTTTCACAATTAGCTACTTTGACATTAATTAATTGGCTAATTCTTAATTTATTTTTTTGGGAATAAATAAATTTTACAATTTAATAATTCCCTCCTTTTTCTAAATGGGATTTTATCCCTTAATTTGTGCTTCACCCACTTTTCTAGCCTCGACTTAATCTTTTTTAGCCTCCACGTTCTCTTTTCCTTTTGTCATGAATTATCATAATTTATAATAATTTTTCATTTTACTTTGTCATAAATTATTAAAGTTTATGATAATTTTCCTTTTTCCTCTTGTCATAATTGTCATAGTTATGACAATTTTCCCTATTTTTTTGTCCTTGTGCCATAGTTTATTACAAATTTCCATTCTTTCTAGTCACTAATTTATAATTGTGCATTCAACTTGTCATAAATTGTCATAATTAATGACAAATTTCCTCCTTTTAAATTTGTCAATTGCCATTATCTATGTCAATTTCCCTTTTGCACACATAATTGCTAAATTTGCAATTTATCTTGCAAATCATATAAATTGATATTATTTCTCTCATTTTCAATGAACCATCATGTTTCAAGTCTTCTCACAATCACTATAGGTAATTTTTATTTCATATGTTAAGTACATTATGTCAATACAAGAGCTACATCAACTCGTTTAGAGAAGCAAGAAAGGGCACAATTGTCAAATTGTACGAGTTTTTTTATAGTTTACATTTCTTTGTCTCAATTTATTTTGTGTTTGGATAGGGTGATTGTGCATGCTTTAGAGTTTGATGGTTTCTCTTTTGTGCATGTTTTCCTCACTCTCCTATCCTATAGGCTCTTTGTGCCAAATCGGTCATCAAAATGTTAACTGATAATGAGGCTTGAAAAATCCTTCTCAGACATTATATTTCTTCAGGCTTTCCATTTAATAGACCTTCTTGGAAGGGGATTGGTTTCCAAACCCTTCTTATTATGAAAGACCCAGCTCAGATTGAGGGCACCTTTATCACCAAAGGTATATGGAGATCCTAGGAAGCTATTAAGAATTGGCTTTGGTGGGTTGGAGATGGGTTTTGTGAGGGGATTTCCATGAACAAACATAATATCTTGTGGTCATCTTTATTTCATTCACAAGGGCTCCATCTTACTAAAATCTAGGGTATTCATGCTCTGCATTTTAAAAAATGTGGCATTCGAACACCTAAGGATTTATTTTCTAGGGCTACTATGAGCCTTTGGTTATGAGATGACTTTTAGGACCACTTTTGTCTATCTCACCCAATTTGAAAAACTTTTGAACTAAAGGCATCCACTTTTCCTTCACACAAGTTACATAAGTTTGGCATTCAATCTATCAAGCCATGGTGGAAGGATTGGAAGTGGCATCCTTCAACTCCTTTTTCTAGTTACAAACCTATGATGGGTTATCATTGGTTGGTTCCCTATTTTCCAATGGTCACCATTCTCAATCAGTGATGGTATTTGCAATCTTCTCTGAAAGCATGGAGACTTCAGTTTCTTACTGTTTGGTTCACCTCTACCAACCCTAAAATTGCACATTTTTCTAGATGCATTCTTTTAAAGGGGTTGCCTTTGGGTTTCACATTCAAGAATTTAGGGGTTCCTGACCCTAGATGCCCTTTTGGTGTACAACCTGAGACTTTTCTTCATATCTTATGGCTTTACATAAGAGCTCAAAAATATTGGAGTTGGATTCACAATTTTTTCAGGCCCTTTAGGTAAGAACCCTTTTCTTGGCACGTAGCCTTACTGGGGGATTTACCCACAATCCCATTCAAATTATGATAGATCTTGCATCATTTTAGGATGAAGATCTTACTCACTCTATGAAAATATAGAAATATATTTTATTCACTCGTAGCTTTCTGGATATAAATGTTTCTATGTACACTAAAGTGCATTTATAATAATGTGATAATGTAGATTCAGGTGCAAGCCAATAAAGTGGCTTGGGAAGTGGCCCACCTACAAGATATTCTTCAACATTGGGGAAATGCACCATGTATGGTGGCCAAAGTGCCACCAAATTTTTCTTCTCTAGATTGAACTTCACATCGTTCCACCATTGTGGCCATAGTTTTTCAACTCATCATTCTTATACCTCGCAATCCCAAGCTCCACATTGCTCTTCTAGTGTGGGAGGTGATGCATTGAGGCACCACTAGGCTTCTCCATCATGTCATGGTTCTTTGTTGTGTTGGCATATTGTTGCACCTGTACGTGACAGTTCTATCTAGTTTGATACCATAGGTGAGTCTGCCTTTCTTATGACCATTTCCTCCAAGGGGTGAATATGTACTTTAATATTTTTAATTAATAGAGCACTATTCTTCAAAAACAAAAGTCTACAGCATCATCTATTCAATAATTTAATTTTGTTTACTTCTTGATATTTCTAGTTTTTCTTTTGTAATATTTAAATTTGTAGTTATATTTCAAAATTTTAAATCATGCATGTCCACTTATAAGATGTCTATAGATTCTTTACTTATGAATTATATTATCTATATAATTTATTGTGAATTTTGTTTAAACCATTTGGGCATGGCCTTAAAATAGGTTTCTAGTTAAGTTTCATTTATTAGCTCCCTATCCCATTTCTCTACCATTAAATTAGAATAGATAGCTTCTTTAAAATGAAAAGGTTGTCTCATAGGTCATAATCTCATGTCTATGAAATATTTGACTATGACTTCTTTAGAATCTATGATATAGATCAACACTATGATTTAGTTTACTAATTAATTATATACTTTCATATTTTTTATTCACATAGAAACTAGTTAGTTCACATTATGTGGGAGTTTAACATTGAATTATTATTTCTCTTCAATAGTATTTGATTATTTCTTTAAGTTAAGATTACACTTTAACTTTTGACTCTAGGAAATCACTATTTCATAGGACTGTGTTTCCTTTCAGTGAAACTTAAGGTTACTTAACAAGTAACTTAACACGTAGATATCAATGCAACCCAGGCATCTAAAAGCATACACATACCATAGGCCCCATGTCAACTTTGAAAACTCTTTGATAATATAATGTAATGTATGTTAGGTAATGATTTCTTAGCAGAGGATGATCTCATCCTTAAGTTTTAGATCCACTTTTCTCAGCTTGAATTATTAGTTAATATAAAAATCTAACAAAATAATGCTTCATTGTAGTTGAAATCCAAGTTGATACAATTTGGATAGAATTTAAAAAATTATCATATCTATTGGGAATTAAAAATAAAGAGTTAGATTTGAATAAATAATAATAAAATATAAGTTTTAAGGAAACTTGTATTTTTAAGCAATACAAATGGGCGACATGACAACTTTTAGGTAACAAGATGAAATTTAGATAAATTTCATCATTGGAATTATCTTGAAGAGCTCTACTTTTAGTCCATAAAAATCAATGCCTTCTTGATTATATTGATTTTTAGTTGTTGTGAATATTATCGGCCCTGAATTACACATAAAAGTCCTCAAAAGTATAATTCACTAAGATGTAGAAAATGTTGGTTTTTTTTGAGTTTTCATGTTTTTCATCATTGCTTGTGTTGATTCAATTTAAGTGATTCTAAATTTCTACAAGATCAATTGGTTCTATATAGACAATTATTGAATCTATGTTTGGTCTTCATAGAATAATGTTTGATGTAACATTTTGGTCTCTAAGATCCTTATTAGGGATATGAAGGAGACCAAAATTCCTGGTTGACTATATTTTTTTTAGAGACAAAGTGCTTTTAGTGAACCCTTTTCTTGAATTGGCTACTTTTCTAAGATTTTGCATTATTAGGACTTTTGGTCTCTACTTTTCACAAGTTTTTTAGACTACCAATCTATAGAAAAAATATTAATTCTTCTCATGCATTGTCCATAGTGACTTTTGTATAAAAAACTTTGGATTTTTTTTTAGACACGTGATGGGTTTCACATCTCATCCTTGTAAGCTTCTAACATTCATTTAGGGGAAGTTCCTTCCACATCAAATAGATCATCCTCCATTTTGAGCATCTGTGATATCATTAATAGATCTTGTATCTTCATCAGAAAATCATTCATTAGGAAGTTTTTACAATTCCAATCAAATAATGATATTTCTAAAGATGGGTTGTTAAAAGGTGGCATGTGCTTAGTTAGATTCAGGTACTACAATGACAAATACATTTTTAAATATTCTTTTTCAAACGCATTGAGAAACTATGGGAATTTCACAAGGCGCTCCTTAGTTCCTTTATAAGTTAGATCTTGCTTTATAAAAATGGTCTAGTAGGTTTGATGTTACTAAGATTAAAAAATCACAAGCTCTCTAATTAGATTTGGCGTTTAGAGATTTCTAAAAAGTAATACAACAAAGAAATTATTTTTGCCATTACAATTTCTTTTGTTTGATTTTTTATATATTAAAAATATGTCAAAATATTAAATTGAAATATAGAAATTTTGAAAGATTACTTAAAATATAAAAATTAAAATAGAAATCAAAATTACAAGATTTTATAAATATATATATATATATATATATATATATATATATATATATATATATATATATATATATATATATATATATATATATATATAATTCATATTAATAATCAAAATCTAACTAATTATATGATTCTTCCTCAACATTATAAATCTTACTTCATAATTCAACTTCACACTCTCTATGACTAAAGAAGTAAGATGAAAAGGTCTTTACAAATGGAGTTGTAAGGAAGAAAAAGATAAAGAGAATTAAATAGAGATGATGTAAGATAAATGTAAGATAAGAGAAGCCTAAAATGTCTAGTCATTGGTCAAATGTTTGCCTTAGACCTTAATCAACTCAGAAAACATTGACAATAAAATGCAAAGTGCCCGACAATATCTTTTATGTAGAGCAGCAAAATCATACATGAAAAAGACAAAGGCCGGTTTTTAAGGGCGTCCAAAATTAGTTACAAACTGAAATCTTTTTACAAATCTGGAGAATTGTATATGAAACAGCACAAAATCTTTTCACATATCTGGAAAATTGTATATGAAACAGTACAAAATCTTTTCACATATCTGGAGATTTGTATATGAAACAATACAAAATCTTTTAGCTGATTGCCTAATGGCCACCCCGAACTAGTTGCATTCTGTTTTAATTCAGACCAAAGGAACTGCTGCATGACTGATATCATTGTGCATCAAAGCCAAAATGAGTAGCACAGCCATTATGCCTATTGGAAGAAGCAACAATACAAGAGGTGGGGGACGTATAGAGGGCACTACCAAGGGAGCCAGTAATAATGTAGCAGTTAAGCATACGAGTGCAAATATGGATCGAGAACTGAAATGGAGAACAATACATGGACGCTTACTTTGCCTTACTTCTCTTCTTCTGTATATCCAGGCCGTTTCCTCACATGAGAAATCGGAGGCGGAGCTCATCATGTTCAGGTAACTAGGTGTTTTCAAATGGAATGAATCTTCCATATAATTTCATGTTACTTCTTTATTGAATCTTTGTTTAGAATATTTCATCTAAGCGAAGAGCTTTGCAGATTTACGCTTAAATGGAGTAAGAGATAAAGGGAAAAGGAAGATCGTTTCTTGCCTTGGTCAATTGCTCCGATTCATGACTTTTTTAAATTTTCAATCCTTTTCTCCTTTGTAAACTCAAGAGATCAGGAGGACAAATCTGTTCCAGAACTTCCTTCAGTTTGCATAAAAATGAGCTGATTAGAATCCAGCCGATCACGAGGAGGCTGCTCTTTGATGCGATCTGGAAGCTTTTCAGTCACTTGAAAGATTCGCGGTCTCCAATTATACTTGAAACTTCAAAGTTCAAACGCTTCCTTGGAAACACATACTTAAACTGCAATCTCACGGTGAAATCTTCTTTTAAATCTCTCCATTGAAGACAATATTATAAAATCCAGGAAACAGACCGTCAAATCCGAGTCAAAACTTCTTCAATCTACATAAAAATTTACCTGGTTAGAATCGTCCCGAACACACGGCGGCCGCTGTATGATGCAATCCGGAAGCTTTGCAGTCATATTAAAGATTCGCGGCCTCACGCAAACTTGAAACTTCAAACCCTAGGAGACAAACATTTATACTGCAAATCGCGGCATTCAAGTTAAATTTTATAAGCTCTAGAGAGCAGGCCGTCAAATCTGTGCCAAAACTTCTTCAATCTGCACAAAATCGAACACATTAGAATCCAGCCGAACACACGGAGGCCGCCTTATGATGCGATCTGGAAGCTTTGCAGTTACTTGAAAGATTGCGGCCTTGAATCAAAGTTCAAACTCTAAGAGATAAACACATAGAAGGTTAATTTCAACATGTGAGTAAATTCATTATTTCAGTAGCATCTTCAAATCAAACAACAGACTACCTCAGCGTACAGAGAATTTACCCACCGAATTAAAGGAATTGAAGAATAAAAAATTGAATCTTGATATATATAATAGAGAATGCCCGCCCCATTCTTAACAGTAGAACGTCATCAAATTTAAACAAAAAAACAAAGTTGAATACGATGTCCGGACAAGGAATGCTAATTTAGTGTGGTGGGAAAACGAAAAATCGGAGATATACATTGAAACACCGCGGTGAGGGGGGCAGAAAGAAGCGTCATTCGGACATTGTAAGACAAAGCACATTACGTGTTCTACGAGATCTTGAATGTAGGCTATTTTATACTAGGTTCATCGGATCAGATAATGTTGGCAAGTGGAAGTGCGTGGCACAAAGCAACTACGTAACTGCTGCAACTTCAATTCAATGTACCTATGTGTTTGGTTTAGCTTGGTTAGAAAGTTAATTTTATAAGATTATTATTATTGTATACCAAGTCATACAAGATGGCTTCCTCTAAAAGTATGACATCAATTAACTCTTTAAGTGGTTTCGAGAGGTCTCCCGAAATTTATCCAATTTGCTAGCAATCACAAAACTATGGGCATTGAATAGAAGTTAACTAGGTGGTACATCATACATCAAACTTCAAACTTCAAAGTTGAAATTGTCAAATTTTTTAAAAAAGTCTAAGTTTCCATGTGACATATATTATAATCTTATGAATCCAGATAAAAAAGAATATAAGTTAAGTTTAAATATATTAGCATAAAAGAGGATCTAATAATTACATAATTAGTTGAAATATATTAGCGTAAAAAAGGACCTAATTATTCCTAGATTTAAATTGGTTGTTTCCTTTTATTCCTATAGTTCTTATTATGAGGGCTATGTTGTAAAGAGGAGTGGTTGGAGAAAGAAAAAATATTAGATATAAGGATGATATCAAATATGTTACATCATCTTCATATTTATAAGATAATATACTATTTTAACTCAAATTATCAAATTTAGAAAGAAAAGTTTAAGTTTCAACATGACATATATTATAATCTTATGAATCGAGAAAAAAAAAAGAATATGAGTTAAGTTTAAATATGTTAGTGTAAAACAAGATCTCAAAATTATATAATTAGATGAGTACAATTTTACCCTAATAGATAGCAATAGGGATGTGGGTCCCATTAACCATGCCATCTAGAGATGCATTCATAAAAATGTGTAAATAAATTGAAATTTTTTAAATGTTAACATACTTAATTCACACCAAGATACAAAACTCAAAATTAGACATCAGAAAACCAACACAAAAGAAATTATATATGTATACCTTTACCAATCCTTGTTGTGAAACTAACATGTACTGGTGTGTCCAAAAGTATTTTTGTTAGAAAATATATTATATGTTAAGTCCTCACACTAGCATCATAATAATAGATTTAAATTTTGGATTAAAATGACAAGGACAATTGGCAATTTATAGATATTTAGAAATCTTATTAGGGGGGACAAGATTTGATTCAAAGATCAAGGGTCTATATTGCATAAGAGATCTTAAAGGATTGAGGATAGAAAACTATCTCCATCTAGTTGGTGTTGATTGGAATATATTAATTTAAAAATATCAATGGTGGAAAGTGAATGAAAAGATCACTCAATGGATGATTTGGAGGTATCTTGAGAATATTTTTTAATGTGTACTTTAAGAATATTTCCATAGGCCAAGAATATTTTTTATTCATTTAAAAGAGGTTTTGAAGGAGCCCCAAAACCCTATATAAGGATATTTTGGTAGCACATAAAACCTACAAATAATTAACTCCTTGGGATGGATCACAACCAACTAGTAGTTCTAGACAAATAGCTAAAACACAATAGGCTAAAGCTAATTAACTATACAAAGCTCAAGCTACAACAGTAATAGATCAAAGCCCTAAACTCAATACAAAGGGTTTCTACAGTCTCCCTTAACCTTGAACGTGATTTGGAAGAATTTTTTTAGGCTCTCTTAACCTAAACAAGGGATTTTAGCAAGGCTCCCATAACCTTAAGTTCCTAAAATTTAAGGAAAAATCATTAAAATTGACCTAAAAGAAATCATCATCTCTCCTAGAAAACCCTTACCCACCTCAATAGAAAAGGAATCCATATCAATAGGAGTAGTAAAGGAAGGGACCACTAGAAGGGAGAGATAAAAATGATTCAACCATATGTCAAAGTACCAACAAATAAGGAAAGAATGCATAAACCATCTTTTAACCTCTCCCACAATGAAAATATCCACCTCCATCGGGGACACCACCACCTCAATAGGAATCAGAAAAGAGGAAGAAATGATCAAAATGATCAAAACCTTCTCCATAGACACAACAAGCTTCCCCGCCTCAATAGGAAAAATGTCCACCTCTATAAGACCCACATAGGGAAGAACCAACAAAAGAATATAAAAAGTCCACATAAGAAAAAAGAGTAGAAGGAACTAGACTCTAACAAGGCAAAACGCATGCCAAAACCAATAGTAACCCTTAAGTTAGGAAAATTAGAAGCCAAAATGAGCCCTTGAAAATTAACAACAACCGAGTGGCTAGAAAGAGATGAAGAGAACTAGTACATAGGACCCCAAATAGGTGGACAATATTCTAAAAAAGACCAAATAGTAGTAGCCAAATGAGGAATAAACATCCACCAATGAAAACCTAGAAGAAGAACCCTCCAATAAGGAAAAAAACACCCACACAACTTGAACCAAGTTAAAAAAAGAGAAATAGGGCACACGAACACTAAAAGGGGACCAAAAAAGAGATCTTGAGTGGAAAAAAACCCAGAAAGAGAAGCCAAAGATATAAATTGAAGGATAACACCAGACCATGAACTCCCTCATCAATTCTCATAACAAGGACAACTCCTCTCAAAGAAGAGTTGGCAATGCCTCTAGATAACCCACCACCACTCTCCAAAAACTATCCTCTAGCCTTAAAAGAAACACCGCTAGTAAATGACCTAAACAAAGTGGAAGATGAACCAATACAAGAAAAAAAAAAGAAAAAAGAAAAAAAAGCCAATAGCTCACAACTTTCACAACCTTTACTGTTGGAAATATTCAGGAATTAACCAAGTTACTGAGAGGGGAGGGGTGAATCAGTAACTTCAAATTTTCTTTCAATTACAGATGTATTAACATATAGTTTACTTTATCCTTTTACATATAGAAAGCATGAAACTTAAAAGCATTCACAACAATGACACAAAGATTTGGTTACCCAGAAACCTTCCAAAAGAAAGTAAAACTGGGGTGGGGATGAAACCCACAAAGCTTTAGTACTGCAGTATAAAGTTGGCCGGTTAAGGCTTACAATTGATCACTTTTGATGATCTGCCCTGCTAGGAGCAATAAGGATTGCTAGGTCCACCTTGTTAGAGGATTTTTACAAACTTACAAAAGAAGTATGTACTCGGTAAAGAGATTTTACAAAAGACTGTTAAGTCTACCCGGTTAAAGGATTTTAGTACTGATTCACCTGTTAGGATAAAACAGTAGATCTCTTGCTTTGCAACTGGATTGCTGAATGAGATTCGCTGATGTACTGATCACCTTCTATGATGAATTTTTCTTTGCTATTCCTTATACTGCTGTAGCCCTTTGTAATTCGCTTATCTCTGCCTTTCTTTCTTTTTCACATTCATACTCATTACAATACATCTTGGTATTTTACAACATTGTTTATATACAAGTCTAAACAATTAATTACAATTACAATTACAAAGTCGGCTTGACAAATAAACATAAGTGCTACTAAGTCGGCCCAAGTATGGTTACACGGTTCCTGCAAACTAACTCGGTGACTTTCTGATACTCGGCGTCCACTGCATTAATCGACATCGTCATGCACTCGGTAGAAGTGAAGGCTCGGTTCATACTGACCACTCGGTAGGTTTTGAACTCGGTAAATACTGGTGACTCGGTAGACATAATGTCACTCAGTTTATACTGTCCTGCTCGGTTTGCACTATTATGCTCAGTTTGCACTGTTCTGCTCGGTTTGCACTGTTCTGCTTGGTTTGCACTATTCTACTCGGTTTGCACTGTTCTAATCGGTTTGCACTCAGAATGTAAATAAGTGTTGTCACTAGTGGCAATCTTGCTTAATGCCAACAATCTCCCCCTTTGGCATTAGTGACAAAAACACTTATTGTCCAAAACTTATATACATGAACCATGTTGAGATTTATTTTGATTTTTCAAAATTATTTTTTGAAAATTATCTCCCCCTTTCAATGTGCTAACTTTTTCTTCTTTTCTTCTATACATATCTCCTTCTATACATATCTCCTTCTATACATATCTCCCCCTTTTTGACGATAATGCCAAAGGTGTATATACAAGTGATTTACAAAGAGAATCCAAAATTTGATAGAAAATTAGAATGTACCTTCATTATCAGTACCAGGGTTTTGTCCCAATTTTCTTGCAGAATCTTGCATGTTTGGATTGCAATTTGGACTTCTACAGAGAGTTCAATCATGTGATCTGCTATTGAGAACTGATTGTCATGAATCAATGTTTTCGAATGTTCAATGTGCTTGTACATTGTATTCATGATGGGAAGGATCATGTTCTGAATGTCTAGCAGTGTGGACCGGATCCTTGTGTCTTCTTTCAGTAGTTCAGACTACATATTTGATAGGTATGAGATTTTCATGTGATGAGCAGAGCTTGAACTTGGTTCAAGTTGCAGCTTCTATATGCTAATCTTCAAATCCTCATCAATTTTATTCATTTTATCCTTGACATCCTTTGTGAACTCGGCAACATTGCATAGTCTGGCCAAAAGAGAGGTAACATTCAAATAGGAAGATTCAATCTTTGACAAAACTGAAGACAATTCCACTTGATTAATAGCTATGTGCTGAGCAATGTGCTCAAGCACTTTATTGTTCAATCTCTTCTCGGATTTTTCAACTAACTTTTCTATCCCAAATGAATCATCATTGTATTTGTTTACTGCTTCTGCTAATTGTAACAAAACATGTTGAGAGGAGTCTACTTTAATACCTAATGCTTCAGACAAAATGTCCTTAGCATCCTTAATGATTTGATATTCCTTGTCTCTCTCCTCTTTAAGTTTCTTTTGCTTCGCTTTCCTTTGGAGGATTTCACCTATATTTTGCATTTGGTCCGCTGATAGATTTGCAAAATCCAATGTTGGAATTCTACTTCCTCATCTAGGTCTATATCCTCTACTATATTCTTACCCAAAAATCTTATACTCAGTTGAGCCTTAGGCTTATCTGTACTTAATGCCTTAGTAGTAGTGACAGTAGACATAGTAGGACTGGCTATAGAGACTGGTATACTGTCTATTAGATAACTTGAAGTATTTACACATGTAGAATAAAAAACTGGAATACTTACTGCTGGAAAACTTGATGAGGTAGGAGACTACAACTTGGTAGAAGAAATGGTAGTTGCTTCTGTTGTTGCTATAGGTGATTGGACAAAAGTTGAAGTTGTCACAACCGTGCTTGAAGGTGTCTCCGGGCTAGATGTAGTAACTTTTATTGGAGAGGTAGGAAGTGATGCAATGACTTCTGCCACTATCCTCATAGTATCATCTACCTCAGTGGCTTCTTCCTGTTCATCACTGTCATCTTCAATGTCTTTTATTATAACTGTTTCAATACTCGGTTGGTGAAGATGGTCTATGTTCCTCCATGTGGCATTTGCAGCCTTCACAACCGATTCAATATTGTTAATCAAAATCAAACAAGTATTGAACTTTAGTGTCATCTTATTTTCATTCTCCTTCAATGCCTTCTTTATTTCATCATTTTTCAAGCTTGGCATTAACTGTCTCAGGGTTTGATCAAATATGTCTTTTACAGTTTTCTTGGCATTGCTCCATCTCATTTTTATTGGATCTAATAAAGCTGCTGGAACCTGTGGGGCTATTTCATCAGGAGAGTATTTCCACTGTCCCATCTTTTCAATGACAGCATCTTCTATTTCCTTTTGTTCTGTTTCCATTCTTGTTTCATATTTAAAAGATTTTATATTACTTACTCCAGATCCTGATCCTTCTCTAAAAATTTTGATCTTCTCTTGAAGGGTTAGAGGAGGCCTTTTGAATATTATATCTTTGTCTGCCTTGTCTGCTTTACTTCTTGCACTTCTCCTTGTAAATACAGCAGTGGGAGGCTTAGGTGCCTTAGTGATGAATACCTTTCCTTTCTTCTTTGCAGGTTCTGGTTCCTCTGTTTTCTCATCCTTTTCCTTTTCTTCTTCAGTGTCTTCTCCTTTGTCCTCGGTTAGCATTTTCATTTTGGCTATCCTCTTCTTTCCTTTATTTACTGCCTGTGGAAGTTTTATGCTTAATTCAATTCTCACCTTAGCTTCATCATATGTTCCAAAATATGGAGCTTTGGGATTAACAGGCTGATTAAGAAGGGCTTCAATGGTATTCTTGGTTTCATCAATGTTTACCTCATAAGGAAGAGGTTTTACATGTACAATCCTCGGTTTAGCTGCTTGAATGTATACTCTATCACAATCCACCATGAAACAAATATCATCCTTATAATCCTCAACCAACTTCTATGGAATCCAGAATCTGTCATTCATTTTCTCCTTGAAAGACTCAAAATAACTATCCATGATGCTCTCAAAATTTTCACCCATTTCTGAAATATATTCATTTATCTCATAGAGAATTGGCACATCTTTTCTCCATACTACTTTACCTTTAGAAGGGAAGAATTTCTGAACATAGAAGAATAAACAGACCAGTAGAGATCCAAACTTACATGGATTATTTTTGGAAGTTTGAATGCTTTCCATGTTCTTGTTAAACTATTTTAACAACAAATCTGCAAGGTCAAATGATAAGTTATTCTTGACCACTTTGTATGCTAGGTCTATGGCTTCACAGGAGACACTATTCTGTCGACTTGAACTGTATATCTTATGGGCAATTATGTGTGTACCAAACTTTAGTTCAACATCAGTAATGCTGCTTACTTTCATGCCTCTACCGTCCCACTCGGCTAGGGTTTTCTTCTCCAGTTCCGGCCGAACTAGGGTTTTGGTAGATTTTGCTTTGTTTAACATGGGAAGACCGGTGATTTGATGAATCATTTTCTTAGTGATTTCTATGGGTTGGTCAAGCCAAATCTTGCCTTCATGTACACGGCTGAGAATGTATCTAACCCATTTCTCCCGAAAGTTTCGAGGTAAATGTGCAATGTGAACTAATCCCTTGTCTTCCAGATGTTTGTGCTCGGGTTTTAGAACACCATTCACACACAGTTCCTCATGCACAATATCTAGCTCTAGGTTTCCCATTTCTTGAATTGCACAATTGAAATGATTGCGAATATCGTTAACAAGTAGTACCTTAGGAGGAATCTGAGATTGAGCTCCATTCGGATCTAGGGCTGCTGCAATTGCGGGCACGAGCTTGAAATCTGGTGCACTCCATTCCCCTTGGACTAACATTTCTGATCCTTTCTTCACTGAGGTGCTGGATGATGCCATGGTAGCTCACAGAAAATTCTTTTCGCAAGAGTGTTTGAATCGCTGGATTGCTCTTGAAATTTTCTGCTCTCAAAGTGCTAAAGGTTCGCGGTGAAGAATGAGTTTGATTTCTTGCCTTTTGTTTACAACTCTATCATTAATTCTTAGTACGAATTAGGGTATGAATTTCGACAGACTGTCACCCACTAAGAATTAATTGCTCTGTAAAGACTTCGCAACTCAGTGAACTCGAGAATTCATATTGCTCCGACCTCGCTCGGAAATCATATTAGACCGCTCCCGACCTTGCTCGGTAAAGACTGGTACCGACCTTCCTGTAATCTTGTTGCATCTTTGTATGCCAATTTAGATCTTTCTTTTAATTTAGTTCTAGAACTACTTGAAATTTGTCTATGAGAATACAGTTCCAGTGCTCTCTTGGGAATTTAGTTTGAGTCGGTAGAGCCACCCATTCCATTACTTGGACTGGTTTGCTCGGTAGATTTAGGAATTCACTTTTGTCTTACCTGTTTCCTGACCTTAGTTGCTTCATTCTTCTTTCCATCTTCAACTTCACTAGCATTCATGCAATTTCTAGCTATGTGACCGAGTTTAGTGCATTTGAAACATCTTACGGTAGTATCTCTTTTCCTTAGATGATGTTTTATGCAGTTCATGCCAATGTGTCCATATTCTCCACAGTAATGACATCTACACCAGGTGTTGTGATCCCATCCAAACATTGCTTTCATAATTTATTCTGCTGGATTGAATGTTTTGGATCTGCACTCGGATGCCTTAAGACCTTGTTTGTTGCATTTGTGACAATTACCTTTGAATCTTGGTTTTTCCCTGCATTCATTTGCTTTGTGACCATGCTGATTGTAGTTGTAGCATTTTCCATTGAATTCTACTTTTTCATTGCTCCAACATTTATTTGAAGTATGTCCTATTTTGCCACAATGATTACAAGTAGGTTTCTAATTTCTTTGAGTACCTTACTTAGAAGATTCACCTTCTCCATTGTATCCAAGTCCTGCTTTTCCTTTTCGCCTATGAAGATTTTGATTATACAGCTGATCTAGGTCTTCTTGGCTTTTCATCATTCTTTCATTGATTTGTTTTTCGGTGTTTAGGTCATCCACCAATCTTAGATTGATTTCCTTTTCAGATCTTAGTTCTTCTCTAGTGCTTTCTATTTCTGATCTTAGATTCAGAATTTCCTCATTTGTATGGGAGAGCTGATTAATTAGGTTTTCTAGCTGAAGGGTTTTATTTTGGACTTCACTGTTCCTTCCATCTAATTCATCTTTCAACTTTTTTCTTTGTTCTAAGATCTCACAAAATCTTTTTGAGTGTAGCTCTTGTTCTTTTTTTAATTTTCTCACTTCTTCCTGCAGAGACCCATTCTTTTCTAGGAGTTCTTTGACAACATTGTTTGCTTCATCTGAGCTATCTGAGGGAAAAAGATCTTCAATGTAATTCTGATCATTCATCTGATTTTCAAGTTCCTTCCTTCTTCTTAGCGATTGGGAAAGATGTTCTTTTGCTTCTTTAAGTTTAGCTACGGCCACTTCCAGATCTAGCTTTTCATTTTCAATCACCTTGTTCAGTTTGAATACCTCCATTGTCCTGGATCTTTGCTCAAGCTAGTTAAGCTTTTATCTTGAGAACCAATACTACTCTGATACCAATTGTTGGAAATATTCAAGAATTAACCAAGCTACTGAGAGGGGAGGGGTGAATCAGTAACTTCAAATTTTCTTTCAATTATAGATGTATTAACATACAGTTTACTTTATCCTTTTGCATATAGAAAGCATGAAACTTAAAAGCATTCACAACAATGACACAAAGATTTGGTTACCCAGAAACCTTCCAAAAGAAAGTAAAACTGGAGTGGGGATGAAACCCACAAAGCTTTAGTACTGCAGTATAAAGTTGGCCGGTTAAGGCTTACAATTGATCACTTCTGATGATCTGCCCTGCTAGGAGCAATAAGGATTGCTAGGTCCACCTTGTTAGAGGATTTTTACAAAATTACAAAAGAAGTATGTACTCAGTAAAGAGATTTTACAAAAGACTGTTAAGTCTACTCGGTTAAAGGATTTTAGAACTGATTCACCTGTTAGGATAAAACAGTAGATCTCTTGCTTTGCAACTGGATTGCTGAATGAGATTTGCTGATGTACTGATCACCTTCTATGATGAATTTATCTTTGCTATTCCTTATACTATTGTAGCCCTTTGTAATTCGCTTATCTCTACCTTTCTTTCTTTTTCACATTCATACTCATTACAATACATCTTGGTATTTTTCAACATTTTTTATATACAAGTCTAAACAATTAATTACAATTACAATTACAAAGTCGGCTTGACAAATAAACATAAGTGCTACTAAGTCGGCCCAAGTATGGTTACACGGTTCCTGCAAACTAACTCGGTGACTTTCTGATACTCAGCGTCCACTGCATTACTCGGCATCGTCATGCACTGGGTAGAAGTGAAGGCTCGGTTCATACTGACCACTCGGTAGGTTTTGAACTCAGTAAATATTGATGACTCGGTAGACATAATGTCACTCGGTTTATACTGTCCTGCTCGGTTTGCACCGTTCTGCTCGGTTTGCACTGTTCTACTTGGTTTGCACTGTTCTGCTCGGTTTGCACTGTTCTTCTCAGTTTGCACTCAGAATGCAAATAAGTGTTGTCACTAGTGGCAATCCTGCTTAATGCCAACATTTACATCCTCATCATCCACAAAAATGACATCAACTCTGGAATAAGTAGAAGGGAGAACACCGTCAATAGTAGAATTTTCATCATCTTTAGACTCTCCATACCTCACTTACATCCCCTACAACACCTTGACGATGGTAAACCATAGGTCTACCCATCTCACTATGTCATTTGTGATGGTTTGACCCTTAAGTGCCAAAAAATTAAAAATTACTAGTTATGACACATAATTTGTCCATTGGACAAGAGTGTTGTTCAAGTGTTTAAAATTTTCATTTTTTATATCTATGAATATTTTCCCCATACTTCAATTTACATTGGGTTTATGAAAAGGTGCATAATTTATGACAAGTATATCAATTTGGGGAATTAATGAAATAAAGCTTTGTCTAATCATCATTTAAGTATGCATTGATGATTAAGAAAGAATTAGGTGATGTGATTATAAGGGTAATAAGATGTACATAAAATATTAAATTAAATAATGAAGTAGAAATTACTCCCCTTCACTCATAAAACTAAAACACAAACTAATGTAGAGACTGTCTACTTCTAAATGAGAATCATATTACAAAAAAGAAATACAATTTCATTCACAACAAATTTGTAATTTAAAAATCATACAATTGGCCTCTTGATTGGCATCCCAAGAACTTATACACAAAACTAATCTCTACCAACTTCATCAATACCTTGTACTATGCAACCCCCCCGCCACCCCCCCCCCCCACCCCCCCCCCCCCCCGCCCCCCCCCCCGCCTCTATTTTGGGTTGATGCCTTCTCTTATGTCTTTCAACTTTTCTTGATCCTAACCCACACAAAGTCCCTTTTTACTTGTAGAAATATTCCATTAATAACATTGTAAACAAGATTCATTCCTTTATGTATTTGAAAATACCCCTTTCATATTATATGCATGTCCACTCATAATAATTGCTTCCCTTTTGAATTCCACTTCATTCCTTTCTTGTGGCCAATTTGTTCATGCTACTACTTAACTAATACAAGAATTTTTGTTGATAAACCCATGCCATTGCCTTTCCTTTATTTCTTCATATTAAATTTTCTACCAGTGCATTTTCATCTTCCCTCCTTTACTTTTTCCTCTAATTTTATATCATTTTCATATTATTTTCAATATTATCCATCCTCTGTCAAATTGATTATCTTCTAGAATTTCATGAGGTTGTTTAAGTTTCCTTTAAAATATTGCAACATATATTAAGACATTTCAAAGGTAGCTAGATATATTTCAACGAGTGAATATCTTTCATCATCATATTTTCTTCAATATATTTCATCCTCTCTCAAATTGATTGCATTCTAGAATTTAATTTGGTTGTTTAATTTTCCTTTAAATTTTTACAACATATATTCAAATGTTTTAAATGTAGAAAAAATTATTTTAATCATTTTAAAATAATTAAAATATAGTAGATCATTTAAATAAATTTATATGGGCATTGATACAATAATTACAATCCATGATACCACATGTCTTTGAACTATTTATTATTTAAGTAGTTCAAAGGCTCTATCTATGCTTACACATTTGCATACATATAGGATGCAAAATAATTTTTTCCTTTAAAGTGCCATGACTATGCCTCAAGTACTAAAATATATATTGGATCTAGATAAATAAGTCTTCTGTTCCATAATGGGGTCATGGAAATCACTTTAAACCTATAGAGCTAATTGAGAATGATTTTTTCTTTCCAGGTGGAGAGATGCAAAACTACCACTAAATGAAAAAAATAGGATTAAAAAAACTACATTTTTTTATTCATGATGATGTTGACCACCATTCACCTAAAATGTTTTTGAATCAAACACATTGGCTAGGAAAAAAATAGTGACTAGCAATCATAAAATGAGGTTATGTAGTTTAACTACCTTTTCAGGTTGTAAATAACCTATAGTGAACTCCATAATTTACTAAGAAAAATATATCTTCTTCTTATACTTCTTTCATTGTCTAGTTGGCACACTTACCATCATCCTACACCAAGTGTTTACTGATTTTGTCTTCACCTATGTGGATTCACTTCCAATATAGACTATGCTCCTCCACCAAAGGCACTCTCCTCTCCTCTCCTTAATATGATCTTTCCTACTACAAATTGACCACATCCACCAATGTCTTGTAATATCCTCAATGCGCTATGTTTGCAAATATTCCTTTTCTCCATAAAAATCTATAATATCCTTTTGAACACCCTCTATAGCTTCCTTATGTATATATGCAGCATCCACAACAACATCCACTTACACTAACTCATCTAATTTACTAGAGATTGGAATAATTATCCACCTCTTTAATTTTAGCTTGTAAAACATATTCTTCATTACCTGTCATTGCAATTACAACTTCCTTAAATAGATCTACCACATCTTCACTCAATGCAAAGAAATCTTTAATATTCATGATCTTCTCTCCAAGAAATATGTCATCCTCTTGTATGCGTTGATCAAATACTAGGACTTCATTTACCTATGTTGAAACCTCTACCTTCTAAACTTCTTCCTCTTCTACTACCTCAAATCACATTATTTACTTCATCGACCAACTAGTGACTCACCATGACTAATGTCTCCATTTTTTTTTTCTCTTCACTTTCTTAGGATGCTCTCCCATGTCCATCTTCTAGTTGCAGTTACCCCCCTTCAATGAGAATTTTCAGATGCTAAAGTTCTATCCCAATATCACTCCAAAAATGAAATGGCATGGGCCTCCGCAAGACCATCCTTATAATCCTCCTCAAACTCATCCTTTCATCTATTCATTTTTTTATCACACATTCTCTCTTCTTCATGTATTCAATCTCTCAACCAATTAAAGCTTTTCACACCTACAACAATCCATTTGAGCCCTCCATAGCCATTTCAAATTCTCAAGTGTGAATTGACTCATAGTCAATAATTTTTTCACACAACTTCACTCTTCATCAAAAAGTCATAACAAAAATTACCTAACATTCAAAACTATATATATGCTCTCAAAACCTTTGGCTCCAATACCATTTCAAGAAAAGATTCCTCTCTTTACTCACAAAAATTAGACACCAACCAATATAGAGACTATTTTCTTTTAAATGGGCATTAGATTAGAACAAAGAAACATAATTTTATTCATAAGAAAATTATAGTCCTATAATTAAAAAATTTCCCTCTTAATTGGTATCCCACAATCTCATAGATGAAACAAATCTTTACCAACTTGGTCAATACATCATACTAAATATCACTCCTCTATTTTGGGTTGATGCCTTCCCTTCGGTCTTACTACCCTTATTGATTGTAGACCCACACAAAGCCCCTGTTCACTTTAAAAATATCGCATTAATAATACTATAGCTAAGTTGCATACCTTTATGTATTCACATATACCCCTTCAATATTATGCATCTAGGCCCATACACTATAATTGCTTCAACTTCAAATTCTAGTTCTTTTCTTTCTTGAGATTGATTTCTTCACTCTACTACATAACTCTAAGTAAAAGTCTTTATGTTTTTCAATACTAGTAAAAATAGGTTTTAACGGGGGACTCGAAACCCCTTACAATGAGTTAATAAAGATAAGACATTAAAAAATGCCAAGAAGAACAGGGCTCAGAAAGCCAGCTTGCAAGCAAACATGACCACAGAACAAAAAACTAGCCTATAACTAGTAAACAAAAAATAGAGACCAGTGACAAAAACATGGAAAAAGAAAAAACCAAAGGAGGAAACTAGGCATACTCCAACATAATTTCCTCCATATATTTTTTAACCTTGGACATTTTAGTGATGGCCTCATTGAGGTTCGACAACTCCATAATTCTCTCCTGGATCTTCTTCTTCTTAGATGACCTGGTGCATTTTCATGGACTAGATGGACCCTCATCTTCATTGAAATCATCGATTGTAACAGGGGAACCAACATTTAACTCTTGCTAGATGTTGCTTATGAAGTCAACTATGTTACCCATAAACTAGTTGGTGTCTACCATGATCTCATTGAGGGTAGTCTCCAACCTGTCCATCTTCTCCTGCATCAAACCCACCTCATCCCTTTTCTCCCTGGGGGCCATCTATCTGAACAATGCTTCTCCTAATGAAGAAGCATCGAATAAAAAAGATAGTGAGGTGAGAGGTAAGGAGACCCTCTAGAAAAAGGAGATTCCATCATCTTCTAGATATATCCCCTTCCTTAAAACTGTTGACATGCAGGAAAGGAACATCCAGCTCCTCAGATAAGATTTGGAGGACAAAATTGACCCTCCTTTTGGAGTTATGCAAACAGCCAAGCTGATGTCCACGTACTCCTTCTGTCTTGTCAAGTGGTTCTTTCATGAAATAAAAAATGTTTAGTCTCAACGTCAAATCTCTCTCTACCAAGGTGGACATAATTTAGGAAACAATGGGGGCTGAGTTGCATGGGATGACTAGGGGGTGGTCCAACAATAGTGAGTCCCACTTTTTGGCCAACTTTGACACAGAGATCAACATTCTAAAAAAAAACTTCACTTTCGAACACCTGTTGCTGCAAAACTATTAGGAATTTGAAAATGATGTAAATTAGAGTCTTTTAGAACTTTCTTTCTAGTTTCTAAATATATTTTAAAACAAAAAATCATTTAAATTCATTTTTCCTTCTCCTTCAAAAAGTGGTTTGCATGAAAAAACTATGTTTTTAAGGAGTTACTGTCACTTGGATCAACATAACTTTTTTTTTAAATATGATAACGATGTAATTCTTTTGAGATTATATTTGTAACTTCAATATCTAAAGGATGCAATTAGTTTTATTCATTTTGGATCAATATTTCATAGTTTATTAAGTTTTAAAGTGACAGTAACTATAATTTAGATATAAGGTCACTTGGATCACTCTAACTTGATCTGTGTATATCGAAATTCATTTTTTCTTTTTTTATATAAAGGTGACACAAATATGATTTTCCTTCATATTTTTTATAAAAATTTTTTTAATAATTTACTATTTTTCCCGAAGTCTTGAAAAGACAGGTTGTTGAAGAACCAAACAACCTATGTTTAGTTAAAGTAATATTTAAAAGTGATAATAAACTCAATATGTATTAAAATTATATTCATTAGAAAGCTTGTTTTGAATAGCATCATTTGACATCGTCTGTTTGAAAAAAATCATCTTGTTTAGTCCTTGTTTTAGGCCTCCAAAGACCATTTTTTTGAAGTTTAGTTTTTTTCTAAGGGCAAAATTTTAGTTTTGGGGTCTTCGTGCGAAGACCCCCTTTGCATGAAGACACTTGGGGATCTTCATGCAAAGACCCTTTGCACAAAGCCCCTCAAGTGAAAATACTAGCAAAAAGACACCCCACCGGAATTTTTCCTTGGATACTTCACACGAAGTATGTATTTCGAGTGAAGTCGGCTAGTGAAATTATTTTGTAAAAAAAATTTAGAATCCAGTATAAAACTAAAACATTTTATTTCTATTTTATATCAAATTAAAATCAATAAATTTGCATTTTCTATTATTGAGGGCATTTTTTGCAAGAGGATTGGTATTGCTATTTTTTCAAAGGCATAATTTTGGAGAGGAAAAATATTAGATTAAAGTATTTTTTGAAGAAGAAAATTTTTATTGACGATCTTGTGGAAGACATTTTTTGGAGCTCAAAGAAATGGGGAACAAGAAGGGAAGAAAAAGTAAATCTTCTAGGAAAAGGTCACCCGGTATTGAACAAAGAAATCGTGAAGCTGCATTGACATATTATCATAAAACTAAAGAAGCTGAAAGACAAGCTGAAGTCAAGTCAAGTCGAAGAATTGTACATTGAAGAAGGGTCAGGATTACTCCCTATGGAAGCTCAAACAATTGATGTTGGAGAAGGGTCAACATCACATGCTCCTAATGGTATGGATGAACCTTTAAATTTAGCTCAAACTATAAAGAGAAATATTAATTCTAGAAACTTAGATAATTTACTTACAATGGATGTGGAGAATTTGAGATCACTTGATAATGTTCAACCCTTAAGTCTTGCTAAGAAGAGATCAATGAATATGATAGCAAGAGAAATATTGGTTAAATTTGATAATTTTGAAAGACTTGAACAAGCATAATTGCTTTCACTTGTACTTAAAAACAAAAATTTAGAAGGGGCATTAAAATTATTGGGTATAGACACATCATCAAAGAAGAGAAAAGTTGTTGACATGCAAACTGATATGATTGAAAATCTTTAAAAAGGTTTTAACTAGCTAGGGAAGCGATCTCAAACTATAGATAAGTATATTACAAGAAAAGTTATGTTGACATCCATTGTAGGTAACACTATGGGATGAAAAAGATAGATATCTTCAGTTTCATCTCAGTTTGGTTTTAATAGGAAAACAATATCATGATATGTTAATAGGAGAATATTTTTGGATGATAGCACCTTGGAAGGCAATTGGGAAATCATGTGTAGAGCTCCTCATTCTGATAGGACTGATGAAGGAATAAAAAATTTGGTCACACCATTTTGGAATGATAATACATGCCCTTCATCAAACACTAGAGATGTTATCAAACATAGAATTTCAGCTAATCAATATGAATATGATATGAAACATTGGTTGGACACAACACAACATGAAATGTATGTGTCATTTTGTAGTTCAAATCCTAATATAAAGATTCAGAAAACATTATTTGAAAGATTGAAGCCATATTATATCAGGATAAACAAAGTGTTTGAAACTTGTTGTTGTTGTTATCATATTGAATTTGATCTCCACTATTTGGTTTTTCAAAAGTTTGTAGAAGACACTTATGGTTTTGAAAATGCTCCTCCTACTAGATGAAGTGAGTTCATCTCATCCATTTTATGTGAAAAAAGAGATGATGTAGCTAAAAAAATAAATTGCATAAAAGGAATATGTCAAATGTGTGCTGATTTGTCTCTTTTTCCTTTGAAAAATGAAAATATTGATGTAACAAAGATGGTAAATTGCAAGAGTTACAAATATGTAAAGAATGAAACAAAATTTGGGAAAGAATACAAAAGGTTAGAATACATTGAATAAGAGATAAATGTTGGAGTGTTTATGGAAAAAATTTTAAAATTGATTCAACCCTACATTCATCATGATTTTTTGGCAAAGTGGCAAGCACAACAATTCCAAACATTAAGAGATAATTCCCCACTTGCAACTATTGTATCAGTTGTTGATTTTGCAAAAAATGATTCTTTTGTTCATCAAAAGGGAATTTAGTTAGAATACTATTTTTCAAAGAAAATTACTATTATGACCTACATGTGTGTTATCGACACACACAATTAGATTTAGATGGTATTCAGAGCACATTTGAAGCATGGGTCATCAAGAAGGAATATCATTTTTATATAAGCGATGATAGAGAGCATGACATTCATTATGTAGAACACTGCTTCAAGGTGTTTTTTGCAAATTTGAAAGAAAGAGGTATAAAAATTGATAAACATTATGTTTGGTCAGTTGGATGTGTTGCACAATTCAAATCATCAAGACCATTTTATGCACTATCTAGATATCATCGTAATGAAAACATACCACATGTCTAGAGTTTCTTTGAGAGTGGACATGGAAAAGGTGAACATGATGGTGCCAGAGCTTGCATTAAACATGCTATATGAAAATATCAAATGAATTATAAGGGAGTACATATAAAAAAATGCACATGATGTGGTTGAATGGTGCAAGACATATTTCGCACGAAATGAGAATGACACGTCATTAGGATTGACTCAGGTGGTGCCATATACAAAATTTTGGGAGATAAAAGGTATGCACACATTTTTTAATTATTTGAAAGTGTTTAAAAATTTTATGATATTTTTTATTCAAATTATATTTATAAAGAATGTATTATATATGCATTTTTTCAGGTGTGGATAGAAAAATTGTGCATGGTTGCAATAAGATAGAAAAGACGTGATCTTTGCATTTAGTTACAAGTATGAATTGTCACAATTGGATGTTGAACACTAGGGACTACTCATGTTTTTGTTGTCACTGCATTGCTGATAATTATGAGGAATGTATCAATCAAGACTGTGGATATGTAGGTGCATGGGATCTAGTGCCACTAGTTGTTACTAATAGATTTGATAGAGATGAAAATGAAAACTTCGATGATGTGCCTTTGATTTCTACTAATTACGATCATATCTCAGGATTGCTAAAAATTGGTAAGTATATATATTTCACATTATATGGTACATTGAGCTACACGTATAGATAGATAGATAGATATATAGATGTAACTAAGTAAATTTTAAGATCTCATGTACATGTATATATAAATTTACTATGCAGGATATGTTTTTGTAGCTATTGCTAAGCGTGCAAATGTAGGAGTTGGTTATTATTTACTATGTTGTACTGCAGAGAGGATGAAGTTACTTAAACCTGAAGAAAGTGATGGAATGTTGTTCCCCATAGTTTTGTATATGGTTTACATCAATATATTGAACTCAATTTGTAAATTTTAAATTTAAACCTTTTAACAAATTTCAAATTGAGTTTGTTTAAATTTATATATTGTTAAAATTTGTGACTTGTAGGTTCAGTTGTTTTAGAGGGAACATATTTCAATAAAAATCATAGTAGTTCAACATGGTATTCACTCTGTTGATTACGAACCAGACAATAAGGTGTTTCAATATAGTCACCTAGTAGTGGCCACATCCATTTGTCTCCATATAGTTAAATCTCAATGTGGACGTCGTAAGTGGAGACTAGATAGTGAGGATCATGAGAGAATATTACATGTTCTCCATGAAAGGTTTAAACCAGTTGAGTTGGTCTAAAAATTATAATATGTATACTTATTTCTTGTGTTAGGACCTACTTGATATCTCTAGATTTAATTTCATTATACTTTGTTTATATATTTAAACATATGATGGACTATAATTTGTTGATATATGATAGACCTATTTGATGGTTCAATGGTTTTAATATATAGAATTTTATATGTATACTTTGATTATTCAATGTTTTATATAAATTGCATATTAGTTAAATATTTTATGTATGCTTTGATTATTCAATGATTTTTATGATACTTTTTATGATGCTTATGATTTCTAGATCCCCTTAAGAACTCCCCTTAAGACACCAAAAAATGATGAAATTAGTTAGATTACTTACGAGGTGTATTAGTTCTAGAATTAGTTACATGTATACTTTGATTATTTAATGATTTTTATAGATTGCATATTAGTTGAAGATTTTATGTATGCTTTGATTATTCAATGATTTTTATGATACTTTTTATGATGCTTATGATTTCTAGATCCCCTTAAGACCTCCCATTAAGACACTAAAAAATGATGAAATTAGTTAGATTACTTGCGACGTGCATTAGTTCTCAAATTAGTTACATGTATACTTTGATTATTCAATGATTTTTATAGATTGCATATTAGTTAAAGATTTTATGTATGCTTTGATTATTCAATGATTTTTATGATACCTTTTATGATGCTTATGATTTCTAGATCCCCTTAAGACCTCCCCTTAAGACACTTAAAAATGATGAAATTAGTTAGATTACTTATGACATGTGTTAGTTCTAGAACTAGTTACACGTATTGACTAGTTATTTTTTATAATATTAATTCTAGATCCCCTTAAGACCTCCCCTTAAGACACTAAAAAATGATGAAATTAGCTATATTACTTGTGACATGTGTTTGTTCTAGAATTAGTTAGAATAGTTATTATCCATTAGTTACATGTCTTAACTAGTTATTTTTTATGATGTTAATTCTAGATCCCCTTATGACCTCCACTTAAGACCTCCCCTTAAGACACTAAAAAATGATGAAATTAGTTAAATTTCTCATCATATCTAATCAAATCATATCATCTGATCAAATAAAACCATGTAATCAAATCATCTAATCAAGTTATATATCATCAAATAAAATCATCTAATAAAATCAAATCAAAACATATCATCTAATCAAATAAAACCATCTAATCAAATCATATATCATCAAATCAAATAAAATTCTCTAATCAAATCAAATCATATCATATAATAAAATAAAACCATCTAATCAAATCATATATCATCAAATAAAATCATCTAATCAAATCATTTAATCAAATCAAATCAAATCAAATCAAATCAAATCATATCATATTATCTAATCATATCATCTAATCAAATATATGTCTGTAATCAAATATATGTCTAGAATCATATGTCTCTAATCAAATATATGTCTCAAATCAAATATACGTACATCTAATCAAATATATATGTTTCTAATCAAATATATGTCTCGAATCATAAACTAAAAATATCAAACATATACTAATGACATATATAATGATTCTCAAATAAAATATGTGTGCAACATGTCCTAAACTAGGGAGTCATCTAGGCACATGCAAAAAGAGTGACCCTCTAAGCGACTGCCACGAGCATCCTCTAGCTATGAGACAACAACTGATCCTTGCGAATATAAATACATGTATATATAATAATAATCTAAAATAATTAAAATATTATAAATGCATGTTTAAACTTACATATTTTTAAAATTTACCTGACCACTACTAGGTGTCACATATGTTGAATCACTCCTATGAAAAGCATCCTCTGGTTGTAAAGTAGTGATTGACCCCTACAAATTTAGTGTACAATAGTTGGTTATATACATGTGCATAGTATATATATTATGTAAAGTACTTGAAATATATAAATACATTAGTACACATGCATGCTTAAACATACATATATATCTAAAACTTACCTAACCACTAGTAGCTATCACATCAAAATGGATCTCTCATAGGAAGATGCTCTAAGCCCACACTAGAGGTAACATGCTCTGCTAACTATGTCTGCAAAATATCATACATTGAACAAACATCAATACACATGTCTACAATTAATTATTCACTAAAACTCCTAAGAAAAAAGAAAAGAAAATTTTATTTGTACCTGGGTCTTAGGAGCAAGAGGATCATCAACACGCTACACCATCGTATCATCAATTGAAACTACATCACCCAAACCACCTAAGGTCCTGAACCTCTCTAGTAATGAGGAGTGTAGGGGTGACACTAGCTAGGAGGGGAGTGATGTAGAACCTGAACCATATGGATGCAATAACATATCCATAAATGAACCAACACCAGTTCCAATGTCCACTTGACCCAACCCACGCAACTGCTCATCAAAAGTATCTAGGCCCTCAGTGGTGATGTGTACATCTCCAACTTGTATACCTTGCTCTATAGCTATAGAGTGATATATGGGTGTAGAGCACTCTACACTATGCTATGCCTAACTAGTAGATGGTGCATCCTATGTCGGTGGAACTACAGGACCCCATGCAAGTCCAATGAAATCCCTAACTGAATATATTCAGATCATGTGTGTGTCAGCAATATGAGAATAGGCCTACAGGAGATCCTCCAAAAAGTAAAGGTCCATATCTAAATGACTATGATGACCTGATAGTGCTCATATCTCTCCAGGTATAGGAAGACCTGTAGCTCTATATGTCTCATCCATCACACTTGTAGTATTACTAGACAAAGCCTCAAAAGATGATCTAGCTCTACTCGGTCTAGTCAAAATGTATCTACCCACTGAATCTAAAGTGATGGATGTGGCTGTAGAAGTAATCTGCCCTATACTATCAACTACTCCCCTTTGAGAAGCAATGATGACTCTATTCGCAATACCAGCCATTTTCGATGCCACTACCGGAGTCATATGCCCAACTAGTTGTCTACAAGGATGTACAACATGATTAGCCCTATGAGACTGATCATGGTTTGCAACCCTACTGAGCCCCTGACCATAATATGCTGAGAGATCTAAATAGTTGACCCTGAGTCCCAAATGGAACTTAGCATACAACTGCTATGCAAAATATAATGGAATCTAGTCTTTATTTGGATAACAACCATGTGCTACAAGAAACTGAGGGTAAATCATACATGTGATTTGAGGAATCACACATCGTATGACTTGTTATGCCCTCACAGTGGCCCTCCCCTCATAATGTGGGAAAACCTCTCATTTGATGATTTCTAGGGGACAAGGCTCTAAACCGTCACCAAGGAAACATCACCTGAGAACTCAGCCCTCAACTCTCAAAAAATTGTCTCAATCTAGCAGTCATAGTCTCCAAAATGGTCAATATAGTAGCATAAGTATATCTATATATACCATCTACTGAAGACATATGGATAGACTCTCTAAAGTGAGCCATCTTCGTGTCAGCAATATGAAAAATGGTCTCAATATCAAGAGTCTGAGGTGCATCCTAAGTGGCCATCTAGATACATAACATGTGAAAGCTAAGTGTTAATAATTAAGTACTTGATTACATGTTATAACTCCATGTAAAATGGAAACAAATATCTAAATATATAAAATTATAGGTCCTATTAGGTCATGTAAGTGGTCTTATTAGGTCTTAAGGGTCCTATGATGTACTAATTGGTATTAATAGGTCCTATTATGTCACATAAGTGGTCTTTTTTAGGTTTTAAGGGTCCTAAGATGTACTAATTGGTATTAATAGGTCCTATTATGTCACATAACTGGTCTTATTAGGTCTTAAGGGTCCTCTTATGTACTAATTGGTATTAATAGGTCATATTAGATTAATTAAGTGGTCCTAGAGTGTCTCAAGGGGTTGTGGGTAACATAAGAGGTCCTCAAGTATAGATAAGAGTCCTAGAGTGTCTTAAGGGGTCATGGATAACATAAGAGGTCCTAAGGAATAGATAAAATCCTAGAGTGTCTTATGGGGTCATGGGCAACATAAGTGGTCCTAGAGTCTCTTAAGGGGTCATAGGTAATAGAAGATGTCATAAGCTATAGATAAAGGTCCTAGAGTGTCTTAAGGGGTCATGGGTAACATAAGATGGCATAAGCTATAGATAAGGGTCCTAGAGTGTCTTAAGGTGTCATGGGTAACATAAGAGGTCCTAAGGTATAGATAAGAATCCTAGAGTGTCTTAAGGGGTCATGGGTAACATAAGAGGTCTTAAGATATAGATAAGGATCCTACATTGTCTTAAGGGGTCGTGGGTAACATAAGTGGTCCTAGAGTGTCTTAAGGGGTTGTGGGTAACATAAGAGGTCATAAGGTATAGATAAGGGTCCTAGAGTGTCTTAAGGGGTCCTAGGTAACATAAGTGGTCCTAGAGTGTCTTAAGGGGTCATGGGTAACATAAGAGGTCATAAGGTATAGATAAGGGTCCTAGAGTGTCTTAAGGGGTTGTAGGTAACATAAGTGGTCCTAAAGTGTCTTAAGGGGTCGTGGGTAACATAAGATGTCATAAGCTATAGATAAGGGTCCTAGAGTGTCTTAAGGCATCATGGGTAGCATAAGAGATCCTAAGGTATAGATTAGAATCCTAGAGTGTCTTAAGGGGTTGTAGGTAACATAAGTGGTCCTAGAGTGTCTTAAGGGGTCATGGGTAACATAAGATGTCATAAGCTATAAATAAGGGTCCTAGAGTGTCTTAAGGCATTATCGGTAACATAAGATATCCTAAGATATAGATAATAATCCTAGAGTGTCTTAAGAGGTCATGGATAACATAAGTGGTCCTAGAGTGTCTTAAGGGGTTGTGGGCAACATAAGATGTCATAAGCTATAGATAAGGGTCCTAGAGTGTCTTAAGGTGTCGTGGGTAACATAAGAGGTCCTAAGGTATAGATAAGAATCCTATAGTGTCTTAAGGGGTTGTGGGTAACATAAGAGGTCCTAAGGTATAGATAAGGATCCTAGAGTGTCTTAAGGGGTCGTGGGTAACATAAGTGGTCCTAGAGTGTCTTAAGGGGTTGTGGGTAGCATAAGAGGTCATAAGCTATAGATAAAGATCCTAGAGTGTTCTAAGGTGTCGTGGGTAACATAAGTGGTCCTATAGTGTCTTAAGGGGTCATGGGTAACATAAGATGTCATAAGCTATAGGTAAGAGTCCTAGAGTGTCTTAAGGTGTCGTGGGTAACATAAGAGGTCCTAAGGTATAGATAAGAATCCTAGAGTGCCTTAAGGGGTTGTGGGTAACACAAGAGGTCCTAAGGTATAGATAGGAGTCCTAGAGTGTCTTATGGGTTTGTGGGTAACATAAGATGTCATAAGCTATAGATAAGGGTCCTAGAGTGTCTTAAGGGTTCATGGGTAACATAAGAGGTCCTAAGGTATAGATAAGAGTCCTAGAGTGTCTTAAGGGGTTGTGGGTAACATAAAAGGTCCTAAGGAGAATCCTTGTATGTACTAATTGAATCTAAGATACATAAATGTGTCATAGGACAACCTAAGATATGTTAATAGGTCCTCCAGATCTGAATGGGTCATATATGTCTTAAAATATCGTAAGGGATGTATAATGGTTCAATAATATTAATGGGTCATAGATGTAATAAGTGGTCTAAGTGGTCCTAGGACATCCTAAGATTCTTTAATGGGTCTTGGGGGTCCTAAGGTTTTATATTTGTTTTAAGATTTCATAAGGGTTCCAAATAAGAGTCCTAGATTGTTAATGAGTCGTAGGTGCAATAAGTGATCCTAGATTGTGCTAAGGGGTCATGGGTAACATAAGAGGTCCTAAGGTATAGATAAGGGTCCTAGAGTGTCTTAAGGAGTCATGGGTAACATAAGAGGTCTTAAGGGATCCAGATAAGAGTCCTAGAATGTTAATGGGTTGTAGGTGCAATAAGTGGTCCTAGAGTGTCTTAAGGGGTCGTGGATAAGAATGGGTCCTAGATGTGTCTTAAGATAATGTAAGGGATGGATAAGGGTCAGGTAGAGTGTCTTAAGGGGTTGGGGGTAACATAAGAGGTCCTAAGGGGTCCTAGGTTACATTAGTGGATCCTCGTATGATATTAATTGAATCTAAGATACATATAAATGTGTCCTAAGACAACCTAAGATATGTTAATGGGTCTTGATGATCTGAATGGGTCATATATGTCTTAAAATTTTGTAAGGGAAGTATAATGGTCCAACAATGTTAATGGGTTGTAGATGTGATAAGTGGTCTAAGGGATCTTAGGTTACATTAAATTGACACTAGTATGTCTTAAGGGTTGTTGTGGGCAATGTTGGGGTTCACATATGTATTAACAGAAGCTAAGATAGATGAATGTTGTCCTAGGATAATTTAAGATATAATAATGGGTTGTATGAGTCCTAAGGGGTCCTATGTGTCAAGTAAGATGTCATAAGTGATATGTAATGGTCCTAGAATGTCTAAGGGGTTGTAGCCTCATAATAGGTCCTAAGAGATCATAGGCTACATTAATTCATCCTAGAATATGTCTTAAGGAGCCTTGAGGGCACAATGAGTCCTTGTATGTATTAATGGAACCTAAAATGTTACATCAATGGGTCATAGGACATCCTAATATGTATTATAAGATCTTGAGATTCCTAAGGGATCCTAAGTGTCTTAATATGCCGTAAGGGAGAATAAGGGTTCTAGAAACTTACTGTACTACAATTTTTTAAAATTTTCTAACATACTACTAGATCAATTTTAAAAATTTAACTATAATTTTCTAAGATTTTTACAAACTAAAAATTATTTAAAACAAATAACTAACTAATATTTACTAAAAATGCATGTACATGTGTGAGAGAGAGAAAGATTCCTAATATTTACAACTTTAAAACTTAAAA